>VXAZ01007244.1:1141625-1274209 GCA_013399875.1 Gymnorhina tibicen
TGCCACGGCAGCGCTCCGGCCCCGCAGTGCCCGGGGCCGGCTGTGGCGGCGGGCAGCGGGGACGCGACTCCTCGCGGGGCTCAGGTGGGCGGCGGGAGAGGGTCTGAAACGGAGGAGAAACTTTGTGCGGGCAGGGGTCGGGATGGGGCTGGTATTCCGGCGCCGGCAGCGCGGTGGTGCCGCAGGCGCAGGACGCGGCTCCGGTCCGGAGGCGCTCCTCGGTGCCGCTCCGCCGTCCCCGCCCTGCGGGGCTCCCCCGTGGGCGCCCCCCGCCGTGGCACGGCGCCGAGGCTCCGCGTCGCCACCCCCGCAGGTGGCTCGGCGGGTGATGCTCGGTGGCGGGGCATCGCCGTTCCGGCACCGAGTGGGGAGCCCGAACCTCTCGACGAGAGCGTCGTTTGCCGGCAAAATGCGGCTTTTTGGGGGCTTGCGCGGGGGTGTGCGGGGCAGGGATCAGGGATCCGTGACTGCAACTTGTCCGTTCGCATGCAAAAGAACGGTTCTGCCTATTCCTGTAGACATCTACTCGGTCCGGGTAGGGAGAGCGTTGGTGTTTGGGTAGCCTTGAGGCTATGTCGGTAACCTTATACAGGTAGTGTAAGAGGGTGCTGAAATCTTGAAGTCGTGTTACTATGCAACTTTTGCCTCCAGGCTATGAAAATTGAACCTCTCTGTCTTGCAGTGCAGTTGTTCCTGTAACAAGGTTCAGCAGAAACCTCATTAGATTTCTGTGGGTTACAAGGGAGAGTAACTTTTGTCCTACCTGTCCATCGGGTAGAGAGGTCCATCAGCTCCCACTACGGCATCCTGAATTGCCGAGGTGTCCTTCTTCCTCACTTGCATCCAGAGGCTCCAAGAGGCTCCCAGTCCCTATAAATCTTGTACTCTTGAAAGCATAATTGAGGCCAGTGCCTTGGTGTTTTAAATGTTTGGGGTTTATTCCAAAGGATTAAGGTGGGTTTTTGAAGTAAGATAGAGGGGTTTTTTTTTCTGTAAATCCTATGCAAAAGAAACACAAACTCAGTTTCAAAATGATAAAGGAGAGGTAGGCACCTTTTCTAGAGCCCAGCCAAAAGCAAAACAGCCCACAAAGTACTCCAAATACAGTTTGCTGGGCTTAGATTCCAGCATTAGTAGAAAGGGAGAATCTAAAGTTATTTTTACTGAGATAGCAAAGTGTTAGCCTGCACTTTAAATTAAACTGCTCGGAAATCCACTGTGTAATCTACAGTTTCACCCTAATACTGTCTTCAGTAAGCAGGACAAATCTATTTTCTGGCAAAGGGCTGAACAGATGGCAATCCATTAGCAGACCTGACTTTTCAAAGGAAATATTACTATTTCAGAATTATACATCTCTTTTTGTAAAACTATGCTTTAAAAATTCCACAATACAGAAAAATGCAAATTAGTCCTAATTTGAATATAAGCATCTGTTGTCTGTGTCCAGGATATGCCTAACGATTTGGCAGGCATGCCAATGTTACAGTCTCCCTGGTTGTCAGCCAGGGCTGGTATTAGTGTGAGTGAGATAAAACATCACAGAATGATAGGATGTGATGTGCAAAACAAAAACACAGACAAGAGGAAATAGATTTAAATGGCGCACCTGGCCTGCAGAAGGCCATTTCGTCAGAGGGATACACTTCATCACTTGTAACATGCTGCTGCGTCAACTGTAGAGGGGTTGAAGCAACTCCAGAAGCAACTAGACCAAGCCCAGTGCTTCCAGATATTTCCTCTGTAGTCTTTCTTTCACAGCCATGGGAGAGGGAAAGTTCTACATAGTGAGATTTTCTAGATTCCTGATGCTTTTGTTAAAGCAGATGAGCTATGTTTACTGCCATTATGCCTTGCACTTCTCTGCTGTGATCTAGGCATAGCCCTGAAAAGTCTTGTACCCTCATATCCATTTCACCATGTCCCACAGGGTGCTCAGCACAGCAAGAAAATAGGGAGCATTTCAGGAGAGGTGGTATTGTTAACCTTGTGTTTCTGGGGAAATTGCTGCTTGATCTCTGTCCAGGAAGTGTTCTGCATTCCTCCTCGTTATGGGTCACTGACATGGTAAAACATCATATGGATATATACATTAGAAATCTGAATTACGCTCTGACGTGGTCTCCTCCTAGACAAAACATGTTGACTGTAAGAAAGATGGGAGCTTTCTTAAAGCCAGACCTAAATGGCATTCAAAACCTGTATCGTAAAATGAATTACCATTTAAAGGTGAAGGGCATGGTGTGTGTGAATGATTGAAAGGCAATTATATTCTGGAAGATTACTTCAGTCCAAGGCACAGGAATTAATTTCCTTAATTCCTATCATCATGTGTCTTTCTACCTGCACAAATGTGTGCAAGTTCCATTAGGGTTCTTTAATATGTAGAACAAGTTCACAAAATAATGGAAATTTTAATCACTTACAATTTAATCTCGAAGGCTTTTGCCTGACCTTTGCGTGGTGCTCTGTTGGGAGGAGGGGAAGAAATCAGCAACTGTTTCAGGAAGGAAACTTAAGGCACTGTAGCAAGGAGTGGTACCACTTAGGGGAAGGTGGCCCCAGCATTTGGGAGCTTTGGGGAAGTGCCTGCCTGCTGGGTGTCTTCCAACAGCCAAGTGAGTTTTCTCTCTGAGAAAGTGCTCCCTTCCTACCTTTATTGCAACCGTCTTACATCCTGAATCGATAGCACCCCATCAGTCAGTAATCTCCAGTGTCCATCAGATCTAACTAGGCTGATTCAAAGCTTAAATCTTCAAGGTATAGAGAGCTATACCTTGTTTCAGGTTGAGACCAAGTTACAGTAATGTCTTTAATAAAATGACAAGCAAAAAAAAGCAAGGTTGGGGTTTTTTTCTTTAATGTTCCAGGTTATGGATTTTTAAGTACATTTCCACCTTAATTTATCTCCATTAAAAAACCCAAAGTGGTCACTTCAGTCCGAAAGAGAAATGTTTAAAAACACCTATACAGTTACTTTTCACTTCTTCCACAGGTGCGTCTTTAATAAGAATTTTGTTGACACTGGTTACAGACAGCTCTGGTTACAGTTAGTTGGCATTTTCCAGCAGTGTTTATTCATATTGGCGTACCTCTCATCACGTCTTACTGCCTTTGCCTCTCCTCTCAATGTCCTTTGTCTTCCACAGAGCCATTGCTTTACCCTACCCCGTGACCAACAGTAGCTGTCTTCCCCTTTATTATCCAGAGCCCCAGGTCTCCCTCGCTTGGTGCCTTCTGTCGCCTTGCTCTTCTCAAAGCCCTGGTGCAGTTAACTCCATTGCTCTGTGTGTTGCCCTTAATCTTTATCCATTTTCACTGTTCAACAACCCAATTTCCTCCTCTAATCCTCGGTTCTTCTGCTGTTCTGTGACTGTCGGCACCTCAGCAGCCTGACATTGTCTCAAATGCTGCATGCAGATCCAGCAGCAATGTTCTGCTTTTCTCCAAGTGCAGTGTCATCTTCCCCAGCCAGTTTAGCCTCCTCATGGTTCTATGAAGACCTCCTGTGAGTTTCTGTGTGCTGCAGGTACACATTCTAAGCAATGAGAAATTAAAGCAAGCTTGTTGTGAGTGCTTACAAGCTTACACTGTTTTAGCACAGTCTGATGAAAGCATTTCCTACAAGTACCATTACCCTCCTGGAAATATGTTAGAAGGGAATAGATTTCTGTGCTTCCCTTGGCATGCATTTAAGGAGTGGTCATATGGAGGCCTGCAAATTGAAGGAGGCATCTTTCTAGCTATGCATTATAGATGTTCCTCTCTATCTGAACTGTTTTATGTGACTAAATGACTGACGTATTTTTCATAAACCTTATCTTCAAATTTTGCTTGTATTCTTCCTTACAAGATGAAAATCTGCTTTGAAAGAAAACTGACTGTGTATTTTCTCAGACTGCTGCAAAATCTCAGTCCCAGTTCCTCTGCACAGGATCATGAAAATGGCAGCTTTAAAAGGCCGCTTTTCAGAAGTTGGGGTTTTTTTTAAGATATACAATTAGCCTATACAAAGACCACCTCTTGATCAAGAACAAGGGAATGTCTTTTCATATGAAGGGGGACTTTCAACTGCCTTTTAGTAATCCATGTCCTACTATGTTTTCCCCTATATAGTTACTATTCATGTCATTGATGGTTTAACTTCTTAATGTGACTGAGGATAAAAGAAGAAATTTGAATAGACTGAATATACAGTGCTGATACTTTAATCCCTGTGAAGTTTCATAACAAGGTCATAGGTATTGGCTATTGACAACCAAATTTCTCTTGATTTCAAATACGTCCTTGGAAATGGAAAGACTTCTTCTTATTTGGCTGTAATGCATAGCTGAGTTCTGTTCATAGCTGTTGTTTACGAATTCAAGCAAATATTTTTCCAGTGGAATGGGTGTCCCAAAACTTCCTGAAAATCTATCATAAAGCACTGTGTTCAGTGACAGTAAATAAGAATATGAATGGGCTTGGAATTGCCATCAGCTGTTAGAGACGTTAGACGAACTTTGTCAGATGTGATAGCAGATGGCACCTGACCATTATTATACATGGGTACTTGCTAGAGTACTCCTCCTTGCTTTCTCTTCATCTCTTCTTGTCATTTTCCTTCTCACTACATCCACATAGCCTAAATAATTGGGGATTTTTTCCCCATCTGTGCCCATATATATGTATACAACAAAAATTGTATCGAACATAAGTTGTGTTAGACTGTGCATATATTATTATAATGTATATTATCTTGGAAAAAAACCTAAAACATACTCATCAGGAAGAGAAAATCAGACTCATGAAGTGTGAAATACAGTCCTTGACAGGGGAGCAGCATAAAGCCAGATCTCTTTTGCACAGGGTGAAGCCCTGTGGAGCAGTGCTAAGTGATGTGCTGCTCCCTGCCTGGCTGCCTGTCTGTCATGGGGATGTCTTCTCTTGCTCTTCAGCCTAGCATGCTAAAATTGAAAAATCCTTCTGCAAGTGCCACACACTTCAAGTCTAACATTTCTCCTCTTGATGTGCCAACTGAGGACATATAAAAAACCGAATTCATTCTTCCAAGGAAATAAAAAGGTCGATTGTTTGTAGGGACAGAAAAAACGTGACAATTCTAGTCACAGGCTAGAATGTTTGGGGTTTTTTACATCAATATGTCACCATTTATTTGATTTTTTAAATGCATTTTTCTGAAAGGATGGTTTAAGGTAAGCGGATTGAGCCAGTGGTTTGTGGGTGTTGACTGGGAATCTCTATGAGGATCTGTGCACTTGAAGCATTGGTTAGTTAGATGTTTAGTTCAGCTGTGCCACCTGGAACTCTGGAGCTGGAGTGGAAGCAAATACCCACCTCCTTGTCGTCTCTGGTGTTCATGAGTGGTGTAAAAATACATGGGTTTAAAATTTAATACACATGTCCAGCTTAAATGTCTCTGGGAGTAGAGTCCTCACCTGAAGAGGTGCTGGGGCACATGGTAGCTCTGTGTGAGGTGGGATATGTCTGAGGTGGCTGGGCACCCATAGGAGCACGTCTTCTAGGCTGGGCTTCCCCTTGTAGGTAGGGCCTTGTCCTTCAGCCCAGAGTGATGCATGGTGACATGGAAATGGAGAACTGCGCCTGTATGCATACAGATGGAAACATCTTCTACGCAAGTTTTAACATTAAGTCACCTTTGTGAAGTGTAGAGGGGGAAAACCTTTAATTTTCAGTCATATTCCTTCAGAAACATGTAACTAATAAGAAGGCAGAATCTGCAGAACATGGATGTGCTGTCAGGACAGGTTTTTGAGGCATCTTTGAAACCAATGGCAGTGCACGGACCTCCTGCTCTCCCCGTATGAAAATGTTCTTTAGGCATGGTAGCAGTGAATGAATCATTTTAATCTATCTGAATTTATCCTACATAGAGGAAAATGGAACGGTGAACTTGCCTGCGTCCTGCTTTTGATCCCTCTAAGAGCACCTGCTTCTGCAGCTGGGGGTAGAGGCTATGACAAGAGCCTGCACAGTTGGAGGATTCACCATTTGCAACAGGTTGCAAGAGTATTAGTGATTAGAAAGCATGAGGGATACTATTTTCTGTGTTGTAAATGTATACTCTCTGTTCAGATAATGTTGAAAATGAAGAATTTATTTTCTAAGTAATGTCCCTTTGCTAGGTCCTACACATTTCAGTTTCACACTGATGTCTGAGAAACATTTTTATAACTTCAGAAAAACGTATTAATCTTTTGATGTAATTGTAAATGAACAATTTTCTTAATTACATCCTGTTCTTTGAGTTGGACTTCTCTGATGATGTTACCAGAAAGAAAGTTTTTTGAAAAATGCGACAAATGAAGTCATCAGCTTTTTGCAGAGGACAATTTGCCTGTTGAATTTGCTGTTTCAGGACAGGTACATGCCCATTTCTCCTTAACATAGATGACCCTCCTGCAAGTGCAAAAAATACAAGTTTTTGTCTGACCTATGTTATTTGAATACAAAATACTGTTCTTGTAGGTAATGCAATAGCATTTGAAATATGAATTAGGTAAAACTATTAATTCCAGTTACTCATTAGAAGCACAAATAATGAGAAGGAGGTATTTAAGAGGAAACCAAGCTAAGGCAGATAGTGTTTTGAAGCACATAACTCTAAATTTGTGAGTCTGCCTTACATCACATGCAGTTAATTTGTTTTATATGGTGCATTTTTGACATTTTTGAAAGTAATATTTACTAATGTGTTTATACATGTGTACATGTCTGTATAAATCCAGGCATTTTCAAAGTTAATCTCAGTCATCCTAGTCTTCTTTTGAGACATTTGCTGAAGAGTCAGCCTCTGAATGAGAAACATTCAACTGTTAATTCTCTATTCAGATGAGAAGATTCGGTTCATAAATGCACATTTTCATATAATAACGTTTTCCTGAGTGTATAAACCACAAGCTTGGATCTTAGATATGTTAAATAAAGAGGGAGATGTAGGTACATATCCTAGAACTTGTTTTACCAGGGTCCAAAAGGGAGTTGTTAAATAAGCCTCAAATTTCTCAAATGCGACTTAGCTAAGCTACCAGGAAATGCACACAGCTTCTCATAATGTGTTGTTACCCTACTGCTACTTTACTAATAATTATAAGAAAAAAGAGTTTAAAAAAATCTTGATTAGAAAAAAGAGATTAAAAAATCTTGATTAGAATACCATATCTCAAGAAGAGATCAGAGTATGATTGTTCTTTATTTTGTGAAAGATGGAACAATGAAGTATCCATGAATACACAGAGCATCAAAGCATTGATTTTGTTTCTGTTCAAACAGGGATAATTGTAGAAGAAAGAGTTTTGCTGAAAATAGGTTCTTAATTTATTTCTCCTGAACCAAAGTTACATTTTACTGGTTCTTTTCACTAAAAGCCCATGTTCAATCACTAATCCTTCATATCTGCTAACTTTTTAAATTTTCTGTTTCAAGCATGTCTTCTGAATAAAGTAAATCTCCTAGACATTAAGGAATCAATTCCTCTACAATCAGTTAAGCATTGGGGAAGAATGTACTTGAAACAGATTAGGTGGGTAACTGTGGCCATCAGCAGCAGTCCTAGCCCTCAGAAATGGATATGTCATCATCTCTTCGGTTTTCAATAGACTTGGCAGCTGTGTATTTGTGAAATGGTACTTACTGAATCAGCACAGAAGCAAAAAGATAACATAGCTGTTCATTGTTACACAGAGACAGACCAGAGAAACTTGAAGAGGGTGTGGTGGCTTTCAAATGAAGCAGTCATTGGAAAAATAGGTGGTTGTATGTCTGATCTCCTCTGTAGCCTGAAGTCTTGTAACCTGGTAGTAATAGCTATGGAGTTCCTATACATCACCTTTTGCATCCTACTACTACAACTATGTGAAAGTGTGTGCCTCTCATATCTTAGGTAGATACCTTGGAAAATCAAGCTGCAACCTGAGAGGAGTTCTACTACTCCTGTTCCAATTCTTGGGATCATTCAACGTGTAGGACACCCGAGCAACAGAACTGCAAAGGTGACAGTGAGCTCTCTGTTTCACACGGGTTTTCTGTTTCAACATTTTGTTCGTAACTTGCTGCAGCAATTCAACAGTCACAGCTTTCTTCAAAGATCATATTTGTTTCAAAGTTGAAAACTAACAGTGATCAGTTGTTGAAATCTGCCAGCAGCGTATCTGTACTGCCTTGTTTTGTAGGGATTTATTAACAAAGGATTTTATTTATATTGCTTTCTTCTTGCTGTTGTAGGTTTTCACTTATACACTTTGAAAGAACAGGGTTTTTTTCCTTTCCTGAGAAATGACTAGGATGCAGCCAGGTACCAGAGAGATTCGATCTGCAAAAAGCAGTATCATTAAATCCAGTAAAATTTAAGACAGAATATTACCTCTCTTCTCATTACCTAAACCTACAAATAAAGTGTTAAACATGTGTGTAATTATTGTATTGCATCCATTGTTTTGCACACATGACATGTTTTCACTGTTGTCTCATTAGACTCTCATACCATGTAGAAAAATAGAAGATAAAATTCTGATTCTAGACTTCAAGTGACAATTTGTATTGTCACTATGTACACTTGCCAGTAGCCCACAGCCATCTTTCTCATCTTTCTGGTAATCACAGGAAAAGATTTAAGACTAAGATTAGCTGGAGAGATAAGAACTGAGGGGAGGCAGCGGGAGACTCTAGTAATGACATACAAGCAGGAAAAAGTGAGAGTTACTGCTTTGGCTCAAACACAGTGCCTGTTGTGAAGGAGAATTAGCATCCCTAAGTTAACCCTACCTCCCTTTGTGAGACACCTGTTGGGTCCTTTTTTTCCCCTCTCCTATCTTCTTCCCTGCCAACAAAAATCTCTATGATGCAGACTAAAAACACACGCTGGAAGTAGCAACCTGGGAAAGGCATGAGGTTGCCCATATGGCCAATAGTTTTGTTTCGTGATGCTCACATAGTGTGTATAATACTTGTTTTTGCTTAGGCAGGGGAGCAAGAGAATGGATTTTAGCTAAGAGAAAAGTGTGTTGGTTTTCATTCTGTTTTTCTTTGTTCAGGCAAGCTTATTCCTTGTAATAGTTTCTGTTTTCTGCTTCAAGCTTAGTCAAATTTTCAATTTCTTCACTGACTTTAATTTTTTTCCTCTATATACTTTAGGTTTAAAACACAAAAGTAAGTATTATGTCTAAGTCCTCAGATTATGTTAATGTATCAACCCTTTCTTTTTCTTTTAATCCGTGATCAGAACCTCTGAAGAGTTTACATTTGCAGTTCCAGCCAAGTGACCAGAGTGCTTTTCTCTAGTGTTTAAAGGAGCTTCATGCTAGCATTGTGAGCGGTGTCTGCCAAGGCAGAACTGATCCTACAAGATCAAGTGGTGTGATCAAGAGACAGAGGAGGCTGGTGAAGTTATCAAGGCATCACTTTACGTGATGCTTATCGCTACAGAAGGCAGCAGGCAGTTTCCTTGCTTTCACGTAGTTCAACTTGTAGGAACTTAATTCGTTAAGGCCAGGTATATTCACCATACTAAATTTCTCAGCAAGTTGTAGCTTTCCTTCAAAGGATTTTTTTTTTGTTATTTCACAGTTTCAAGAAGTCAGACAGAACATGATTTCACATGTCCTGTGTAGGTAAATAACTGCTTTAAACACCTGTGAGAATTTAAATAACACAAAGTTGGAAACTACAGAATGCTTCCTGCAAGAAACAAGTGTTAAATAATATATGCTTGTATGTTCCTTATGTAAATAATATATACTTATTTGAATACGAAATAAACTTTAAAAAACCTGTTGTCTTTTTGTAACATATTTGTAGCTGACTGTACCTAGTCAAAAAGAAAGGATCAAAATCATGTCTCATCTGTTTTATTCATCAGTGAGTGGCTAACTATAAATCATAGTTAGGATCACAATGAGCAGGTATGATTAAACATTGTAAAGTCAAAACTACATACAAAGGAAAGAAATTTTACCTTTTAAAAAAAGGAATTTTACCTTCCTTTCCCTCTTCTCTAAAGCTAATTCAGGGGAAAAAATAATGAGCTTTTGTTTTAACTACTGCATTAGAAAATACCATAGTTTTCCATGCTCTTCTGTTCTTTGCATTTTCAGCTTTATGTTTTGATCTTTTCTCTTAAAGGATAATTTGGTATCTTGCTTTTACACCAATGCTATGTTCAATGTCTTCTGTACAAAGCAGTGGGTGCTGTCAACTGTAAAGGGTTGTTGCAGCTGTAATTTCATCTTTCTCACAGATGGCAAAATCTTCTGGTGAAAATTTTCAAACTCGTATTTATGCACCTCATCCTGATTGCTTTAGAAATTGCAATGAAACTAATAATTTGGAAGAAGAAAAATTATATCAGTGTTTAAAAATTATTAGGCTTTAAGGTTAATTTTAAATGCTCATCTTTGAAAATTCTATTTGGGTTATTGCTCTTCAGGTCTTGAGTTAAGCCAGTGAAACTCATCTTATTGAAATGATCCTGAATTATCCATTAATTTTTCCTTTACTGTTCTGTGATTCATTTTTATTTCTTTAAAAATCAGCACTGGAAATGTGACAGTACCATGCCACCTTCTCTAAGTAACTGTTGAACTCTTTATAGTTTTAGGTACTCTACAGATCAATCTCACACATGCACAAACAAATCAAATCTGAAATTGCAGACAAAGAGGCTCATGTGACTTACATTAGTCATGTGAAGGCTTCAAGGGAAAAATTGGACTAGTTCTATCTATGTACAGTAATGAATATGCTAAGAAGATTGACCAAAGTAAAGCACATACAGTTCTCACAGTTGGCCTTCATGCTAGGTTAAGGCTACGAAAATCCCTAGCTGAGGATAAGAACAGAAATCACTAGTTAAAACTTAGTAGAGTAAGAAGCGGGACAAGATTACTTAAGACATTTTAGACATTGTGAGGTTCAGAGAACACAGAAAGCATATTTTTTCTTTTAAGGGAACCTTTTGAATGTTGTATTTGAATGAGCTAAGCAGAGTATTCAGGAGCAGTTTGCCTGAAATGTCAGCATTTCAGTGTTTGCCCGAACCAGCCAAAGTGACTGAAGTATTTGAAGAGAGCACTGAAGGGCTTTCATGGTGTTGAGGATGCTGGATTGAGGGGGTCTCAAGACAGTTTGTTGTCTGGGATCACAGATGGCACTGCTTTCCCTGCAAATAAACTGTGTCCTTTCTGTAAGTTATTTTGCAAACCAACTCAGACCAGCCTGTCTTTTTCAGGTGTTGGTGCCAAAGCTGCTGGAAAAACTTGTGGTATGTAACACTGCCCTGTGTTGTGCAACAGTGGGGTCAACAGGCTCTGTGTCTGAGGAAAGGACTGAAGCAGAGAACTTGGATGCCTGTGGTGTGCCTGAGAAGCTAGAGCCAAACAGAATCTGAGTGCAGCTCCAACATATAGACTAAAACAAGATCTGATGAGTATCTAGAGAAAATGAGCCTGCTGCAGGCATTGGGGGAATGTATGTAGAAGCTCATGGGGATATACCATTAATGTTGTTGAGGGCAGTCGTGTCACATCAGGCAAAATGAGACAGACAGACATATACTGAATTATAGCTTATGGTTTCCTGATTTTTTCTCATACTTTTAAGAAGAAAAAAAATCCATGAAATAATTAGTTAAGGCATTTTAAAAAGCTTTAAATCAAAACCACATTGGCCTGCCTTGTAATGACACTTCTCTTGTCAAATGTAACTCTTCTGACGTGTGATGTCTCCTGGACCACACGGAGATAAATTTGCTTGAGTCTTTCACTATGTATCTGGGCAGTAAGTGAGTTTCATCATACTGATGTAGGTGTCTGATATGTAGGATGCATACATCTGAGGTAATAATCTAGTCTTCCTTTATAGTCAACAAAGGGACAAAGCACTCCAGAGTATGATTCATTTCACGTAAAGTAGGTCAGATGAATTGTAGCCTCAAAGAGTCTGTTCTTCCTCATTGACTGTAACAACAGTTGAGGGTGAGTCGATGAGCTGTCCGTGTCTACGTCAAAAGTGCGGCACCACGAGATGAGTCATGAGAGCTCTGTACGGTTGTTCTTCGTTATTTTTATTTATGTGTTCATAGTAATGTTTAACCGCAGGAGTGTAAAGTGACAATGCATTAAACCTGTAACTGCTACCCATATCATCTAAAACAGAGTGTGAAAGCACTGGTAGTATTATTCCTGCTATAATTAATTTGAATAGACCTTACAGATGCATACTATGAAGTGTTAAACAATATTGCTGTTTTCTAACAGCTTAGCTCATTGCTCCCTGTACATCAAGTGAGATTTACCACAGTGAAGTACACCTTTATGCTTACTGATTAGCATAAAATTTGGGGCAAGACAAACACATCAATTTAAATGAGAAAAAAAGCTGCTCTTTCCCTCAGCATCTCTGAACTCTCCAGATTAGACTAAATAAATATATTAAGCTAATGGGAGAGCCTGTGAATTTCGGGGAGCACTGTGCTGATAGTAAGGTACCAAAGAGGTGAATGGAAGCATATTGGACAATCTGGTATTGTAAGAATAGGACTTGCCGTGTTGTATAAACCAGTGGCTGACAGCAGAACTCTAGTAATACAGAACATTTTCCGGAGATAGACACTGAAATTTTTCCAAAGCTGGTGCTTTAACCATGAAGTCACATAAATACTTTGATACAATGTACTAGGGCTGCTGGCTATGAATTATGAATGAACTTTTGTAATCACTGCTGAATTTTCATTTCCCAACCATTGATTACCTGCTGTCATTTGATAGTGTTTGGAGAAGATTGCTAAATATAATAAAGCATCCTGTGTAGGCCTGTGGAATTATGATAAAAAGTTGACAGAATAACATTAAGAATTCTGGAGTGGATTCTCATGAGCTTAAAGGAATAACTGAACCTGAATGCAAGTATTGGAGGAATGAAAAACTACTGGCAATTATAAGGACCTGTTATGTCATGCAAATTCTTCACCTCCAGCCTGATTAAAGGTCTTCAGGCACAACAGAACAGAGCTTGCAAATTTCCAGGATTATTATTCTGTAATGCCATGTTGAAGCTAGTGAATATTTTAGAGACTTACTGAGTATCCTTGCTGTCAATTTGTAGTGGTATTTTACCTTGTTGGGGTATCAAAGGCTGGTGTTTATGCAGCACATTTACTTTTCCTAGTAACCAGCACATTAATGCAGTGACAGCCTCCAGAATTAACAGGAATGAGGCATAGAAAGACCTCAAGAAGATGAGAAACCTGTTCTCCTTGATAATGCAAGAGGTCAACATATTTTGGCTTTGGGAACAACCCAACAACTTAATTCTATAGTACTTAGCAGAGTAAAGAAACACTGTGTTTCTGTGTGATTACTGTTTTAACCCAAACTGATATTACATAGCATTGCAACTACTATTTAACTGCCTAATATTCTCTTAAGTCAGAGGATAGTATATTTATTTTAAAGACTGCAGACCAATTCACTCATAGACTAGCACAAAAAAGGAAGGTTAGATAGACACTTATCCTGGTAGATCATTTTGCAGTATAAAACATGCACATACATTCTTCTTCAGGTATTAAATGGGACACATTTAGCATGCTAAAATAATTTGCTACGTTTTTTCCTAGTAATTTTCAACCTATCTGACTAAGCTGAAACCCTGCCCAAAATCTACCAGAGAACCTCCTGGTCTACTCAGTTTTAGTGGTAATGGGAAAGAGCACCAAGTTCAGACCAGCCTGGATTTGTAATTTGCTATCAAGTTGTAAAAGCTGTATTAGAAAAAACATTTGCTTTTTAAACATCTAGCAAAGAAACTAGATCAGTCTACAGTGCTCATTGCTAGCTATTTGAACAAAAGCCAGCAAATGAAAACAATATATAACAGAACAAAGTGATAGCTAAGCCAGATGACCTTTTTTTCCAACTGGACTCTGCTGTATATATATGTATACATGATGTATACAGGGTTCAACTTGTATTGCAGTATGGTATCCTGCTACTTCTATGTTCTAGTGATTTCTTCAAGGGTTTGTATAGTAATCTTCTGCTTGTGTCCTGCTAGCAGTGCAAGTGGAACATCATTCAAATGAAAATACAGAAAGAACACTTGAAATGAAGAATTTTTCTGAGAGTCATGCTTTTCTTCTGATGAGTGCACTTGATAAAATACATTCCACCCACCCGCAGCCCCCTGCCTTCTCTGTGTTCCACTGATAATGTGACCCACCACACTGAAACAGTATTATTTCCTGAAAGGCTGTGGGCAAGCATGATGATGAGAAGAAAAAAGAGGAATGAATGTTAAACAGAATGAGAGAGAGAGGAATTGTGCATATGTATGAGAAAATCAGAAAAAATTTAAAAGTGTGCTAAGAGTTGGAATATAATAAGGGGGGAAGTAAGTTCACATTCCTTTTAAAATGTATGTATCATAGAATACAATGGAATAATTCTACCCACGTCATCAGTCAATTCCTACCAATTTGTGGGATATGAATGGGGGATGTGACAATAACCACGTTAGCATGTGTTTCATGTTAGTATTATGGAGTTCATATTTTGGAAAATGTTTGAGAGTAGGCAAAACAATCTTTTTCAAGTATCTTTTCTTCAAGAGAGGACAAAGGAAATATACAGAGAGAAAAAGCAAGGGTATTTCATTTATGTAGAACTTTACTAACTTGAATATAATTGCAGGAATTTTTTTAACATATATCTATGTAAATGCACACACACACTTTTCATCCATTCGCCCTTTTCACAAGTATGCAAGAAAATGGTATTTAAGAACAAATCCTTGGTGATAACATTTACAAGCAAATCTAGTTAGATTTATAATCAAAAGTGGATTGGAGACAAGAAAATTATCCTAGCAGTATTTGTCAAACATATGAAAGTGCTCTCTAATTGACTTCAACAGGGCAGATTCCCTGCTATATGCTTTACTTAATGTAACTTTAAAATGTTGCTCATTGCCAGTTGTATCACTTCTTTGAGCAAGCACTTACTCCAGTTTTAGCTGGAGCTCACCTTGAGAGAACCATCAGGAAGAAGCCTATGCATCACTTAAGTTCTTGTGCACTGCTAAATTTCGCTTTTTAACCTGTCCTAAGGTTTCCCCTTCAGAGTTACTAATGGAAGGAAATACAGCCTATTTCATGAGGTCATATTTTATACACTCATGTTTTTGCATTTTTAGCCTGCTCAAAGTCATCTGTTTTGTGCAAAGTGTTATATTTTGCTCCTGACAAAGCATCAGCTGATAATCAACAGCTTTGGCCCTGAACATATGCCTCATTTTCTTTCTTTAATTTATATACTATTCCCTCTTCTGTGAGCAATATCCCACAAGTCATTGCCAAATTGAGCAAGCTATGGGCCTAGTGGTGACAAGAGAAAGAAGACTGCTTATTGTAAGTTGATAGGATAGGTGAATAATAAATCAAAGCAAGAACTTGGGCATCGGCATTCATGTATTTTAGCATGCTGGATGAATTTAGAAATGTGAAAAATCAGAATGCTTTTGGGATATTCTGCTTTTGTTTACCTACAATCACTTCTGAGTCAGAAAGTTAAGTAATCTAGTATTAGCAAATGACAACTTAGTGCCCGGTTTTGCCTATGAGGCTACATACTAAACATCCATGCTAGACTTTTCAACCAGAAGATGAACTTATCATTTGTATTGTAACACTCATCCCTTTAGAAGTGATTAATTATCATCCAGAGTCTGACCTCTGCCCTAGGGAAATGTTTAGACCTGTACTTAACTCTTTTAGATCGATTAATATACCTAAAGCTTTTTATGTTTCCTTCCAATCAGTACAAATTTGTCATTTAATATAGTTTAGTTCAGAACTATAGAAATGTGGGCTGTTTCCCAGAATTTTCAGATGTGGTGATGACACTTGAAAACAACTGCAAAATAGCAACCAATCTGCCATCTGTGGCACTATCTTTTACAGCTATAGCTGGTGAGAGGCAAAGACGGTTCAAAACTTACCTGAACTGGACTGGATAAGACCCCAGTCTGATATAGATTATGTCAATAGCTATCGTGTATAACATGAATTACAGAGGCCTGATCTGATCTATTGTGGTAGGCTGTTGAAGCTTCTTCAGAATAAAGCATCCAGTTGCTCTGTGTTGTCTGATATATCAGTTTGCACCAACTAGTAGTAATAACTGGGGAGTGTGAATTCAGTACCTAACTAGCTACAAGTCTTGTGTGGCAGATAAAGAAAAATTCCAAGGCAAATCATTCAACAGCTTTGTTAAAAAATCATTGTAGCATTATTACTACAGAGAACATCAAAAACTGTGTTAGGTTTTCATATTAGGTTTCCAACCTAAATGATTCTGTGATTCTATGATACTTAATGTTTTGTCATTCTTGTGCACTCTGTTGAAATGGTTCTTGCTAAAATTGTATTTACAGCTACTTAAATCTTAAAAGCATCTTCTTTGATGTATTAGCTCTTATCAGTCATATTCTTCTCTCTAGAATCTAATTTTTTCTTGAGTTCTGTGGTCTTATTATCCCTGATTATTTCTGGTCATCACTTCAGTAGGTTTTTTAGAGGGATCTTTCTTGATACAGCTGTGATGTGGTAACATGGACTGGGTGCCCAGTAGCAGCTGAAGCACTGCTTGGACCAAAAGCTCAGGTGCAATTGTTGAATGCAGAGTCAGGTTAGTTTCATCTGAAAGTTTATGAGCTCCAAGACTGCTCTGCCGTGCAAGCTACAGCCCACTAAGTGGAACCATCCTCCTGAAAGAAACACTGTGTGCTTTCTCCGTGCTTCCTCCAATGATTTGAACTGTCTTTTGGCAGATGCCTCTAAAAGTTTGAGAATTGTTTGGGTGTTGGTTAATCTACTAAAGCAGAACCTACCATGCCGACTAGTTGCCTGCCTCTTTTAATTAAATTGTAATTTTTTTGAGATGTCGTCTTCTCTTTTCCTAACATTGATGCAATGGAAAACAATTTTTCTTATAAATGCAAATATATGATTATGTTTTTTTTCCTATTGCAGCTCATCTACTGTCGTGTCTTTTCTATTTGCAGAAGATTCCTCATGTCTTTGTTGTATCAGACATCTGGACAGTATAGCTCAGTTACAAGCCAAGGATTGTAAGGGCTGTTTCAATTAGCATAATCTCCCAGTCACAAACAGTACGATCTTTGTCATTGGAAAGGAGAGTTATATAAGGTTCCTTCTACATTGTCGTAATTCTGGAGTTGTGTGGTTGAAGGGAGAGTATTTTTTTTTTCTGCACTTAAAACACAGGATTAAAATGCCTCAAATACTGTTTTATCATTTAATGCTATGCATTCATTTCTTCACTGTGATACAGACCTATGTATAGCAGAGTGGTATAACTGGACAGTGGCTCTGGTGGCTATGCAAAAGACATAAGAAGATGTGAGAATGGCCACACAGTCAAGATGGCAGCATTGCCAGGTTCAGCTCTACCAGCAAACTTAAAAAGCTTCAAGGCAGCATTAAGTGGCAGAGGAGAAAAATCCTCTCCATTTAAGCTCTGCCATCCTGAAGACTGACCAGGATATGTTTTGCTCAGTTCACTCCTAATGTAAGTCAGTGTGTCCCTTGCTTGACTAGGCTAGCCTCCAACAGACCAGACACTATTTCTTGTGCCTCTGTGTCCCCAGTCATAAAGGATTGTTGGGCATCTTATGGGTTGGTTTGAGCTTTTTTTGGTGTATTTTAGTAATAGCTGTGTAAATTAGGAACTAGTGTTAAAGAGAAAAAATTTGAGTGAAGGTAGTGGTACTGTTCAGCTGGACCAGAATCTTACTCACCATTCAATATGGCTTAAGCCCTGTGGACTGCTCTTCATAGACACTTTGATCTTTCCCTTGACAGGGAAATACACAGGTGCTTAAGGACATGTCAGGCCACCAAAAGTACTATTCCATGTATTTCTATGGGTCATACAGGTTTTACGTAGTAGATCAGGTCTTTGGAGACCTAGACAAGAACCTTACATTTACTCTTCTCTAGTAGACTTCCCATTCTTCCAGAGCAGATTTTACCTGCCTCTGGAAAACTGTATTAGTTGATATTTAGATTTATAAGAAGAAAAGATCAAATATTTTTCTTGGGCACTGTCATCCTGAGGGTGATAACATAAAGACACAGCTTCATTTTTTCAGATTTTCTGAAAGTACACCCTATGTTTTTCCTGTGCTATTTTCTCTTGTGCAGAAAGTAAGAAATATTTTAATTCTAATACAGATTAGCCACTTTGAACTTGTACCTTTGTTCCAAAGAATGTTTCCTACTAAGACTGAACCTCTCGCTGTCTGTTGTACGTGCATGTGCATGGTTTGTCCATACTTTGGGATTTGGATCTCTCAAAAGCAGTGTTGTTGCCTAGCAAAGTCTGGTATAACACAAGACTAATACAGTATGTGTTGGTAAAGCTGATTTTAAATTTAAAATGACAATCAATGTGCCCTTTTTAGTCATTTATTAGTCACTGTTTATACTGATCTGAATCCCTTTTGTTTTCCCCACTCAGATGTTGCAAGAGCAATTGAGTTACTGGAGAAACTGCAGGAATCTGGAGAAGTACCAGTGCACAAGCTACAGTCTCTAAAGAAGGTGCTGCAGAGTGAGTTTTGTACAGCTATCAGAGAGGTATGAATTTGAGATTTTTAGTTATTTCTCAGACTAACATTTCTCACCTGTAAAGAAAAGCATATTTGCCTTTGAGTGCTACGTTCTATAAAGGATGATGAATGGGAGATGTGTCTGTAGCTGCCTGCTACTGTGCAGAACGTTGAAGTTACTGAAAAGCAGACACAGAACAGTTGCATCAGCAAGACATCAAGGCTGAGGCAATTAGCCTTGCTAAGGAGAAAGGGTGATTAATTAGTACTTTAGTATTTTGCTCGTGCTGTTTGAGGCTCTGGGGTGACCTGTACAGCACTGTGCTGGGATATGGGGACATGCCAGGTTGGGTCAGTGCAAGCTTGAATGCCTCTCCTTTGAGCTCATGTGTGTGTGTGATTGGGAGGTGCTGATAAAATCAGAATGCAGTGACAGCCAAAAGGGGCAAGGCTGAAGTTAGCTGAAGCTGACAGGAATCTTACCTTTGAAGTCAGAAGTCGGGTCCCAGTGGGCTTTGCTCCTCATGTCAGAAATCCTTGTCATGCTGCCAAGAACTATGATCGTGCCACTACCAGCTGTGG
Source organism: Gymnorhina tibicen (assembly GCA_013399875.1). Classification (NCBI taxonomy): domain Eukaryota; kingdom Metazoa; phylum Chordata; class Aves; order Passeriformes; family Artamidae; genus Gymnorhina; species Gymnorhina tibicen. The sequence goes on from VXAZ01007244.1 coordinate 1,160,853, forward strand.
TCAGGGCCTTCCTAAGCTCTGCCCAACAGTAGATAAATAATAATAGTTTTCTTTGAGTCAAGCTAGGGAAGATGCACCACACTTCTACATGCTTACCAGCAGTATCTTTCAGGCAGTTAAATGACAAACACTTCTGTTAGAAGTTTCTTAGAAAAAAAACATGGTTTAATACAACATTGCATCAGATATTTTACTTACTTAACCATGGACTCTTAGCCTGCCAAAGAGAAGCAGCTCTAAATGCCCTAATGAAGGAAACATGTTTTTAGTAGAAAATCTGTAAGAACTTCTGTTTCAGTTTATCTGTCTGCTGCCTGGAACTAATCCTCCATTGCTGAAATCAATGGGGAATCTAACGTTCCCTCAATGGTAGCAAAATTGAACTCCTGATAACTAGGCAACAGCAGCAGATTGATTGAGTGGACTGCTGAGTGGCTGGAAGGAAAAGAGATGAACAGACATTAGTTTAATAAGCAAAATGGAACACACTCGTTATTTTATGGAATATATTCTTCGATGTGAGAATCAGAGAGAGTCTTCTACCTAATTAAATTGCAGTTTTCAAGGCTTTTTAAAGGCAATAGTGTTCCCTGACAATAAATAATAAATAGCATTCCCTGACAATAAATAATGGCACTGTGTACCCTCAAAAGCTTATATTCTGACTAATCCTTTCATTTAACCAAACTAAATGCTTCTTTAAGTAACCACGGAGCATGGAAAAGTTGTGGGATTGTTTGGGGTTTTCTTCAGATAGCAGAGGCTGGTACTCCAGTTCTTAAAGGCAGCTTTGAATCTTTGCAGCATTGTCAGTGAAATCTTAACAAATTTTTATTAGTCTCTGGTTTTAGCAGCAGCAAACACAAATTTAAGAACTAGGAAACTGGCTTAGAAAAATGCATTCTCAGTTCAGTGCACTGAAAGTAGATTTTGACAAAATCATCTCAGTGACACAAAAGGATTTCATAGAGTATTGTGTAAAAACAATCTGCACGTGAGTGGAGCTAGTTGTTACATGAGAATTGAGTGATGATGAATAAACAGTTCTACCAACTTCGTAAACAAAAAAATGTATTTCTATTTAGATATATAACTTACCTTTCTAATATATCACTAGCAGAGAACAAAGTTTCTACACCCAAAAAATTTATACCATTTACTGCTGTGTGTGTCAATCTTTTTGTAGAAAAAATCTTCAAATATAAAAGGCCCAGTAATAAATCTTTTCATTTAACTAGAGTGGCAGGATTGACATATGTACATTGCAAGTTCTTAAGGTTGTTCAACATGTGGCTTCTCTTTTCAGTTACATTAAGTCCTTGGCAAATATTTAGGCTGTAACTCTTTTTTCCCACCAGTTGAAGAGCTATTGGAAAACTCAGAAAATAATTGCTTCTAAAAAGAAAATTATTAACGTATAGAATGTTTTGGTCACATTACACTGTTAGACATCTCCAAGCACTGCAACAAGGGCTGGGAGGGTATCTGAGCTGTGCTGTGTCATTAATCAGGGATGCCCTTCTTGCATGTCCTTCATGTACACTGGAGTTTATTGAATGGCACAGATTTTTCTGAGTGTGTTTGAGTTTGACATAGCTAAAGCTAGACAGAAATTTCTCTACAAATGCTCTCTCCCATTGTTTATCTTTTCTTATATTAGTGCAAGATGTGAGAGTATGGTGACTAGATTTTTTCTTTATTAGCACCTACACAGACTAGAGGAGAAAAGTTGCTGACGTTACAAGAGAATGCACGGCGGTCAATTGGAAATAATGAGAAAAGTGGGAGTGAAGCAGACTGGGTGTGAGCTGTAGGTAGGAGTAATCAAAATGGGATGAGGAGGCAGGCTTTGTGTTAGTATGCAAATTCTGAAAGAGGCTGCTTATTATATATACGCAGATATTCAGATCTTCAGTGTGGTGTGTTCATTCTATAATGCAAGATCTGAGCCTTATTTTCTTTCATCAGAAAATCTAGTAAAAGAGATTAAGGCTGGCTTTTGTAGTCCTATAAACACCGTAATGGAGGAGCTTTGGAAAATTTAAATTTTCTTTTCCAGTCTAAGAATCTATGGAAACTTAACTATCCAGTGAGTTTGGTTGTTAAAATAAGGCCCAGAGAAAACTCAGCATTGGGCTGAGTGTAGGTGAAAGGATCAAAGATGAAACGTAATCTGCACTGTCCTAACTAAATGTGACTTTTCCCTTCTACAAGTAGGAATTCTTTAACTACGGAAGCAGGAGGTTACTTTTATGACCCATTAGCCTTTAAAAGTATGAGATACGTTATTAGATGACATACATTTCAATCTAATGTGTAGGAATCTATCTAATGGCTGTAATTAATTGTATTTATGGGAATCTACTTAGTGAATCAAATTTCAAATCCCTACACTAATATTCCATAGAAATAAATTTTTTTAGAAGTGACTGAGTGAATGGAATTTAAATAGGAGTACTTTAGCATTTTTCAAGGATGCTATGTTTAGGAAATGGTGATTAATGGTTCTCACTTAGCTAAATATAAGTACCACCAACTGAAATATTCTGTCTGGCACTAGGCAGGAAAATGGATTAGCTCTGAAAATAATGGAAATTAATGAACTATATAATGGCCTCAGTATTTCCTAGTCACCTGAAGACCCCTAGACCAGAAAACAAGTTAACCAGAGTCTGATCACACTATAAGTCAGTTTGAAAAAAAAAATTTAGTTTTGTTTTAAATTACTTATTTTAAAAGCTCCCTAGGCACATGAAGATTAATTAGCCTTCTATAGCTTTATCATCTGATAAAACTTGCACAAATCTTGTCCATTATACCATTAAGTCCTTTACCCTTCTAAATGTTTTTGTTGTTTATTCAAAGCTGTTGCTGTGTTATAGTCATCTGATTTCCAGGGGGTTACTGGAATAAATAAAGGGCTGTGAAAGTGATTGTGTAATTGAGCTACTGAGAAGTTATATTCACATGCAACTGAAACTAGACAACCTAATTGATAAAGATACTGTAATTGTTATAAGTCAGTAAAAGAAAGTTATAAGAACTGTAAGATAAGGTGAATTTCTGGTCTGGCAAGAAACCCTTAAGACCTGTGGGCACAGATGATAGAATAAACAACTGAGCAAAACACAGCGGATCATCAGCAAGAAAATGTGACATGCCTTAGCAGTTTATGTGAATTTCATTTACTGCTAACATCTGATAATTGGTGGTTAAGCACCAGGAGAATAACAATACAGTTTGATAAATATTTGCATCTCCTGGTAAGCAAAGTTTTCTTTCAAGTTGATTCTTTGATTTCCATTTCTGTGTGTTAAATATGTGATATTCAGGTGTATCTTGCTTTCCCCCCAGCCTGCCTTTGCTACTCAATTTTCTATTTCAAGGTTAAATCTGAAGTTTTTCTGTGTGGATATTATTTGAAATAAGATCTGATTAGGAAATACCTGTGGTGAATCAATGACAAAATTAATCGCATAAAAATGTGGTGTGGCAACCAGACACCCGAAAGTAACCATTATTTTATATAATATGACTTCCACCAAAATATCCCGTCGTCACAGGAAAGCAATTATGTAGGACTCTGTCACTGACAGAGGAGGAGCAATCAACACAAAGTACTCTAATCTTGTCCATCTTGTATGAAATTAGTCATTGGGAAAGCCATGTTATCTTTGAAAATAGTTCAGTGCTTACCTCACTAGTTTAAAACATTTTTAAGCTTGCTATAAAATATAGACAGAGCATCCTGGACATTTAAAGACTCCTAATGACTTAAAGGCATAAAAATGGCAATGGCAGAACACTGACCCATTTTTTATGAGGTCCTGATACTGCCTAGTTACTTTAGAGATATATTTGCTTATGTTGTATAATATTAAAAACATGGTTTCATTATATATTAGGTAGGATAGTTTAATAAGCCTAGTCAGTATATTGGAATGATTTTCTTTAATTAATAGTTTTGATTTCCATGCCTTAGCGATCTGAACGCCCAGAATCCCAGTGCTGCTGATGTGCAATGTGTTTTTATCTGGTCATTTCCTCAAGCTGCCCACCCACACTTTCCATTATTAACCCTGATATATGTCTTTTCAAATATTAAGGGACCAGAAGAAGGCTGCTGGGTGGTGAAAACTGAGTATGGTGGTACTGTGCTTATCACTATACTGTGATGCCATGTGTGACAGCAGAAGGCTGTCTGGAGCCCCTAGATGTTCATTCACTTCAGATGTCCCAGTGTGGTGGTGTACTCCATTTTTACAGGGCTATACTGATTATAACAATCTGGGTATTAGCTGGACTCAGGCAAAAATCCTTGTTGATTCTTTTATTCAATTATTAATTTAAGATTTTAATGTAGGAGTCATTTAAATACCTGTTTTAATTGTGTTTCAAGAACTTCAAAACTTATTTGTTCAGTTTGCAATATAATGCTGTTCCTCCACATCCTAGACTTAGTCTCTGAAAGCAGAATTTCATTGTTTTCTGCCTCATGAGTCCTTGTAAAAATGGAGGTGCACCAGGCCAAATTCTCTCAGTTGGCACCAAGGTAAGCTCCAGAGTCCAAATTCTGCCCTGTGTTAATGCTTTATTTTTGCTGGAAGCTGCATATTTGTTACAGGAGGAGAAATACAATTCTGGTCAGTCTGTCATCTCCACAGGGCAAGCCCAGCTTTTGAAGTTTTTAAATTACAAGATGCAAGCTTGGAAAAAAATAAATATTGAGAAGACTTACTGCTATAATTCACAGCACAGAACTGTGATTAAAGCTCAGTAGGAAGCCTGACATCTAAAGATCCCCTACTGTCACATTTACCCATGCAAACCGAACTGTTGGTCAGATTGAGCAGAAGTGATTTGTTAGACTTACTAATAAGGCAATTAGTAAACAAAAGGGCAATAGGACAACACATAGGAGTAAAGCGACTGAGATTTATCAGCTCAGATTTGTAGCTCAGGTCACAAAAACAGTATGGTTGTATTAGCATGATGCCTCATTAGAGTGGCTGGGAAGCAGAGTTGTCCTTAGGCTAGTCTGATACCTTGTTATAACTTGTTCTGGTGTTCCTGATAGTTTATTCAGAATCACTGCACCATTAGTTTAGTAATAGGACTCATGCAGTAGCAAATACGGAATTGTGCAAATTGACCAATTTCATTCAGATTTTTGCATGTTTATGCATTGATTTATTTGTAACTTTCCAATAAATTTTGTATTCCTGGATGCTGATTGTAAAGTTTCGGTATTTTATCTTTTTTTTAGATATTAGAGTGGATTATAATGTCAGTCAAACCAGTTCAGTTTGCCTAAATTCTGGGGCTGTGTAGCATTTGCAAGAATCTTCTACCTTTCCATCCCTTTTTCCTTTCCACTGTCCCAGCAGTGAAAAGCCACATAAAACAATGATATAAGTTTACACTAAATGACTACTTCCATCACTGATAGGAAAGGGCGTTACTTAGCATCACTCAAATATGATGGTATAGCACAGTAGTAATGTATTCATGTTTTACAGAATTTTGCTTTCTGCCTCCTGGTTGCAGGTACAGTATCCATAATGATGAGTTGAGAGAAGGATTTGTAATGTATGTTAGTTAGATAATAAAAAAATCAGATTTCTAACGATGAGCTGTCTGCTCTTTGTCTTGCCACCATGCTGGATTAGGCGTTGAGAAGGTTCACCAGAAAAGCTGAAGTTAGCAGTAAACACAGAACTTTCTTCTTTTTTTATTACCCTACTGTGTTAAAATAGATGCTGTTTTTTAGGATGAATGTAATCAGAAATTACTCCAATTTTGAAAAACAATGAATTTTCAATTGCCACTTTACCATAACTGATGGAAACATTACTCTGTTGCTTGCAAGCCCTGGATTGCATGAATGAGAAGTTTTGGAAATGATTACCTTGTAACTCAGCAGATGGCCTTCATTAATGGCAATTATATGAATTTACCAAGCTGCCCAAGCATTATCTGAGAGAAGGCATTATTTAGTCTCTGTGCAAGTACTAAATCCCTACCACTTTCATGACTTCACTGCAGGAGATTTAAAACAGCTGCTATTGTCACTTGTTTTTTAGCTGCCTAGAGCTAAATACATAGATTTCACAGATAGAGTACCCTAGAGTCTGGGACCAGACTGTATCATTGGTCTTTAATGGGTGCTTTCTCCCACTGGTTTTGATTAAAGATCAATTTTCAGAGTTGGCTGGTGGCTGTATATCTAATCATACTTATGGTCTGGTTGTGTAACTATGCCTTTCACAACAGATAAATACATACTTTAGTGCTTCAAGAGTCCTGCAATGTACAGAATCAAAACAATCACATATCTTGTTCATGTTACAGTTTATCTGGGTAGCTGTATCATATTTACTAAAACTGTCTGAGGGTGCTCAGGTGATGTTCTCGTTTTGGCACACAGCTGCAGTTGCATTGCGTTGAAGATGACTCCAGTGGAACATGTGTGGTGCATCTTAGCATCCTTTTTGTTTGCTCACATTATCATTTTAGTTCATTGTTGCAGTATCCTATTTGATTACATAAAACTCCTCAGAATAAACAGAATAGCCTCTGCTGCAGTTCATCTCAAGCCTGCTTCTTCCTCTTGAGAGAAATCAGCAGCAAGGTTACCTACCAAGTAATATTAATAAGTGACAGGTTGTTGGAAGCCACTGCACTATTCTTTTTGCCTTGATGGAGCCTCAGTATCCCTCTGCTGCCACTTAACTAATGTCACTGATCAGACTCCTGAGAAATGCTGCTCAATCTCCATTTTTTTAATTGTGCCTTCAGAAAAGGAAATTATAAACTGTTTTAAAACTCTTATTTTAGCTATATTTTTGTGGGCATTTAAAACAAGAAGCATCAGTAGTTTTCTTCCTTTTCCCTGCCTTGTCAGCTTGATAGGAACATTTGAGATGAGCTTGCATGATGATGTCATGTTTCATCCAGGTGCTCATTTTGGCAAGGTTTTGACAAATCTGTTAAAGCTTGGAATATGGCTACTGCATGTGTCAACCTCAACAGCGTATACAGACTTACTGATAAAGTGGAGGAAATAAGTGTTTATTAATGCTTGGTGTATTTTTGAACTCAAAAGTAACTGGAGTGAGGTCTAACAGAGAGCTTGAAATTACAAGCTGTGAGTTCCAAGTGGTCTTACAGGAGTTAACTAATCACACATGTTGGTATTTCTTTTTTATCCCAGTATATTGCAGTAGAAGGAGCAAAAGAGACTTTTAGGACTGTATTTTGCTATGGTTTAGTTATTGCAAAGGATACAATTTCTGCAACACTTGTAACACTGTTTTAAAGATGCCAGATCATAGTTCCCACTGACTTAGAGTAGAATACAGAACAGTGTGTAAGAGATATGAAATAAACTAAATGATCCAATTAGATTTTCCTTGTTCCTCATGTAAGTAGTCTTTACTTGCAAATAAAAGTCTTTTTTTCCTTATTCTTAAAAGGGTGTGAAGTAAATTCCTATTGACTTCAAAGTATCAGCGATGACTCCAGCAGAACTGAGATTGTAGGGAAGAGGGGGCACACAAAGGTCTTGTGTGTCCTAACAGCAACACCAGGCATGCTTCAATTGACTCACCCAATATGTGCAGAGGATGTGACAGCGTGCGCTTTCGGGTACATCTGCTACATTCTTCTGCTTGCACATAAGGGAGGAAAGAGATTCTGGCCCCAGCCTGTAACCCCTGTTGAGTTGTTTCTTGGACAGATGCAGCATCATATGGCAAGAGCTTGGGGACCAAAACTTGGGTCAGCTTTCTGACACCACCACAGATACTGTCAGAGCAGAGTGTACATCTCCGTTTTCCACACCAAAAAAAAAGAAAAAATTCTATTTTAACTTGAGCCTTCATGAAGTATTTCACCCTAAATTAAAATATTATACCTTTGCAGTGATTATACTTAATTTATTTTTAACAATGTCTCAGGCCTGTGCTGGTTTTTTCCTACTGCCTAAGGACAGCTTAATAATGCATCAATATTCGGATCAGTTTTTTCACTTTGGTAGAACTGACCTAGTGTCCTCTGTAACCCCCAACCCCCAAAGAAGGAAACATTTAAATAAAATATCCTCAATGAAAATGCTAAAGCCAACATTCATAATATTTCTTCCTCATGGTCTGAAATTCAAACTCTCTCATCTCCTCAAGTTGTTAAACAAGACTGAATTTCACTTATCAGTTTGAGGTTTTTAATGGATTAGCATCCCTATGGCATCATGTGGCAACATCCATGAAGTGTTACTTCATCGAAGGGGATTGTTGCAACAATTGCGAAAATGATGCAAAGTTTGGTTTTGAAAATAGACACCAGTGGTTTTCCCAAAGCAAACGTGTAACTACTCAAAGGCTAATGAGAGCTTATCATGTAAAAGTATTCAGAATGCCAGCAACCTTGAATGACCACATTCTGTCTGATATAAATAGCTCATTAATACAAGCTGGTTGTCACAAAGCAGCTTTTTCAAATTCAGTTGTCGAAATTCAGTAGCTGCAGGCAACAACTTACATCATACAGACGTGTTGGTGCTTCCAGTAAGAACAATAATGTACCACACGCCTTCCTCTCAAAGGTACTTTTCAGCCATTTCAACCTCCCCATACTCACAGGTATCTATCGACTTGTCCTGTTCGTGTTGATGAAAGAAGAACTTTCGTCAGCTTGCACTCAGGGGCAGACTGAAGATTATGTACACTATATACACTGTGAGCATTGTAAGGGTGTAAGATTGCCTAATTCTACTTCTGTTGGGATTACTCAAACACCTGTCATAGTCCTATAACAAAATGGGCTTTTGTGATTCATGTGCTCAAACAATCCTGTTTAAGAAGAATCTAAGTTTACTGTAAACTTGAAGTTGTGGTGTGTGTGCATGGTATCCATGGTGTTCTTCCATGACCAGTGGTTTTGTGGGGTTCTGTCCCTCACAAGCACTGCTTTTTAGACAGTCTTCTCAAATGCTCTTGCTTTTCAGTCATTCAGAATAGTCTCTTCCCCAATTTTTTTAATTAACTACCTAGGAGAAAAGTAGCTATTAACACAAGGAAAAAACAATGTTAATATTTTTGAGTCAACTTGATTGATAGAAAAGAAAATCAGCCTGCTTTGAACTACCCTATGGAACTACTGTCTTCTGGACTATGGTGTATGACACTGTTTAGTACAGTATCTTAGCTAGAGGCTATAGCTCTAGTGGAGAAAACATGCTCTTAAAGATGTAGATGTGCTTTCCCAAGCATGCTTATCACATGAGATAATTTTTAAAAAGCAGAACACAGGCACAAAACCAGAAATTCCATCTGATATTCAAGAGATACAAAACTAAACACACCATCGCTAGGTATTTTCCACTTCCATTGAGCTACCGCAGGTTTATGGCTGAATGGAAGTGCTCCACTGCTTTGGTTTTGAGCTTGAGTAAGATTGCAGATGTAAAAAGTCATTATGAAAGAGGAATTAAGGAAGAGGAATTATGAAAGAGGAAATGTGGTTGGGTCAGCAGCATACCTCCATGCTGCTAATATACACACTTTTGGTTGTGTTTGGCTTGTTTTCTTTTTTTATGTCCTCATCTGTTCAGGTGTCATCTTAGATGGATAATTAGATCTGTTTGCAAGTAATTTTGTAGAAAAGCAAATACTGTTTGAAATATCAGAAAACCTACCATAAAGGGTAGAGATTCTGAAAACTCTTGACTTCTGAAAAGTCTGTAGTTCAAGCAAAAATGGTGATTGGTGTAAGAAATTACCAGGTAAGATTCCACGGTTTATATTGTACAAGAGGTTAAAGGTTACCAGAATCCCTCCTGATCTTTGTAGCATTTAAGATGTCCTTGCTCACTGATGTGGTCAAGCATGATCTGAATTGAGTGCTGAAGCACAGCTCAAGGGGAGTCTGTCCAGGCATACAAACCAATGCGTTCCTTTCCACAGACATCAATATATTGGATTAAGAATGGAAAATATGGGCGAGAGGTTGTGGGCAAGGAAAAATGGCAAAAAGAATGTGAAGGAGTCAAAAATTATGAAAACAAAATAGAGTAGGAGAGGCACAATTGATTTGTGCTGCAGGTGGAAGTTTGGTCTCAGAAACAAGGGATTCACAGACACCACAGTGGAGAGGTCTGCAGCTTTCCAGTGCACCTCTGCTCTGTAACTTCTCCCAGTCACAAGATTGGGCATTCTCCTGGCCTGCCCCAAGGACTGGTTCATGCACACCAAGTGAAATGAAATGTGGGTCTCAGATCAGAAGGAGGCTGAAGTCCTGAGAGTCAGCTCCAGATTTTGAGAGGAGGGGCGAAGAGAGTCCAGCAACTATGCTGAATAAAGCATCTTCTGCTCTTCTCACCATGGTAAAAGACTGATTAAGATACTTCTTTTTGCTTGGCATCTTAGAAGGTAAAAGTATTTATCATCCTCTCCAACATACGAAGGCAATTAGGAAGACAGGGATTCAGCTGGCTGACAGCAGATGCAAAGTACTGAGGTGTAAGTAAATAACAATCTCTCTTTTGTAGCTTAGGGTCAGTTCTGCAAGGATGCACACATGTACACTGTTCCACTGACATGACTACAGAAGCGCAATGAAACCAATTATGTCCTCCTTGCTCTGGTTATTCTCATGCTGACCCTCCCCTCTGTACTGTCTGTCAAGCTCTTGTCTTCCCTTCCTTGAAAGTCTTCTTCCAAAAATAGATACACAATTCTTTTCTACACTTGAAGCAGCAAAAAATACAGCAAAGGAGCTAAACCCAGATGATGCCAATATATATTTTAAACATATATTTATCAGTCTTTTTGCAAGTTTTTTCTTCATTTCACCCTTTTGCCTGCTTACCTATGATTTACCTAAGTCACCTACTTAGGTTGTGAATTCTTGAAGGGAGCATTTTATGTCTTTTTATTATCATACTGTAGGCCCTGTGGAAACATAGCTGATTACTATTATTTACATATATTATCTCATATAATAAGAAACCCCTAACATTTTCAAAAAAGGTTACTTCCCCACTTACAAATTTCAGAAAACTTTATTTGGGCTTGCTACATCACAGGTCTGAATTGCAATGTACTCTGTCTTGGATTGTGTTTATGGGGGTTTTTGAGCACTAATTTGTTGCTGTAAATTGACTTCTGCCTCATACCTCTTCCCTTCTGGTGTTCGGATCAGCTTGTCCTAAGGTTGAGCATAATTATTGTAGGTACAGTTGTACTTAGAATTACGTATTTCATCAGGGGATGAATCATTAAATACTTCTTACAGAAGTTAATGGAATAAAATTGTTTAATTAAATTCTGTCTTTGAGAATTCATCAGAAAAGATGCTGCATTATTCAGGTTGTAAACAGAATACTGCTTCTAGACACCTTTACAAAACAGGCTGCTAAGTGCACTCTTTTTCCTGGACCTTCTACAGCTTTGTGTTGACTTAAATAGCCCAGCCCTAAATAACTTGCTGCTTTGTTATGAGTCCATATGGAGTAATTTTTGGTAAGAAGCTAGCTCCTAAAGTACCTGTAAGGCTGTTCCCCTTCCTGCAGTCCAGTAATCCTAAACCAGCTGCTTTGCCTCCCAGCTGAAAGCGTGGGGATGAGAACCATCATCATAACAATAATACCTGCTGCATCTGACTCACTACAGCTCCTGCTGGGAGAGGTAATAAAATGTGCATTTCTCTGTGCCTGCAAGAGCTGCCACGGTACAAGGAGGATTCACTTCCAAGTTCAAATTTTCTAGTTGTAATTTACCTCCCTCCCTCTTCTTGTAATTTGTGAGTAGTGTGGGAGAATAGGTTATGTCTGAGGAGACTACCTGCAGAAGCTGAAAAAAGTCTGAGATCCATATTTGTGCTTTCAGGAGTATTGCTTGGTGGGAGTGTTGTGTTCTGTGCTCCACAGGAAGGAGAAAACAAAGCCGAGTACGTCTTGCTCCACAGCACAAATGAGATCTGTGTGAACAAACCCCTGTCTGCAGCACGCCTTTACCCAATGAACATTCAGCACACAGAAACTCACAGTTTTGATAGAAACCGCTGGGGGAAGAAATTATCTGAAACATCACCATTTACCTTTCAGCTGTAGCTTTGTGTCTTGAAACACTGACATTTCACCTGTAATTAAATCTCTATTATTAATGACTTGTGGAAGCTCTTTTCCCTAGGCACTAGACCATCAGACTGTGTATAGAGTCTGTCAGTAAATAATATTATTAAACACCCATGTAGTCTTACAGACACTCAAAAAAGAAATAGCTGTGCATACAAAAATAGATATGCGCTTTTTCAAGTTAGTAACACATATTGACCATCTAGATACTGTACTGGGCAACTGGCTCTAGGTGGCCCTGCTTGAGCAAGGCAGATGGATGAGATGACCTCCAGAGTCACTTCCATCCTCAATCAGTCTGTGATTCTGTGATATGTTAATTTTGTTCTTCAGCTCTATCATACTATACAATGATGTCTTTCAAAACGATTCATCTGTCACAGTCAACAAAGGTCACTGTTTTAAAAGACTTCTTTAGTAAACATCCTAAAGGGGAGATTTTCAAATGTTTGAAATTAAAATCTGTGCCTTTGTCTTTTTCTACACTGATTGATATTTTGTTTAAGTAAAGAAATCTACAGTAGATCTTATACAGGCATCTTAAGGATGACATCGTTAGATTCAGGAGAATTGCTATATGTTAAAAATATAATCAGATGTACAGATAGTAGCAGGAATTGAAAGAAAAGATTTCATAAATCCATTTTAGTACTTGTCACATACAGTGGATTGAACAAGAAGCTATATTCCAAACCAGGAGGATTTAAATGCCACCTTACTCAGTTTGAGAACAAAGAGATTTTCAGTTTATGTGTTCTCTATACATAGAAGAGGGAGCAGAATAGATTTGTTGTGCTAAAATCATGGCTAAGGTGGTGCTGAGAACAGCATAGATAAAGGGCTTAGTGTGGCTACAGGAGAACAAACAATGTTTGTTTATGGACTTCAGTGCGTTGCAAAAATGAGCCCTGATTAGATCTGAACCCTACTAAGAGTTTAAGGGGCTTGGTGGAAGAGGTACGATTTATCTGTATTTGGTTGTTAAACTGACTTAGTAATGAGAAAGTTATGTGGGTGTATCTGTTGTATCATTCCTAAACTCAAATTCCATTAAGCATTATGTAACAGTCAAATAGGATAATTAGATTTACAAATGCCTCAAGCAAATATTCAAGACTGGTTGCATCTGTTGCTTATAGAAAGTGAGATCTTACATGCAGGACTCTCTTTTTGTAAGAACTGTGCTATAGATACCACGATCACTGACAACTCTTGGCAGAACAACATTTTAACTCTGTTAGCATTGAGAATTTACAGATTAACCCAAGGATTATGTGACACTATTGATCATATTTTTCCACAAGTTTTTGAGCTGCTGGATTATTTTTTAGCTTACTAATTTAATCACACACTCATGAGTCTGTTCTTTCACCAGTATACAAGTTAGTTACTAGGATACTGGATATTAAAACGTCTACCAGCTAGATACTGGTAGGATGTAGTCAACAGGAAGTTATACGACTTCAAACCTAGCAAACAATGACATGAATGTATCATTATCAGCTCACCTTTGTGGTAATCAACCTTAGTCATGAATATTTTAAAGAACTTTTTAGTATCTGTTCCTCTGTATGAAAAACTGTGACCTTTTTTTGAAGCAATCTAATGTCATAATAATTCAATATTCAAATATATGCTTTTAGCCATTTTAGCAAGCCACAGCATTTAAAGCTGTGCAAGCAAAAACAATATGTAGAATCTACTGTCATGTTTTAAGATGGAGGGAAACCTGAAGAAAATACAGCATTATCAGTGGTTCAATACACTATGGGTTTTAAAGAAACAAGTATGTAATGATTCATTACTGCAATTAACAGTATTCTACTTATATAATGTAGTAGTTCTTCTTATGTAATAATATGTCCTACAACATAATACAATAAACACTGAACTGATCTGTGCAGTATAATGCTGAGTATGTAGGCTCAACCCATTTTTATGATGGTATCATCCAGTACTAAAACATAAGAAACCAGAGATCCTTTAGAGACTATAAAAGACCTTTCTTTTCCCAAATGTTTAAAAATAAGGGCAAAATCCTGGTTTCTGCTGTGGTCAGTGTCCATGTTACCAATGGAAACAAGATTTCATTTCGAATGGAGAAAGCAGGAAGATTTTCAGCATGCTCCCCTTGTCTCAGTTTTTCTTCACCGGCCCAGGTTTTTATGAATTCAGTTCTAGAATGACTTATGTGCTGACAATAGTCAAGACAAAGAATCTTTTGCTATATTGTGGAAGGGCTTGTCGTATTTTAGATCTCTGAAATGGATCGCATTTGTTATCTCCTTTCTTTTTTTGCCTTTTCCTTATGTATGATACCCCAAGAAAAAAGGTTTGCGGATCAGTCATCCCCAAACATTTTTCTGCTTAAGAGTGCTTGATTAACATTATATCTGCCCACTGAGGTCAGAAATGAGCCACAAATCTTAATTCTGTTTAGATGTTTGCAGTATATGCTCGTCATTTTGTTAAGTTTTATATTAACAGGCTCAATGGGGAAAGATTCGTTATGGTACTGCGTGGACAGTGGGATGGGGAACTTTTGTCTAGCAATGTAGGTCATTTAAGTACTTCTCTGCCAAAGTAACATTTACATTACCAAAGAGGAAAGTTTTGGCACTCCTGCTAAAGCATCAGCAAATGAGTGAAAGGTAAATATATTTTTGAAAGTACATTTGAATCTGCACTCCTCAAGGAACCTAAGGAGATTGCTATAAAAACTACCATACTTTACCAACAAGGGTTCTCTCTGAGGAGCGTAGCCTGAGACGTAAAGCACATGAAATGACAAAATTTCTGATGAATTAGGTCAAGAAAATGCCCACAGTAAATCAGTGGCATATAGGAACATTTTTTTTTAAAGTTTGGTGGTTTTAGAAGAAAGTTAAATAAAAGGTTTGGTTTGTTTGCATTCACCTTCATCTTTCAAAAAACTTTCTGTATGTTATATATAAATATTTTTATTTTTTAAGTTTGCTTTCAAAATAACTGGCTAGCATCAAGGTTTTGGTTGTTATTTTTCTTCTAAGAGTGTGACAAATCTAGAGAACAAATGCAGCTTAAGACAAAGCCTTTTCCTTTCTCTTTACTGGAGATGTTTAAAAAAAGGAGAGTTAAGGACCAGGGAAAGTGGGCCAAATGTGTATACCAGAAAAAAATGACAGAAAGTTATATATATTGGCAGTGTTAATTTTATGTAATTTATGTGTATGTAAAATTCCTTTTTAAAGGATAATCTTAGCCATTGACCATGTCTGACCTGACCTACCAGACCGTCAACCCCTTCTCACTACTCCTAGTTATGGTTGATAGAAGTTCTTTCTCCAGAACTATTTTTACTTCCATTCTTCAGCTGAGCAGAATTCTTCTTCTTCTGTATGCTGAGCAACTTACATATTTTTTTAACATCAGTTTCCTAAGTCTTTTAGTTCAAGAAAGTTCAGAGACCAAAGAAGCCATTGTTGGAGGCTGAGACACCACTCAGGTCAGATCAGATCATTTGCATTCAAGTCAGTTGCCTGGAAACACAAATTTTTGATAACGTATGACTTAATTGTTCTGGTTTTAGGAAACGACTTGCTAGAGAATGGAAGGGAATGGTGTTGGAAGATGTAAAGTTAAGTTTGGAAAGCATCGTGAGAAACACGGATACTCTCTGTGAACCTAAGCATGCTCAAGTTTAGCAGACACTTTACTATGTGATTGCATGAATACAGCATTAATGAAAGTTAGTTCTATGAGGGAAAGGGACTCTCCTTTCTGGGTTAATATAAAGTCCTTGTTTTGCTTCTATAATTAATTTCATTTTATTTTCATGAACATTTTAGGTATATCAATACATGCATGAAACCATAACTGTTAATGGCTGCCCCGAATTCCGAGCCAGGGCCACTGCAAAGGTAGGATACGTGCATCTGTTGAAATACGTGTTGCCAAAGTGATCTAGTAATTGACTGTGCGCGTGTGTGTTTCAGGTATTCGTGTGTACACTGTAAGAAAATTTAGACATCAGTGGCAGCCCAGAGTCTAGAACCAGTGCTACTTCCCAGGTAACAATCATAATGGAAAATTTCAACCTTTATGCTGCTTCTGTAGCTTAAGAAAAGAGAATGATTTTATGGAATATGATGCTTTTTGAAAAGTTGCTTTGCAAAAGCAAATCTACTGGTTCTTCTGTAGCAGTCTGCCTGCAACAACCAATATTTTAATGGACTGTTTTCCCATACATCTCATCCAGAGAGGACACAATTATTTGGGAGGTAGAAACTAAACAGTCAAAATTCCCCTTTTAAGTAATGGGAACTGTAGGTACTGAGCGAATGGTAAGGATGAACAGTGACAGAAATGCCCTGATCAACATTTTATTGACTCCACAGCCAAATGTAAGCCTGGGGTTTTTTCTGATACATTGCCCCTTTTATTAAAAGATATTCTCTCTTTATCCATGTGGGCCTGCCTTTTTTATATCCTAAGACAATGACAGCTACCTTACTGCTGCTACTGAAATAATAAGGGAATTCACACAACCATGAAAGAACCCATTCTATGTGCCAGTATGAAATATGCTCTGTATTTTCATAACGTGCACAAAGATAGATGCTTCCCAAGAAGGGGGTCCACCATGGCTTTCTTTTTGCCATTATCATTTTGTACAAAACACTGTCTTTTATGTGGTGTAGCAGATTCTAGGCAAAATAACTTGCAAAAGCCATAGATCTTTTTTAGAGATATTTCTTTATGGTCCCATTCCTGTGAACATAAACTCCCTGAAGTCCTAGTGGAACTAAGATCTCTTACCATTAAGTATTTATGTTCAGAGACTTTAATTTAAAGCTGTATCAGAAGAGGAAGGTTGGGAGTGTGTTGCAGAATGATTTAAGAGTATTTTAGAGAAGCAAGCTCTATAATAGCAGCAAATAACCTAATATACTCTAAATTGCAGTGTATTTTCCATATTAAATAGGACTTTTCTGTAGGCCGTACTTCTGATTTTAACCTTCTGATTAAAAGCTCATGGTCAATGTAAATTTGTAAGGTCTTTGGTTCTGTATAGAGAAGTGTGTATATGAAATCCTGATTTGTTTACACTGCACATAAACATAGAAATTATTGCTATGTTATTTAGTAAATGGGGAGAAGTCCAATTAGTGTTTCCCATTCTCATTTCTTACTCATATAGAACAGCAGGTTACAGAGCAATGTTTCAATATCGCAATATTTCCTGGTTATTTCTGGGCTGTCTGCATTTCATTCTCCTAGTGCATTCATGTCTGACATAAAATGTATGCATGATGATAAGTTCTGCATGTGCAAAAACATGTAATTGAGAATCATCCATTATGTCACATCATCCACTAGCTTCTAATGAGCATAAGCATTATAGGATGCTCAAAAATACTAGTGTAACGCAAAATTGTTCAAGCAGTGTGAACTACAAACACGTTAAAAACTATAAAATATTTTCTTAATATTTATTTAATGCTTTATTAAGACCGATAAGTAAGAGAATGCTTGTAGTGAAAAATCAAGTAGAAATGTAATATTTTCCTGGATGAAAGCTTTACAGTATGTTACTTTTTTCCCCCCCCGGAATAAGATTAACAATCTAGATTTTTCTAATTGATTTATATATCTGTTGTTGTCTTTAGATTTAATTTTTTGCAATAAAAGTTTTGACAGAATTGTATAATAAAACCTCCTATTCCTGTTCCAGAAGTTACTTAGTTTGTAATATTTCACAAAGTTTATAAATTAAACTTTTTAATTTAAGAATTTATTTTGAGGATTTAAAATAAATAATTCCATAACTCCAAAAGCAAAGCAGAGAGTTAACAATTCAGTTCATCCACTTTATTTCAACTAGGAACACATTAGAGATCCCATTATCTTATCCCACAGGAATAAATTTTCTCCCTGTGAAAATGCAAAGAAGAAATGCACTAATGATCATAAGAGTGCACCACCACAGAGTAAGGCTTCCTGGTGCCTACTTCTAGCTCTGCTGGTATTATCTGCTCTGTATTATCTTTGACAAGTCACCTAAACTCTCTGTTCCTCTGTTTATTCCTTTATTTCAAAAACATTGGCATAGAACTTCATGGTTTTAAAATATTTTCGGATAATCAGAAAATGTCTGAGTAAGATACTGAAATGTTTTCACAGGAAGGAATTCTTCCTGCAAAAGAACAACAAAGCATCTATCACTGTTTCCCCTAAATAGCCAAATCAAATCATTTTTTTCTTCCAGGCAACAGTTGCTGCATTTGCTGCAAGCGAAGGCCATTCACACCCGCGAGTGGTGGAGCTGCCAAAGACTGAGGAAGGCCTGGGCTTTAATGTCATGGGAGGAAAGGAACAAAACTCACCTATTTACATTTCTCGCATCATTCCTGGAGGAGTGGCAGAAAGGCATGGTGGGCTCAAACGTGGGGACCAGCTGCTTTCAGTTAATGGAGTGGTATGTGGAAACTTGACAGAGTTTTCATTTTCATCTGGATTTTCATTTTTCACAGCTGCTCTAATACCATGATTTAAAATGCAGCCACACGAAACAAAAAGAATGAGTTCTGTGAGAGACCTGCAGTGTGCGTTTGTGGTGCAGTGAGGCAGAGCTCCAACAACTTTGTGCCATTACAATTTCTGTTGTAATGGAGAGTGCTTGAAAAGCTTCATTTCAAATCCACACCACCTAATTTATGAGGAACCTGCGTCCTTAATTGATAATTCTGTAAATTTCTCTCATCGTAAAAGCTTAATAACAGACTGTCATTCTTTCATTTCATAGCCTTCGAGGCACACAGCCCTTTCCAAGCACAGTGATGCCACAGTGGCACTTGTGTAGTCTTGTGACCTTCAGAGCCTTTGAACACGTAAAATTGAAAGAAATTTGGTAAGCATATTTGGTGCTGATTTGCACTGGAAGGTACATTCTAGATTTCTTTTAGTGATATTCATCCAGCTGTGATATCTTTGGCGGAGAAATCAGCTGTATAAATGCTCACATACAGAGAGCATGTATGCTTGGTAAAAAGGTACATTTTTTACATGGTCATTTTTCATGTAAGTCAAAGTGGAGTATTTTGCAGTAATTTCACTGTGGATGTCAATATGGAGGTAAAAAAAAAGGCTGTTGGAATAGAGGACATAAAAGGCTCTGACTCCATAATATGGGTCAAATTCTGCCTTTCATTTTGCTTTGTGTTCTCTTTTACAAAGGAATGTAAAGTACTGAAAAGGTAAGGATACTCATTCATATAACCCTACACTTCCCTTTATGAACATGTAGTCCTTTTCCATGCAAACCTCCATCTGACCTTGTATTTAAATGCATCAAAGGCACATAGTAGCAGTTTCTGAGTCCAGTCAGGAATCTAAGACTTTACAACTTAAATTTCTTCTTTGTTGCAAGCCAATAAACAATAAAAATCTTTTTATGTTTTCATCTTTTTCTGTCAACACAGAAAAAGCTATTCCCTTTCTCTTGTAACAAAGTATTTGTGTAACACTTCAGACAGACTTTTTCCACTTCTTGTATCAACTATCATGTTCTCAAAAGAGAAATACTAGTTCTGGAAACTTGCTTGCACCAATACACAATGAAAAAGAAGAGGAAAACTCACTGAAAAGATTATTTAGTCTCAAAGAAAAAGAAATAAACAGAATATTTAAGGAAGTTGGTTACTTGAACTTCACTGATTGAAAGTCGATGAAAGAATTTTGTTGTTTCTTTCAACAGGTGATTAAAGAGGCAGACAAAAATAGTTTTAATTCACTAATTGATGGATGGTTCTTGAAAAATCCTTTTATTGTTAACAGCATCTAGACAAATACCAGAGAGGAAAGTGATGAACCTTCAGATGTCAAGATATATTGAATTTGACCCTCTTGTCACCTCTATTTTATGATTCTCCATTCAAAAATTTGATACATGTGCTCTAGAATATATATTTAGGTAATGCAGCAAAGAAACACAATACAAAATTCCCAATTGCATGTGGACACATGAGAAAGTTGATTTAGACATGCAAGACAAATGTTTTTGTATTCAGAGTTAAAATAACAGAATTCAAAATTTGAATTCAAGTTGCATACTTGAAATAATTACGGAATCGTAGCACAGTTTGGGTTGAAAGGGACTTTAAAGATTATCTTGTTCCAACCCCCCTAACCATGGTTAGGAACACCTTCCACTAGAGCAGGTTGCTCAGAAACCCATCCAGCCTGACTTTGAACACTTCCAGGGACGGGACATCCACAAATTCTCCAGTAACCTGTTCCAGGGCCTCACCACTCTCACAGTAATGAGCAACTGTTCATAAACCAGTCTTGGGCTGAATTAATCCCATACAGTATAATTTGTAAAAAGGCAAAAATTATAGAACTGATTATTTGTTTGCAGACAGCTTGAGACGGGACAAAAAAATCTAAATTCAGCATTGTTTACTGCTACTAATTCACTTGAATTCTCTTAATTTAGCTGGAGAAAAGCAAGTAATATACAGTACGTACAACAGAACAGACAGTTCAGCAGTGGGATATGAAATGAAAATGAAATATCTGTAACTTGTTTGTGCTCAACCATCGATGGTTATCCAACTTCATAATTAGCAATACAAAATTAGAGCTGTGTGTTCAGAATCCAGATTTGTTATCCCAGCATGACTGGGAAGACTGTTCCTTGAGCTGTTTCACCAGATGTTAAAAAACAGTGTTTTCTCATTATGCTGAGGATTTTGTTACATACTTTTTTCGCACACCCCCTAAAAATAAAGGAAATTGAAAGCAGTAAGCCCTGCAGATGGCTCAACAAAAACACTTGCTGGTGCCTGTTGATATCTGGCAAAGATTCTGCATTTGTCAGATACCTTGAGTGAGTCAGATACAGAAAGGATGCAAAATAGACTTATAATGACTAATTTGTCAACCAAGTATTGGTTTAGAGATATCTAATAGAAATATTCTTCTCAGTTTCTCAACTTGTGGGCTAACAGTCAGATTTTCTTTTTTGTCTCAGGAAAGTGAATTTTTTTCTTTTAGATTTATGGCAAGTCTGTGAACCAGGATAGAGTAATGGTTGGTATTTGCCCACATTATATCTGCAGTTCTTTCAGCTGTTCCTGTCTTCTACAGTGTTTTGCATTCTTATCTTTGATGCAATCTGCCAATGCAATAATGGAAAAAAAGGAATAAGTGTATATAAGTATATGTAATAAAAAATTATATAGTTCTAAAGTAACATGAGTGTCAGATCCTTGCAATGTCCCCCACCAGCATAATCTAGTCAGCAAAGTACCTTGTACAGGAATGACCAATACCAGCAGTCATCCTTTGCTGGCACAACCTTAGAGGTTTGCAGAGGCAGAAGAATTCCAACAGCAAAACAACTTCCTTTGCCCTTTCCTTTTCTCCACTCCAAGGGGCTCTGCTATTTCACTTGTGCAGCTGCTGTTAAGCAGCTAAAGTTTTTGTAATACCTTGAAAATTGGAGTGCCAGCAGCAATAAAGACATTAAGAGCAAGTATAACAATCATATTAATAACAGCTGAAAACTGTGGTTGTCAAGATCTGAGTGAGGTGTGTTCAGAGAGCAGGATTTGTACTTAGCAGCACTATTTCCCTTTGTTATTTTCCCGTCTTTGGTTATGGCTCAGAGCATTAGGCTTAATTCTGTATCATTACTATTCAAATCAATGGGAGTTTTCCATTGACCTGAATAGCAACAAAGTCAAACCCTTCATTTCTAATTAAAAAATGCCATCTAAGCTGGAAGAACAAGGCTGGGGGCAAACGGGAGAGAAAATAGACAATCATGAATTAAATGCAGTTTTCTAGGCTGTTGATTAAGTATTAAAACACACCATCTTGTTATTCCCCTACAGAACAATCACAATTTCTTATTGGTGTCAGTAAGAACCATCCAGCTCTTTGAAAGCAAACAAATGTTTCTACTTCATGTAGCTTGGGAGCTTACAATGTTTGTTAATAGCCTGTTCTAAGTTTATACTGCGGCAAAACAGAACCAATCATGACACCACTGAATACCCTGTCATTTCCTCTGAATATCCATGCCATGCCATACTGACCATGATTTACAAGTAAAAAAGGAAATATAAAAAAATGCCAAATTTTGTACACTTTCTCTTAAGGTGAGACTTGTATCTCTAAAAGCCAGTATCAAAACCAGTCACAAAGAATGCGCTATAAAAGAGAGCTAGTTTACAGCATGTGTTAATTATGATCACCTAACTAACACTGAACAGTTACAGGCTAGGGGATGTGGGGAAGAAGTTTTCATTTGTATCTGTGACTTGTTCATTACAGCAATTTCACAAAACACACTGTTAATCTATAGCTTTTTACTTTAGTTCACTTTGGAGCATTAGACACTGTTACTTATGCAACAAGAGTTCCCTTTTTTTCAAATATTTGTAAAGAAACAATTTCTTTCTCCAAATTACTTTTCAGTAGCAGTACTTGTCCAGCAGATTTATCCCAGTTACAATTTCTAACAAATCTGGTCATCACAGATCATGAATTTTCTTGAAGATCTTTGGATCTACTGGAGTAATTTTGTGAACATACAATTCAAAATGTATATTTTCTTGAAGGTTTTCTCTATTTCTGGTAATCATTTCAGCACCAGACATTCATTATTTCTCTGAGTTTCATTAACGTTTCCAAAGCATGTTAAAATTTCTGTAGAAATTTAAGTCTAGTCAGTTAACTCAGACATAAAATAATTGTTTGTATTAATATGTTGAAGGATATTTAACAGGAGAGGGGAAGATAACTAGCAAAGCAATAACCTTGAATTGTTTATGCTATCTGTATAGAGTACCTGGTTTTTGAAACTTCTAAATCATTAGTTCTACATCTTAATGTGCCACATCAGAAGTAGTTTTTACTCACTGTTCCTGCACAACGCTACTCAGTCAAGTAGGAGAGATGAGTATAGAAAGAATTTTCTTCTGGCAGTTGCTATAACAATGCTAAGTCATTCTTTTTGCATGAATTTAATTTAATATTTTGCATGCTGCTACTTCTCTTTGGAAGCCTATAGGTATAGTTTCATTTTAAATAGCATTGTATATGTAAGAGTTTTAAAACACAGCAGGTAGTAAAGCTTTGATTTATTTTAAGTGGGAAGAAAAAGACTTATTTTTAGATGATCTAAAATCCATGTGAAGGTTGCAGATATTCAGGCTGTTGGGTTTTTTTCTCTGCAGAAATACTTATGTTTTTTGGAATACGTCCTACAACACATGTGGACAATCATGCACCATTAGAAAATTTTTCCCTTTTTCTTAAGGTGTGTAACCATGCACATGCCTAAAAAGCACTCCAATCAGTCCACTTAATGGTAGAAATTGAATGCTCTCTTTAACAGCCAAGTCACCTCCCTGTTTTGGAAATTTACTGTTTCAAGCAACATTAGCATAGAAATCAGAGCTTGAAAATTAATACATGCCTAGCAGTGCATAACTCTTACTTAACGTTTTCTTTTTAGTGGTCCCTTAAAAAAATGTAAGGTGTGGAAACTACATAAAACTCTGACAGGCCTTCCACATGAAAAAGACAGCTCTAGATCAAAGCACCATTTTCACTATTAAATCTGTTCTCCCTGCTCCCAGAGTGTGGAAGGAGAGCACCACGAGAAGGCGGTGGAGCTGCTGAAGGCAGCCAAAGACAGCGTGAAGCTGGTGGTGCGCTACACTCCCAAGGTGCTGGAGGAGATGGAGGCTCGCTTCGAAAAACTGAGAACAGCCCGGCGCCGGCAACAGCAGCAATTGCTCATTCAGCAGCAGCAACAGCAGCAAACTACACAGCAAAACCATATGTCGTAGGTGAGAGGATTCATTGTTCTTCCCTAAGGTCCACTGACAGCACCCCACCTGGGCCAGCTGCTTCCAGGGGTCTGTCAGGGCAGCATCTGGTGCCAGAGCCCATCCCAGCCCCAGACAGGAGCAGGGCAGCCCCAGGCCTGGGCACCTGCCTGGGGATAGAGACAAGCTGGGACATGAGCCCACGGGTGCGCCCAGTTTAGTGGGATCCCATGGCTGCATAGGGCAGGGCTATGGGGAGCTGGAGACTGGCCCTGCTGGGGCATTGCTAGGGCAGGAGATGATGGCCCTGGGGGCTAACATGAGGTCCTGGGCTGTGGATGGGATGGAGGGAGCCCCAAGCAGGGACAGTCAGGGGCCTGGAGGTACCCTTGGGGCCTGTGACTTAGTGCAGTCAGGATGAGCAGAGCTCATTCTTTGGTACATTTCCACATGGTTTTTCCCAGTAAAAATGCATTTTGAAAACAGGTTAAAGGCTCTAGCAAATTGTGGAGCCAGTTTCCAACTAATAACCCTGAGATCAATAGCCACTGTGCAGTTCTGGCTTATCTGCAAGTGAAAGAAGTCCTGGGAACGTTTTTTTTCTATTAACAACCAGAGCGTTTATGACAAGTAGGAATATGCCACCAGATTTAAAGCATTTTCAACTAATCTGTTACCACTCCGCAACAGAGCATCAAGATTTGCTGGTGGTAGGTGAAGAAAAGTCTTCCTTGCTACAGGGAACCCAAACTTCATTCTGGTTACTCTGCAGGAGACTTCTAAGTACTTACTTTTACTGTTTGGTAGGAAGTATTTCGTTTACTCGTGACTGACATTCAATATTACAATAGCTTCCAAGAGGCTTGCAAGTCTCCCAGTGGCATGTGAGGTTCAAAGATTCTCTGTATATGCAGTTTTTCTGAAGTCAGTGAGAGTTTGTGCTGTGAATACGTTTATAGATACGCTCCATTTGCCTAAATAAAATCAAGTAGGAAGCATGTCCCAATGACTTAAATTCCAGCCCTCATACATGTTTGTTCCCAAAACAGCATGCGTGTACTAAGGAGTCAACAAGTGACTCAGAAAGTCCCCAAATAGTCAAAATCTGAAGTGCCCAGTGATGGTTTCATCCTTATTAGTGTTGACCCTGACCTCTGTTGGTATTCAGGGGAAAACACCCACCTTGTAAACACACAGAATTCCAGATTTGTTGATGCAAACAAGGGCTCTGAGAAGGTTTTGAATCCCACCTCAGGGCCTCAACTCAGACAAGAGGTATAAACAGTTGTATTTAATGAAGTTTGGGGGTTCTGTGTAAAACAAGGCCATTGCAGGAGACAGACATACACATGAAGTTTTTAATTTTTTTCAGTTCCTAAATCATTTCATTAGCAAGTAAGGAATTTTTGCTGATTTAGATTGAAAGAGAAGAAAGGCAGGCAGAGACAGCCAGCAGCTTAATTCCTCAGTTCTTTGTGCTTGCTCTGAGGAATGTGTTTCTTTAATTCTAGGTTGTTCTCAAGAAAGAAGAAGCCTCAATCAAGAGTTCAGTAATCAAGCAACCAGAGCTGTACTCTAGTATTCCAGCAAAAGTAAACAACTACAGGAACATGAAACAGAATTCATCTGGAAAATGTACAGTACCAGACTAATGTTAAGTGAGCTGTAGGGAGGGTACCATCATGATAAGGCTTTTCAGCACACAGCAGTCACAGATACCTTTTACTTCTGTGACTCTGTTCCTAATGAGAACAGCATGATTGGTAAACCCTATGAAACAGCGAAGTCCAGGGCTTCCAAATAATTCTGTTTGATCTAATCTTGCACTCCTTACTCTGACAAATTTCTAGTTGGCTTTCTCTAGTCACTGAAAGTTTTGTTTAAGGAGGCTAAGATTGGCTGCTTTTGAGAGCAGGATCTTTCTCTACAGTTATCTCCAAAAATGAAAAACATCAGTTCAAAATTTTGCCACAGACATCAAACTCATACATCACGCTTCATAACCACTTTGTACTATATATTGTAGAGCTGTTTTAACCTAACTTCCTGTTTATAATTTTCAGATTTCCCTCTGGAAATAGCAATTTACTATATTTATAAAGTATTCCATTTGTAGAAGCAATTGGCTTTTTACTCTTGGTGTTTCCATATATTTTATTATGCATCAACAGAGTGAGAAAGTTTTAGGTCAACTTTAATTTTATTAGTAGTAAAGTTAGGGAAGCCTAGAACTGTATTTTTAAATGTAGGTATTGCTTGTATCTATTATAGTTACTATTCAGAAATCTATAACTGGATATATTATATATTTATTCCATAAAATATATATTGTCTGAATGTACCTATTAGAAAAGTCGGGTCTTTGCTTAGCATGTATTGCAAATGTAGTAAGCTAATGTTAGCAAAAGACCAAGCTTTGTTTGGCAGATATTACTGTGATAGCATAATCTCTGCATTTCTGTATTGTTTAATTTATTTTCCAGTCTAATGTTAATATATTTTAGAGAGGAGGAAGTGTAAGTTGTTTAAGACTCACACATTATCATTTAAATCAATTTGAAATTAGAGTTCTGACTTTTTTTTTAATTAAACCAAGTTGGAATGTGCAAGCAAAATCTCTAAGTTCTTAAGTTTACATGTCTGCTTTTCCAAAGAAGATAGTCAAAGCTGGAAGGCTGTAAATGTCATCTGATTTCAAGAAAATAAGAAAATAGACCCCCAAATCCTAAAAAAATGGTCATTTTTACATGCCTTCTGTGCTTCATTAGAAAAGACTAGGGGAGAAAAGGAGCTTAGGGGAAAACCATAGAGTTCATTGCATGTTGAAAACTCCTGCTGATGTCAGTGAAAGTTCAGTAATGTGAAGAATGGAATGTAGCATTGGTCAGAACAGTGTTCTGTTCTGAACTTGTAACAAAGTCAGAAATGATTAATATATTGGAGGATCTATTCTCAAATAGAGAGAGACAAAGCAAAACGGGAAATTGGCAGTATCATAACATATGTTAGAAACCAAATGCAGGCTAGCCAACAGTCTTGACAGTGTTTCATCAGTGTAAGTAGCCACTGAAAGGAAATTACTGTATTTTTAAAACCAAACAGCGTGAGAGAAGCCTCATTTTATACAGAGAGGTAATTGTATTCAGCGGTCATTGGTGACAATATCAATTAAGACAGTGGAGTTTGAGGGCTACCAGAACTGAAGATAAAATATATTGTATTGTGCTCTGCACGGTGTCTTTTTATACTTAATAAAATTGTACGTACCTATTTTAAAACTGTTCTCAAACAGGCATTGCTATTAATATTAACAGTATATAAGTTGTTATTATGACTGCATATAACTGTTCTGTATCTCATCAGTATGATTTGAATTACACTGATAGCTGCATTTTCAGAGACCAAGTATTCAGATTTAGTCAGCCCACTGTACTGCATTTTTCCAAACTGCCTCTCCACCTCCTTCCCTCCTCTTCCTCAAAAAATTTGAGTGGAATGTGCTGATTAATAAATTTCAATAATAGACTGTCATTCATATAGAGAAGCATATCAAATTCATTTTCATATCTTATTATTCAATAAATTATTTATACACACTAAAATTAACATTCTAGTCTTTGCCAACATTTAACAGTAAGACCTGTCAACGACTTTGAAGTGGAAGCAGGTAGAAATAACTTTCTGTTGCTTTTCATGCCCCTTACTGATCAATGAAACATACAGCTACTCAATCACAGAATAACCACTGTCCCTAAGCCTATGATGTGCTTTTGCTTGTAAGCTGGTATTTTCATTTGTGATTTAAGTGTATTTGGTCCTGATTCAGTACTGCTCTTCCACATGTGCACGGCTGAATTAGTATCCAGAAGAAGTGCAGGGAAGACAGCCCTTGCCATATGCAGGTCTGCAGGTATTTGTGCATTGTATTTTAACTGATTGGTCTCCTGGCATTTGCTGTTCCACTACACTAAATTGATATTCTTTCATTCGACTTAGTGAGTTTTATTGCCTATATTTACCTTTGGGGCTCCCTCATGTTTCTCTGCACTGGCAGCAAACTGAGGTAGGAGATCCAAGACACCTTTTCTGTCTCTTTATTGCAGTAACCAAAGGAGTGTTTACACACTCTTGCATCATGTTCATTTACACCAAAGATCCAGGTGCAGGATCTAATAATAATAGAGATTCAGGATTGGTGGCATTTACTTAGTGAAGTTGATGGCTCTGCTGTGCTAGCCCTAGTTTTTCTGTTTGCGACATTTGGTCTGACTGGCACTTTATAAAGTATTGAAGAATTTCCCATAGTCTTTGATGAAGCAAAAACCTCACCAGCATGAATTTTTCTCTTGTAGTGACCAATCATAGATTAAAAGTCAATGAATGCCTGTGAGTGGAAAAAATGACGTAAAAATCTACCTGCAGTTTCATGGTGAATAATGCTACAGATCTCACAGTCCTATACATTGTCCCTTGCGTATGTATTTTGTGGGATTCTGTTTTGAATTCCACCTGTTGATCTTGCTGTACCTTAAATCATTCCTCCCCTGCTAGGGGAGGACTTCTGAGTCCTTGCCTGGATTTTTGTTAATTAACGGACATTCAGCCTTCTCTGCTCTCAGATAGTTTATTAAGTCTTATCAGAAAAGTTAGAAGTACAGCAGAGGGACGTGCACGCTAAGGAAAATGCGCAGAATGCCGCCGAAATCAAGATAACACGGCGTTTTTAAAGCTAAACAATCCAATCAGTGTTTGAAACGACAGATATTTTCATTTTTCTACCAATATTCAACAAATGTTTTTAAAACGTCCACAGGAACTGCGGGATTTTCTATCCAATCACTTTAAACAATTTTGCTGCATTAAATGGAGTAGCATGAAGAACAAGAAGGAGGTTATAAAACAACAACAATCCTCCATTTTGGAGTTTTTGCTTTTTATCTATTTGCTACTGTAACAAACCCAACATCTTTATATTTTTCACCCTGTGCTACCTTACATAATATTCTATCACCTAGTTCACACCGCAGTGCGTTCAACTTCTTCCCAGAGAGTTGGCAGCTTTCTCTATGGACAAAGGTCAAAAACCGTGCTGTCCAGGGGGGTAAAACTCCTTAAAACAGGCAGAGAAATATTCCCCGCACTCTGGACTCCCACATATTTATCACAGCCAAGAATCCAGTATGATTTAATAACCTTTGGGAACTCTTGCAGAAGGCACAAAATTACATGCCTCATTTCCAAGAGAAAAACTGTTTACTCATCTAACTAGGGATTTTAGAGTTCTAAATGAAATTAAGATCTTGTGAGCAAACCAAATTCCTAGAATAAAAAAAAAAAAGCTAAACAAGAAGGGGAATGGTTTTGCCTGTGTTTGAAATCAAGCAGGCTTTTAAGCATAATTTCAGAATTTGAAAGTTACTATGCAGAAAAGTGTCTGGAAGTACTAAGGACCATTCCATGTGTAAGCAGTGGATTTTAGCTAGAAGCAGTACTGTCCCTCAATAAGTATTAGTGAGACCATTTCCAAATCCAGCATTCAACGAAACAAAACAGATTTCTAAACCTGAGAGTATTCTGGGTCATTTGCAAGAATGTGCTGCCTGCTGCAATACATGTCTGATGAGACATACAGCTCGTTGTGCTTAGCCATGGGAAGGTCAGGATGAATTAGGGATGTGCTCAAACAGTCTTGCAGGCAGACCCGTGCTCGCCCTGCTTGTCCATGAAGCGAATGCAGTCTGAACGAGCAGAAAGATTTAGATACATGTTTGATGGATTCATTGTCTTTACCTTCAGCTGTCCAAAGTCAAGCTGTGGAGCTTACACTGATTGTTTCCAAAGTCAAGACTTACAGGTGTACATTGAATGTGATTCATTCCACCTGTCTCTGACATACATCTTAAAATAGAGTAAGGCATTCTGTTAAAAACTTCATAAGCAGAGCCACTACTAAACAACTTAAACTACTAGCTTGGAATAAGTAATGGCTTTTGAGGGTGTGTTGCTGCTACACTCATACACAGCTTCAAAATAAATAAATAAAATGTCCCCAGTGTTTGAATTCCCTAGTCTTAAACCTCTACATGCATAGCTCAGACGACCAAGAGAACTTGTATATATTCTGGTTTGTAAGGAGGTTCCTGTCACTACAGATGTCTGTTCTGAACCATTCTAAGAAATTTAAGAGCTCAGCACAGATATTGTTAGCAAAATGCTTTGGTTGTGGTGCATACAGGAGCAGATTATAAGAAGCTGCAGCCTGTGAATGCTAATAGCAGAAGCCTGTACTGCCATCCCCAACACTGGGCTAGTGTAGGTGCATTTTACAACACCTGCAACCAAAAAGATGAACTATTGCTTTTGATTTCCGGTTTCAAACAGAGATGCACAAAAATGAAAGCCATTAAACTTCCAACATAGGGATTTGGGATAATAAGAGTCATAGCAAAACTTGCCCAGTTGTGAAATCTAAAATCTGCAGCTACCTAGGATTAAGTAAAAAGATTACAAAAGCAGATGTCTAAAAGGAACAGCCAAGGTCCAAGAAAAAAAGTCACATAGGAATTTAATCTCTGATCAGCTTTCAGGTTACCTCCTTAGAGTTAGTTTCACTCTTGTCAACTCATCGACCACAAGAGAAGCATATAATTCAGCAATTGCAGTTCCTTTTGTCAAAATCATAAAGAGCTGATAGGGTGGAAGAATACCTCTTCTCTTCCTTCCTCTCTCTGAGATGTGTGAAGCTGGATTGTGCTGCAAAAAGGGGATACCCAAACATATCCCAGTCACAGAGAGTTTCTTGATTAGTCCTGTTACAGTTTCTCCCCACCAGCAATTCTCAAGCTGAGCGAACTCTGAGTGTGTTTTCTCAATGTTACATAGACACACAAATTCATGTTCGTTTCAAGGAAAACTGTGTTAAGCCTGAAGTTGTAAATCTTGCCCAACCTTTTAATTTTGACATCCCAAAACAGATCAACAGTTCCACTTAATGATATTCCAGTTGGAAGCCTGAGATTAGCTTGTAAACTGGTCCAATTAAAAACTGGGTCTCAGGAGATGCTTCCCTAACATTTCTGTTGAAATTGAAGAAACATAAAACAGAAAGTACAACCTCTGAAGTACAGAATAGCCAGTGCAGCGCTACAGAAGAGGGAAGACACTTAAAATTTTTCACTTATCCATGAAAACTTCTCCACGAATATAGAGTATTATTTTTATCTGAACTAGTTACTTTTTTATGTTGGGAGGATGAACCATGTCTCTAATAGCAGTTTTTGGAAAGAACAAGACAAAATGCTTAGCTAAAACAGCACGGGAAGAATTCTGGGTATGTTAAGGTAGCCACAAACAGTTTAGTGGGTAAGAGTGGCCCCAGTTCAGATGAGAGCAACTCTGAGGTACTTCTCCACTGATCTCCTATCACTCCACCTTTTGGCCTCACAAATTCCCTTTGACAAGAGCCCAAATGTCACCACAAAGCTATTCCAACTCTCCCACTGCAGTATTCCCCTACCCTTCTTTCCATGTGAGTTTTCTGTTGGCTGAGCAATGACACTTTTTGATCACATGCAATCTCTTTGGGCAGGTATGGCATTTAGGCTTTGCCATGTCTGCCTTCTGGAGTGCTCTGCTTTTCATTTGCACTCCATGTCTATTAGCTGCCCTCTCATGGCCACCATAGTCAGCTGTCTTAGTTGCCCTTCACAAAATAATTGCGCTAGCCCTCAAGGATAGGTGGGGAAAAATACATTGAGAGGGTAAAAAAATGGTGGATAAACCTTGAAAAAAAATACAGATACGCCGAGAATGTCACTCCTTTCCTGAGTCACTCCTTTTTCATCAGGTGATGATTTTCCCTTTCATTTAGTTCCCTGCTGACAAAGCACTCTATGTCGTGACGGTGACTGTGGAAAAACCATACACCCTCCTCTGGCTGAAACAGCTCCTTATCTGGAACCAGTGGACATCTAGACCTGCTTGAGGCATTACGCTGTGAATTCACACACATGCGGTAGGTCAGAGTCACTGTGCACACACTGAACAACTGAGGTTTACAGGTGAAGAAAATCCAGCACATCTGGCATGTAGACCCATGGCTGTCTGGAATTTCACAAGTAAAAATGTGGAACCAACTCCTGGCAGCAACCTAACACTGAGTCAGTGCCTTCAGCCATCCAGGCTGGAAGTGTTTGTATTATAAAAAGACATCCAGGGACCAATGTTTCATTTGTTTTGAAATTCTATTTCGAAGTAGGTTTCCAAGAGTAAGCAATAAGACAGCAAGAGCCTTTCTTAAACTCCCAGGGATCAAACACGTAAAAAACTATTTCTTTACTAACATCATGCTTCAAGTGCAGAACTTACACCAGCACCACCTTTCAAGCCTCGGTTTTGTGCATGTTGTCCTTATCTTGTCAGTAGGGCTGACAGAAAGAAGTTAAACTATTCACCATTGGGTCTTAGTACCCCTGAAGCAAAACATAAACTTGGTCATGTGAAGAGGGTTTAAGCATCAGTTAATTCAGACTAAAGTATAAATGCTGACTAGGTGTTTTGAGCAATATTTGTCTCCACTATGCATATGACGCTGTAAAAGATTTTCAGCCCCGTTGTACGAATCTATCTGTGTGTGCCTACTTACTCCTGACTCCGTTCAGCGGGCACGGCAGGTGGAGCTCGCAGCTGAATAAATATGCCAAGGGAGCCGCCTAGTGTAAAAGGGTGTTCATGGCACCGAGAGCTGCTCATTCCTGTGTCACTGCCGAGGGCTTCTTTCCTCCTAGCGCTAAAAAGCTGCACACAGAGATGTACGCAGATTCATTCAGCATATTGCCACACATATTACAGTGAGTGGGCAGTTCAGAAAACTGAACTCGATTTACGTGTGCAATAACACCGCATGAGTGAATACTCTCTGTGCTAAGAATGGCAAATAGCAATAGGATTATGGCACTAAAAGCAATACTCTTACCTGGGTAATAATTCTGGGGTTAATGTAAATATTGCTTAACATGGTTACTGGACTGCACACAGGGTCTGATCACACTTCAGCTGCTGTTTCTGCTGCTGAAGATTATACATGTGCTGATTAAAAAAATGTCCCACAGTACTGCTAGGCAAGTGTATCACCCACATTGAAGTAAATGAAAGATGAAGCCTTGCTGAAGGGAGCCACGTAAACCAGGTGCAGTAACAAATCGATGCAAGTCATGAATCTCCCGCTGCAGCAGCTGCTCTGCTTTTAGCAGGGGACTTGCCAAAGATAGCCATCAAATTGGGTTTCCATTGTAGCTGTGATTTTCTCAAAGATGATAACAGTCTGTACCACTGCCTGGCACTAACTTCCTCAGAGGGACACCCAAACAGAATCTTGGGTCATTAGATCCAGGTGTATCTATGGATTAGTTCTAGAGGCATTTTTATTTATCCCCTTCTAGACACTCCTATAATTTCTTCCTCTTTCTCCACCAACTTCAATCAAGGCTTTGATATTTAGCTGAAGTATGCAGGCATCTGAAAGTTCTCCTTTTTTTCAGCAGGGAAAACAAACTAGGAGCTACATTTTGTTCACTACATCCTATATTCTCTGGCAGCTTCCTCTCTGAAAGGCCTGGGAGAGGGCAATACCCCCAAGAAGCACTAGTTTGACAAATACAGGAGCCCTCAAAAAAAAACGGCACCAGTGTTTAGAAGAAAGGACAGAGGAAAGAAGCCAAATGATAAAATAATTCTACCTTCAGCAAGCTTCAGGGGTAAAGCCCAGGCTCTGACAGCCTTCACTGTCTGTTAAGGGCCAGATGTCCTGTTCAGTTTTCATGTTCCAACTATGGTGCTTAACAGCAGCCCAGATTCTCCAGTTCTGTTAGAAACCCACTGACTCTGGTAACAGTTATAATCCTAGGCAAGGAAAGGTAACAGGAAACCCATGCTCATCCTGGAATTGTCTGGTGTGACTACCTAACACGTTGCCAAATTTAGACTTTAGGGCAAGGTAAGGCCAAAAATACATTTTGTCAAAATGCATGCCAATTGCTTCAAATAATAATCTCCTGACATCTGTAAACAAGTCTTCCACTGAGGCTGGTGTGGCTGAGACTGTTTCTTCCCTGTATCTCTGGCTAATTCTAGGATAATTATTTTAAATCTGCATGGAGCAAGGATGTGAGAAATGTCGTCAACTTCAATGAAATGCAAGTGATTTTCATGCGATACAAAAGAATTTTCAACCAGAATCTTTGCTGAACTAATGAACCCTCAGCAGCTGTCTGCATTACAATTAGTACACCTCCAAAGCATGTTTTAGAAGCAGTCATCTTGCCTTTATTAAATTATTCAGCTCAGCTATGCAGGTGATCTGGCTTACTGAGGAGATGAATGCAATCTTAAAGCAAATTTGCTCTGTAAGCCAAGAGTCAAAGAATGACGATCTTCAAAGCTGGGAAAAAAATAGGATTGAAACAAAGAATAGTTCTAAGTGTCAAATCAGATGAGTATTTGGCATATTTCTTTGACTGTAAAACTAACTGTTGAAGCAGCTGAAGTGACTCAGAAGTTAGACAAAACACCTGACATTTTTTCAGAGACCAGTGTCAGTGAAGGTGCAATTAATTGCAGCTACCATCTCTCTGCAGCTAATGGAGGGAACAATTATCTCCAAGAGGTGATTCACCTCATTTGTGTAATGGTTACTGACACAATATAATACCTTTTTTTTTAATGAAGACAACAGAAGAATTTTCTAATCATCCTCCTCCATCCCTCTCCCCTCTGCCTTGCCAGTCTTAATTCCCATCTCAGCTTTAACATGTTTCTCCTTCAGCCAGTGTAGCAGCATAAAACCACTCTCTCACCTTCCCCATTGAAAGTACTATGGTTTCTTGGTTTGTCTGTAGGAGCATCCTCTTCCCAGCTTGTCACTGAAGAAAATATATTGGGTAGTTACATCTCTTCCATCTCATATTAATAATGGGAGATGCCTCTTTTCCTTCATTCACTACAGAGAGAACTTAGATGAATATCAGATAAGAAGCCTAAATTTTAGATGCTGCAGAATGCAGCATTTTAGCTGAGGAACACAAAAACTTTTACCACGGGACAGTAGCTGCCAGAGATCAGTGCACAGAAGCTGAGCAAACTCTGACTGTATGAAGTAGTAGGCAATAACTGAGACAAAGAATGATGTATGTACATGTCTGCAGCACACGGGTGATGCTGAATCAACAACTTCAACTGAACAGGCCCAGCTCTCTCAGCCCATCATCGTAAGAGAGATGCTCCAGGCCCTTAATCATCTTTGTTGCCCCCTGCTGACCCGCTCCAGGAGCTCCATGACTCTCTTGTGCTGAGGAGCCCAGAACTGGACACAGCACTCCAGATGTGGCCTCACTAGGGCTCAGTAGAGGGGCAGGATCAGCATTATTTATAACTGAGAAGCTTGGGAAGCAGCAGAAA
This sequence comes from Gymnorhina tibicen, assembly GCA_013399875.1. NCBI lineage: Eukaryota > Metazoa > Chordata > Aves > Passeriformes > Artamidae > Gymnorhina > Gymnorhina tibicen. The sequence continues at coordinate 1,196,262 of VXAZ01007244.1, forward strand.
AAAAGGCTCAGTTTAAATGCACAAGAACAGCATCCACATTTCCCCAGAGACCCAGATGGAAAATGGTTTTGTGCATTTTGATGCCATTCCATATCACAACAACTTCTGAAAGCTATAAACAGCAGCCTGGCTCTTTGTCATGCACTAGCAATAGCAGATGGGTTTATTCAGGCTGTGTACACTTTTTGATCGGTTTTTTCTTCTGGGGAGAGATAAGCAGGTTCAGGCAGGATAAGCAGTTAGATACATCCCGTATACTGCGAGATGGACCTTGCTGCTTTAGCATCCTTAAATATGCAAAATCACAGGAATCTGACATGGGTGACTGCCACCACTTTAAGTCACTCTAAGTCACAGGATTTTAGGGAATAGAGATTAAAAAAAAAAAAAGCAACCAAGTGACAAATGCTGGTCACAGAACAGTACAAGCATGTAAGGAATCATGCCAAATTATACCACCTGTGGTGCAGCAAAAGAACGAATATCTCTGTCTGGACATTGCTGTATCCTTCAGCATTATTCATGAGTCACTGTTCACACTCACATTCATTTTGAGGGCATTCAAGCCAGGAACTATTTGAGCATTGGAAAAAAGATGCCCACGCTCTGTGATCTGCTGCAAGATCCCAGGACGCTCTCAAGTCCTTAAGATATTGTTGCAGCAACACTGCACTTTGGTGCTGAATTTTCTCAGAAATGTAAGAGACATAACACAACAATTGGTTCCAGATGTGTGCCTGAGGTAACTGCCATTTCATCCTCAATTCATTAACCTTCTTCCCCATAGAGTCATAATTCAATTCAACAACAGAGGTTACAAATACCTGCAGCTAGCACAGATTTCTCCTTGTTTCTCATTCAGTGCTCTGAGTTGCTGAAGGAGTTGCTACGTGTAATATGCAAACCTGTTCATGATTCTTGGACATAACTATTCAAAGTGCACGGTGACCACTGGAAAGAAACTTCCTCCAATATTTGATGAAGGCAGAGAATAAGTTATTATACATTGCTATTCCCGTATGTATACTTGATGTTTATCAGAAACCTTATTGTAATTGTCCTAGAGCTCCAGCTCCTAAGAGGATCAGGTTTGGCAAGGAGACCTCCTCCAGAAGGCAAAAAGGTCTAGAAATACCCCAATACCCAAGTCACTCAGCAAACAGTTGTGGTGGATCAAGACCTCCTCGTTACTACCACTCATACTCCTCCCAGGCCACAGCAGAGTTGATGGATTTTCCTGTCACAGGGTCTCCAGTTCACAGCCCGAAAAGATCCAGCTTCTGCAGCAGCCCAGTGGTTACAAGGCTCTTGCTCCAGGATATCCACTCAGTCTGAAGAGGCATGGGCTGTAGGTCCTGACCCTGCCTATTTGTGCTCAAGTATGCCTCCTTTGTGACCAAAATACACGTTGCAAGGGACACACATGAAAATGAGGATGAGCAGACTGCTCCCGTCACATCTGAGCACACACAGGAGGTCTTGCCATAGGACTGAATGTGCTGTCCTTGCAGGATGGAGAACACCAACAGTTTAGCCATGTACTAGCTGTGCTTCCAGGAACATGACCAAAAAGATCACAGAGCCCTTCAAAAAGAGATGATTATATGCCACACAACTCATCCACCCCAAAACCTGTGGGAAAAGGAAGCAGAAAGCTGATTTAGGGGCAACTTATGAGAAGCCAAAGTTGCCATGCAAGCTGAAGAAAGGGCCATCTAGTTTAGTCCATGTAGTAGTGCAACTCAAATATGCACTGGTGACACCATGCCCTGAAACACCCTCTTCTCTCCTAATCAAAACAGTCCCTTCGACATTGGCAGAAAAGGGCTCAAACCCATCCTCCCACATCATGAGTGAGTGCTGTTAAGTAACAACCCAGTTAATAAAAGGGGAACAATTGCACATCCCCTTTTATTTTGTGAATGAAGTATTTACCCCTGCTTAGGCCATGGAACACAGGGCTTGGGCACAGGATGGAAAGGCAGACAGACACAAAGAAAGATGGACAGATTGATCTTGAAAGACAGTATTCCAGTCCAGATTAAGACACTTAAGTAAGGCATGTTCTTCATCAAATTCTTGCTACTTAGGCAGAGCCCTGCATCACATTATGTATTCCCAGACATTACAGTGGGGCCCAGGTGCCTCTCACCACATATTGAGAATTTCCCGTATTCCCAGTGTTCTGCACAGCTTTACAAGGACAAGGCCCTTGGCACTGGGGATCCCTAACCCTGCTTGTGGATCTGGAGTCTCTGATTCTCAGCTATATTTAAACACCTAATCCCCCTGGAGAATTTGAGCCTTCGTCTGCCGTAGGATTTTGTGAAGTGCCACTCCGATAGATTTGAATGTTTTAAATAGTACAGCTGATTTTTTAGTCATATATTTAAAATTTGGTACTTCAACATTTTAGAGAAATAACATTTTTTAAAAATCCTACATTCTGTAGAAAATCTGTCCCTTAAGTTTCAGAATTTGGGGGNGGTTCAGACCTTGTCCTGTACTTCCTGCTTTTTTTATTCAGACTGGAATGATTAGAACTACTACTGGGCCCAAAATAGATTTACCACTTTCAAATACTCCCAGTGACAGCTGAGTAGCATAATGATGCTTTATCCCACATTAGTGGCAAAATAAATTGCTTTTCCAGCACACACAGAGAGCCTTATAAAAAGAATAATCCCACTGGAAAAAGGATTCTGCAGCTTTGAATTCCTGCACCCAAAAGCGCCTCAGCTGCAGCAGACTTCTCTGGAGAAGCCAGAGGGAGTAAAAGCTTACAGAAGTGTAGGGTGCCACTTGAAGGTAGGCACTTCTATTAAGATCAAAAGAATATAGATTATAGTGTTCTTATGTTTGGATGCTGCTGAATTGTTTTTAATTTTATAAGTATTTGTGTGTTATACTTTGTCCTGGATTGGTGTTATGCTTATAAATTCCAATTTTCAGGCTACGGCTATTTAAGTCACATTTGGCTCAGATGCACAGCATATGCCTTCAGTATGGATTCAGGGTTTTTTCCCTTCTCTTACGAAGTGCTTCATTTCATTTAATTGCAGTGGGAGAATTACAGCATCAAAATTAATCCAGAAGCTCTTCTCCCTACTTTCAGCTCTAAGTTAGAGCCCGGTCTGCTGGTCTGCCATGCCAAACAGCACCGACGTCAGCTCTGACCTGCCGAATCCTGCCTAAGCATGCATGTCATCAGAAAATTTGAGGACTGTTTAATGTTGGGGCAATGCTCTAATTCTTACAGCACAGGCAGTTCTCAGATAACCCACATTTTCAACTGGATTATACACTGCTTTTCTCCTTTTCTAAAGGAAGCAGGAAACAAGAACATAAAAGCATTCATAAACCACTAAATATCTGCCAGGCACATTTCTTCCTGGAATTAGAGGAAGAAGAGTTGTAGGTGTTGCTTACAGCTTTTAACCAAGTGACCTTCAAGACTAGAATCAAACAGAGCTATTCAGGTAGCTAAAAGATGTAGAACTTCCCGTTTGCAGAACTGCTGCTTGCCAGGAGACTCTAACATCTCTAAAGGCCCTGAGCTTTCTCTTTATGATGATAAAGCTATGGGGAAAGGCTTTGCCCAAAGCACTACAGCTGTCTACATCTAACATACCAGGATTACACATAATAAAAATTATGTGGGAGCTGAAGTCTCGGTCAAGCATCACATGACCAATCCTCCCAAAAATACTCCTATGTCATTTTAAATAAATAATCTGGTAATACTGCTATACTGGTTTTCTCCCTTCCCCGAGATGGACTCCCTTTTAGGCTTTGAACTTGCTAAAACCTGCATATATAAAGTATGCCTGTGCACAGGTCTTTCTACTGGTTCAAAAGGATGTGAAAATAAACTTGGTTGCATCTTACTCTAAGATCTTACACATACTGATTTCTTTTTAACGAGTCTGAAATTTGTTTCTAAAAAGGGGAGGGTTTTATCATGTGTTCAGCAACATTTTCTCTATGACTTTATTTCGAACTAAACAGATGGGCAAATTTGTTTTAAAAATAATTAGGCTCCAGGGGAAGAGTTCTTCAAGAGCTCCTTGCACTCTACTGCCTATCAATAACCACTGTGCTAGGTAGGGAGGTACCTACCTTATCTTACCTATTCAGTAAGAGCTGATTGGCATCCAAGACCATCAAAACAACACTGCAGTTATTGTGAGCACAATTTGAAGCTTCTACTTCTAGATACCATGGCCAAATTAAACAGAAAACATGACTGTACTTGATATGCCAGTGTGTGAACAGAGTGTGGGCTCTGGCTCTCAAGCACACTGCAAGTTATGTGAACCACTGTAACCATTATAATCGCAACAAAAAGCAATTTTTCACAGTACTTTTCATTTAAAGAAAAATTCCTCTGAAAAGGGGGCTTGGGGAATGGGGCAGCAAGTCTTACAAGGATTTCTGAGCTGAAAGGATCAATGGGAAACCTTCTGCCACAGGAGCAGGCAGGCAAGGCTGGTGGAGAGGGCACTGGGCAGCCTTTGGGGCTGGGGTAATGTCTGAGACACAGGCTTGCTACAGTTTAGCTTCAATGTCAGCTGGGCTAGTCCTTATTTCAGTGTGAGCACAAAGCTGTGCCCCTGCCCTTGTTTACCCTCAGCAGCAGTAAACCCCTCTTTTTGAAAGCAAAGGAACAGTCTCGGATACCAGAGGATTTGGAGCAGAGGATCTGGATATTTTAATGTTGTTCAGGCTTCAGTCATCATGAATATCACTTTACAGCTTGGCACATAAACAGTCCATTTTTGAAGCATGAGAAAATGAGTATATTGTAACTATATTCTAGGCCTTCTGGCCCAAATCTGTTCCTGGTGAAACTCCAAGGGCTTCAGTGGAGTTGCAGCGAGAATAAACCTATCTGTCTAGCTGTATTTTATAATACATTATTTCTGATTAAAAGAGAGTTTACATGAAGATAAAGAGTTGTTTCTGTACGTATTCAACCCAAATGGAACTCAAACTTATTCATCTAAACAAGAGTATGGTTTATAAACAATAAAAATTTATAGAGATGGGAAAAAATGGAAAGTAAAAATCAGTAAAAAATAGGACTATTCACTTTACAAAAAGGAATGTAAGTAATCATGGTATTGTTGAAATGATGTATTAAAGCAAGACTATACAACAAAATACATACTTCTTTTTTTCTCATGGTCCTTATCTTCCACAGAAAAGAGAGCAATGTGGACACGGGTTGTGGGAGGCAGACATGGTCAGGACACCCCTCAGAGCAGACAACTTCTGCTTGAGAAGTCCAGTTTCATGAGCACTTTTCTAAAAGGAGTTTCACTGTCCTACTTATTAGGAAGTTTAAAAACAACAAGTTTCACATTTCAAAGTTCAGTCATTTTTGTATTTCACCCAGGAAATAAACGTGAGAAATTTGTGAAACCCTGTGAGAAATGCGCGTTTCAGGCACTGGTAGGATACAGCTGCCTCAGCCCTTGTTTACTTGTCTTCTCCTCTACTTCATGCTCAGCATAAGGGATTTTAGAGTTATTAAACTTTTTCCCAGTTGCCCAGAGTCACCATCCCTTTACTCCATATTGAGTAGCTGCATACACAGCTGTGTGACCACTGCCCTCCCTGCTTTCTGTGCTTACCTTCCTGGCTTCAGCAGGAACCCGCTTTGTTCTGCCACCAGGTGTGTCTTCCAAAGGGAATTCCCAATATGAGACACTCACTTTCTCCCAGACTGGGTGTTAATTCACCCATATTTCCAGCAATCAAACAGCTTCAGATTAGTGGGGTGTCTGCTTTCCTACAGCATGAAGCACCTTCATGGGATGTGTCTTCCTCGGCCAGTTGCACAGCAGGAACAAACTCCTCACTGGAGGTCACTCACTACGCTGTGACAAGGTAAACAGTCTCACAGAGTTTGCAACGAAGGTGAGGGTGAATGCTTAAACTCAGGGTGAGGCCCAGAAAAATCCCCATTTAATCATGCAGGGATTATGAGCTCAAATCTTACTATTTAGGTGCTGCTCAAGTCTTCATTACTGCAGGTATCCAAGAGGATGGTGCTCATCCATTTGCAGAAGTTTTTACAGCCAAACTATTCCCATGTGGGAGTTCACAGCATTATATACAACCTGAGAAAAAAAGACCAGAAGGACTCCCAGCTGCTCAAGACACAATGTTCATGAAATGTAGGAATCCTAGGATCAGAACAACAGCCCTGGGTAGGCATACATCCAGAGGAGAAGGGAGTGTGCTGTCTGCTCCTAATATCAGCTTGATGCTATCCAAAGGAGACAGAACCATGACAGTGAGGACCAGGGCAAAGGCAGCCACCTCCAGATCACTGACTGACTCTACTCCAGCCAACTGGAAGGGGTTTTAATGCTTTTAAAGCTACTTTTTAAGTCATGTTATATGGATTTTTAAGACAGAAAATAGTATCAGTTCAAAAGCATATATTCATAGAGGATCAGAGAAATACTGAGAAAATATACAGTTTTTTTCCTCTGCTGCTACTCCAGGTCTGAAGGCCTCTCAGAGAGTGTCAGACTCAAATTCACCTGATTTAATGCAGATACTGAAATACCTTTCTGATCCCTCTCTGGGCTTGCTGGCTGTCGTATACAATGGTACCACCTTTTTCAAGCACAGATGGGCAATGCCTTTGGCATCATAGCCAGCAGCATTTTTCAGCATTTTGCCAGGCAGTTCATAAACGTTACTAACGCTCAAAAAGAAAACAGACTCCATGGACTGATGCTGCCTTTCAGCTGGTCAGGGGAGTGGAAAGCGGGAGACATTTGAGAAAGTAGCAGTACAGGGTTTTGCATGAGATCTATGAGTGTCCAAGATCGATAAACTCCTGGAGATAGGAAAGTGGGGCACCTGCTGGATAAAGGGAAAATACATTCCACCACATTTGGGAAGGGGAATAACTCCCTCAGTCCAGCCCTGGTCTGGTGGTTGGGTGTATCTCTTGGACCCCGTGGAGTGAACACTGTGAGATGCAGTGAGGATAAAGGCCACTAATGAAGCCTAATCTAATACTCAACAGAAAACTCAAAAAAAGCATGAGAAAATAAAGCTCTGCTGTCTCTTTTTTTAGTCATTCCGCTAATCCAATTAGCTGTAGGAGAAGCCTGTCTCTAATGCCCTGGGGCAGCAGCACAGATGGAGGCACTGCTCACTCCCTCCACATTTGGGGGTGAATCCCTCAGTCTCTCATGCAGGGTCAAATCAGCCAGTAGGATTCCAGCCCAGTCTCCAGCTGGCCAAGCTCATTAGGCCTTTAGTTGCCAGGAAGGCAGTTGTGGCCAGCTGTAAGGCTGATACCCCATGCAGAACCTGCCAAAGGTCAGCAGTCATCAGCTGGCCAGCTGTGAGTCCTCCAGCATGCCAAGATCCAGCTGAGAGGAGTAAGGAGAAGTGATGAGCGAGTCAAGGGTTCTGCAGAGGAGAAGGAGAAGGTGGAGAAGGAGGAGGAAGGGGGAGAAGAAGGGAGTGAGGAAGGAGGTTTAGGATGGGGAGAGGTGAACTGCCTGCTGTGGTTAAGCCTGACTGCTCCTAACAAGCAGGGTGAACCGGGAAGAAGAGATGCTGAATTTCCACTGAAATGTAGCTGTGAATTTGAGGTGTTCCTAGGCATATTTAGACAAGCACTATGAATAAAGATCCCTTCATCCTCCAAGAACTAATTACTAAAAATGTATCACTTTTAAGCCTTACCAAAGGAAAAGAAAGAGCTTGATCTCTTCCTACAGGCAAAATGAGTGGTTTTCCACACAAGCAACTCAAGAAATTTGAACATAAAGAAAGCGGGATTTTTGTCTTGATGTTATATTTAAGAGATCTTTTCAGGTTTCTATGTTAGTTTGGCAATGTGTACGTGTCCCTTTTGATCTGAATTTAAACTACGTATTTCACTAAAGATCTCTGTTTTGTTTGTAACAAAAGATACAAGAGACTTCACACACAAAAAACCCAAAGCTCAGCTACCTCCTTCAGTCGTAATTTAAGCCAAATAAGCATGGTTTTCAGAGGTAAAACAGAACATTAATTGTATTCTAAAAAATGTACAGAATTATGCCCTTCCTTGCAGTGAGTGATAGTCAGAAAACTTGCTGTAACACAGCTTCTGTGTTACATTCATTATTCTGACACCATGAGACATCCCTGCACCTGCCCGCCTGCCTGTGAGGCCACTACATGCTGTTCCAGAGCCTTAAGCAATCAGACACATAGTAGGAGTTGGGATAGGTGGAGCTCAGATTTTCTAGACCATCACTTTCTTATTTATTTCTGGGCACAGCCTTCCTTAAATGAACATGTTCATATAGAACACAAATATTTCTTTTCAGTTCCACTTATTAATATTTTATTAAATATGTAAATTCTGACCACAGCAGTGTATCTCCCATCAGCTTTGTTGTTCTTCCCAATCCACAGACTAAAGGCAGTTTCGTGGTGCTCACTTCCATTCCTTACAAGGATTGTTGCACTTTTCAGCTCATGGGAGCTTTCTTCATAGGTGTCCTGTAATTAAGATTTTGTTTCCCAGATGTGTATAGCAAAACCTGCAGGTTGTAAACTACTGTACTAGGACTTAGGAGGCTACGGACAAACATCCCACAGACAGAATGCTTCTCCTCACACTCTGAAAAGCTACTTCTCAGAAGTATTGACCTTTTTGCGACTCTTAAAATGTCTGCCAGCCAAAGAGAGGTGTACATTACCAACATGTGATTTGCTAGTGTTACTCTGCATACTTCATCCGAGATCACTTGCCAAGGTCAGCATAGTGCAGAACGAAATGCTGAAAGTTCTCTAGCTTAGCTCACTTTAAAATACCATTTAAAATCATCTGCACTCTGTTAAATCCTAGGCATAAGAAGTATCCTTGGGATGGTATTTTGATTGAGAGGAGCAAACACTGCAACACTGCAGCAATGTGTGAGAAGCCAGGAAATAAAACCAGTGACATTCACAGTCTTGCATAAGGATTCCTATGAACAGAAGGCTCGGGAAGTGATCCCCCAGAACCAAGAAAGATTTGCATACTCCTGAAGCATCTGCAATGATAGGAGTGTGAGGATACCTAGTTTGTACCCCTGCATGACTGCAACTCAGGGGTTTAAAACTACTTTTTCTACTCCATTATTAGTTCAGACATATCTATATACACTGAAAGCCCATTCTGGTAAAGGCTCCTCCTGAAATACTCTGCAGGAAAAGAACACTTACCTCAAGGCTATGTGCAAGGGCAGAAAGTAATTTTGAGTGAAGCTGGGCACGAAGGGTGGGCCGGCCTTGCCCTGTGTCAGACACACACCTGCTACTGCCCTGCTGCAGGCCCAGGCAGGCAGGTGCTACTTCACCTTCTCTGTGGCCCCTTGCGGGGGACACAGTCCCCTCAGTGTGTTACAGGGACAGAGCCATCCCTAAGCAAAGGCTTCTTTTATCTTTGATTCAGAGACACTGCCAAAGAGCATTCGGGTGGCAACTTTCGGTGACATGACCGAGCTGGGCTGGGTTCAAGTGAAAGATTTATCAGAGGTGAAATACCACTGCCAGGCCCCTTGGCCACTGAGTGCTAGCAACACAAGCACAAGTGGCAAATACATCCTTATCCCACAATTGTGAGGTGTATATATCCATTCCCACTCAGACTATTTATCATATGAAACATTTCTGGATGCACTGAAGGAGCCCATCTCTTCATGATAGATAGACTTAATTTAGTGCCTGGAAGGAAATACTTGTTAAGTCTGAAGACGCATGAAGATTTGACCTGACTATTTCTAGAGCCATGTACAGCAATGAATTTGCATCCTGGTTGGTAAGACCAAAGTCATTAGGAGCAAATAAATCTATATTGCTTTCCAAATATTGTGAAATGTACCTCGTGGCTTGTGAAAGAGATACATGAGGTTTGTTCTTACTAACTTTACTAAATTTGTCTCTGCTAGAGCAATAAGTAAAATTCCCCAGCACAGCATCAGAGCTAGATCATACAGTTGTTTTAAGAGCAGAGTCACCATGCAATTTTAGGGTCAAATTCTGGAATACACAGCCCATCTTCATACCCAGTGAAAGAAACATGAGCTTTGCAGGGGTGGACAGGAAAGAAAGGAGGGGAGGAGAGGATAGAAAAATATGACTATGAAATATTACTTTTACTTTTGCAGAAAATAAAGGAAACTCTTCCCATAACAGAATATATAGTGCGAGTATTTAAACTTCCACATTTTTGTTGCTCCACGAGTGGTCTCAGAATAATATGCACTGGTGGAATGAGAAATAAGCTGCCAAGCCCCAGCCCGGCAAGACACTCCATGTCCCGGCTTGGGACCGCCGTGATGAGGCGGGTGCCCCGCAGGCAGGAGCCGAGGGGCGACCGAGGCTGGGTGGGGGCTCCACAGGGATGCTGGCGGGCGCCCCGCAGCCGAGTCTCGCTGCCCTCCCCCATGCCAGGGAATGCACGTAAAGAACCAGCCGGCCAGACAGCTCTCTCACAGCACGTTTTATTTGCAGCGGGGTTTCCAGGGCAGCGCGTGTGTCCCGAGCCCCGGGGTCTGCCGGGGTGCGGGAGATCCCGGGCCGGGGCCCGGCGGGACGCTTTGCCTCCAGCCCCGGAGGGAAGCGGCGGCCCAGGGGACTCCGGGGCTGGCCCTCTCGCCCGAGAAGCGTTTGCAGGAGGCGGCCCCGGCGGGCGGCAGCGGCCCCGGCGGCAGGGGCGGGTGCCGGCCCTCCGGCCCCTCATAGCGCCTGGTAGGTCCGTCGGGGCAGCGGCGTCCCGGGCGCCTCCGGCCCCGAGTCGATGCTGGCGCCGGGCGAGAGGGAGTCGGCGTCGCGGAGGGACAGCCCTGGTTCCTCCGCCGGGGAGAGACGGTCCACGATGCTGGAGAGGCAGTCCAGGCTGGACAGGGCGCTGCTCTGATCGGCGGCGTACCCTGCGCCGAGGGGAGGGACGGGGACACGGCAGCGCGTTACCGCGGGGTGCCGCGCCGCCTTCCCCAAACGCCACGGGGAGCGGGGGGGTCCCCGGGCCCCGCCTCTACCCCCTAGGCCGCGCCGGGTCGAGTCGGGCTTACCGTGGGCCATCTCGGCGCAGTAGACGGCGTCGAAGCTGCTGCCTCTCGCCGACCATACAGGGCTGCTACAGTCGGCCTGCAAGACAGCGAGGGGGCGAGTGCCGGCCCAGCCGCCCCCGCCCAGGGGCCAGCGGGACGCTCCCCGCGACGGGAAAGGGCCATAAAGGCCGGCGGGGAGCGAGCGAAGCAGCCGCCCCCCAACCAGGCTGCTGGCGCTGGGCAGCGCCTTCCCCGTCTCCCGCAGCCTTACCCCTCTAAGGCCGCACTACGAGGGCAGGAGAGGGGACGCCAGGACCCCGGGGGCTGGGGCGCCTGCACGGCGCCCTCGGGCAGCGCTACCGCCCCCCATGCATCCCCAGATAGCCCACGTGCGTGCTCAGCGGAAAATCTGGGAAGGGGCCTGTTCTGAGGCAAACCGACCGCATTTCCTGATGTTCGGATGCGTTGGGCCCGTCCCACACCCTTGGGACTGGTCCCACGGTGTTGGGCTGAGGGGGACCCGCCCGCGGGCGGTTCTGGGGTCCCCACAGCCCTATCGCTCCTGGCTCTCTTACCATCCCGTCGGAGCAGCTGGAAGTGGGGCTGGTCGGTTCGGAGCAACTCTGTCCCGGCAGGTGGTAGTAGTTTTCTACCTGTTCCCTCAAGAGCTCCTGGAGGCTCTCGATGTATCTGATGGCGTTTCTCAGGATCTCTACTTTGGGTAGTCTTTGGTTGGGGTTGGCAGTGGTGCATCTCTTCAGGGTCTCAAAAGCCTGGTTCACTTTCTTCAGCCTTCTCCTCTCCCTCATGGTGGCTGCCTTCCGCCGGTCCATTGTGGTGGATTTTCTTTTGCAGGCTTTGCAAGCCCACATGAGGCAGTGACCAGCTTGGTGGTGGCCAGTGGGAGCTCGGACATGCTCCTCTTCCTCGGAGCAGGCGGTCTCGGGAGGCTCGTGGGCGCTGAAGGGAGGCAGATCCCTGGGCTCAAAATCCTCGGGGAACTCGCCCTCCGGGGAGGAGAGGCAGGAGCTGTCATAGAAGAGCTCGGACGGGGAGAACTTGCAGCTGTCCATCACCTCCATCCCTGCTGTGGAGGCGTCAGTGCGGGACGGCGGCCACCGGCTCTCGGAGAGGCGCTCCGCAGCGCGCTGGGGCAATTTCCTCCGTAATTAGCGACCCGAGACCAAGTGTCCTTCGGCTGATGCGGGGGGCCCTTATATATACATGGAAAGGGAGGCTGGTCCGCAGCGGCCAGTCTTTATTAGCATATCCCACCACAGCCCCTGCCGGGAGCTGTCTGGGCAAGCCCCCTCCAGTCCCCAGGAGACAATTTGCTCCGCACCGCGCCTTTGGAGGGCCGAGAGATGGGCACTTTTCTAATGAACGACCTCCCAAGAACTGGTTGCGACATCTCCGAATTTTCAACTAAGTCTGTGAATTTGCAATTTTGGTGTGGAAAGAGAAAGAGGGACAGTGGATGCGCACAAACCACTGACATTTCCTACAGAGCCCTTCCTCGTCCTTATGTTCCCATCTCCCGTTTCCCATCACACGTTTCCTCGGGAGGGACACCTACAGTGTCTACTTGCATATCTTTATTTCCCACAGCCCGTGATCCAGATCTAACCTGAAACGATATAACCTTTTTCTTAGACCTAAGATGTGTTTATTTATCTCGAGGAGCGCTTTGTCCTGTAATCAAAGTTGTGTCACCAACCGGTCAAATTTACAAATTGGGGGACAACAATGCACAGCTACTTGTGGCCAGGAGAGACGGGGAGGGGGGAAACCAGATGTAACTGCTGTCGGATCGGGTCACAAGGAAAGGTACTCACAAAATAAGTGTATGTGTTTGCTCCGAGACAAATCCCCTTCCCATTCTTTCTCCTGCTCGTGTGACCTGGTGCTGCTAGAGACACAACAGTCAAGCAGTGCCTTGGGCTTGCTAATTTTCTGCTTTCAGGCAAACTTGTACCGTTACAGATGCGTCCCAGCTGCCAGTGCAACAAACCCCTCCTGGAAGTGTAAAATTTCTAACCCCGCAATCCCTAAGTAACTTTACACAAGTCGGGTACAAAAGCCTTGCAGAGCCCCAGCCGCAGCAGTAGCCGAGCGGAGCGGTGCAAGGGTCATTAGAGTGGTAATGAAGCCATTTAACAGGCATTTGCTAACGCGCAGGAATCCTTTGGTTTCATCCAGGTGGCTTCTGTAGCAGAGGAAAATAGTATGAGAAGGCAAAGGAAACCTTCTCTACCTGGGAATAAAATTATGTGACCTAGGCTAACTCAAACGGAGAGCAAATGACCCAGCAGCGGTTCAAACGCTACGGAGCCGGTTTGTGTGCCCAGGAAAAAGGCGCCTTCAGTTAGCCTCCCTTCAGGAGGAGGTAATGTGGTGGCATGACGAGCCGCTTGTCTCCGGGAGCCACTGATCAAGTGAGCAAGGGAGTATCTCCTGAGAGAGATGCCCTGTAGCAGCGCACACCGCTGGGAAGCCCTCCTATCCGCACGGGCAAGGCGGAGAAAGGCAAGCAGCTCGGCCTGGGCTGGGGCTGGAAGGAACCCATCCTTATTTTCCCACTACCACCACCCCAGAGTCCCCAAAGGCGGATTTCCACTCTTAGACCAAATTTTTTCCTAAGAAGCAACCATGCACACACCCTTCTTCCTACGAATGGACGCCTATCTAAAGGCTGGGGAAGGCTACATCTGCACTGCTTTGGTTTATTTGGGGCCATAAACGCGGGGAGACCCCTTTGAAATGAATACTGTATGAAAAGCAGGGAGTTGATAAAGGAGTAAAGTTACAGAATGGGAAAGCTCAGAATTTCAGGCTTCTGCTGCTCTGAGGTGCAGGTTGCTGTTTTGTTGGGCCACATCTGAAACAGGACAGTTACTTATTGTTTTCCTAAGACAGCATCAGTCAGGAGGGGTTCTGCTCGGCAGTAACTTGAACTCTTCACTGGGCTGTGGCATGCACACACCCGGGCACATACGCACAATTTGATTTACCATGTTTACGCCGGCTAAAACAGAGGTGTTTACATATTTATGCTTCGTGCACAAATAAACTTGATCTTTAAAGTGCCGGTTGCGGTTCCGATCACCTTTCTGGGCTGGTGCATGCTTGGTTTCTCTCCAAGCATGCACTGTAGATCTGCCAGTGCACAACGCCAAGCCCCTCAGTCCTGCTCTCATGGCATGCAGAGCTTTAGCTCGCAGATTTGACTCTTAACTCAGCAGAGCTGGGACTGTTAAAAAATGCTCTTTCCTCCAAAAGTCTTTGAAGAGCTGGAAAAATTTCTTTCCTTTTTCCTTGAATATTTTTTGGGAAATGGAAGAAAACTTCGAAGAGCCTGTCACTCAGGAAGAAAAAAAATCAGTAATTAGTATCCCTTAAGGAGCCCCCGGCTCCTCTGGTAAAGTGATCTCAAAACAAAATTGCAAAAATGCAGTAGGCGAGTGGAACTAAAGAAAGGGGAGAGAAAACACGAACTACAAGGCTGGCTAATGAGGCTGCTGGGGAAGGGCGGGGTGGGGGGCGGGGGAGGATAGGGCTGCGTTTCAGGNGGAAATGGAAGAAAACTTCGAAGAGCCTGTCACTCAGGAAGAAAAAAAATCAGTAATTAGTATCCCTTAAGGAGCCCCCGGCTCCTCTGGTAAAGTGATCTCAAAACAAAATTGCAAAAATGCAGTAGGCGAGTGGAACTAAAGAAAGGGGAGAGAAAACACGAACTACAAGGCTGGCTAATGAGGCTGCTGGGGAAGGGCGGGGTGGGGGGCGGGGGAGGATAGTGCTGCGTTTCAGGAGGCTCAAGTCTGAAAAGCGGGAGCAGCTTTAGCATCAGACACTGTCTGCTCCCGCAGACTGGTAGAGAGAAAGTGGTAAACGTGTCAGGGTCCCTTTAAATTGTGTTCCTCACCCCAGCCCTCCCTGCTCCTCAGGAATCGCCATGCCGCACCTATTCCTGGAGGGATTCCATCCCATGTGGGCAACGTTTGCAGAGCGTGCCATCTTTTTCCAAGTCCCACGCCTTTCTGTGTAAGAGAAGAAAATCCTACCGAAACCATAAGTCACCGGACTGAGGGGGTGAGAGGTGTTTGCAGTCTCCCCGCGCTCACCCCCACCCCCGTCCTTCCGGAGCGCCCTGCGCTGTGCCCGGCCGGCCTCCACAGAGCGCACACCCGGGCCCCCGTGCAGGGCGGCGAGAGCGTGTAACTTAATGCTGCCGAGCCGCTCCGCTCCGCTCTCGCCGTCCGTGGGTGCCGGCAGCGGCAGCGAGGGCTCCTCCGCGATGCCCCGACAACAAAACTGTTTCCCAGTCGGGCTGGTGGGGCCGGGCGCTTCCAGCCGTGTGAGAAACGTTTGGTTCCCCCCAGCGCTGGGAACCGTGCGCACCTAAGTAAACACATTAGTACCTGCCAGAGGGATTTGTATGGAGGACAGCTGAAGAAGGCATTGGCCTCTGCTGGCTCCCCGGGACTCCCAGGAGAGATCAAAGGGACACGAGGGGGTTTTTAGCAGCCTTGAGACTGGGAAAAGTTGCTAGTTCCTGCTATCGGAGGGACGTCCCAGCGAGCACATGGTTCAATTATTCAACCTCCACCTTCCCTGCCCCCTACACCCATCCCTAGCTCATTCTCCACAGAAAGACAGAAACTGTGGAAAAATCGTACGGGGTCCCCAAAGCAGCAGTGGTCCACGCAGGAGTTTTTCCCGTGGAAATAGCTGCTGTGTCGCCTCTTGACCGCCTTGACTTCCAGCTCAGAGAATGAGCTAAGCCTGCTGCTGGCTGTCCTTTCCCGTCCCTGGATTGCGGGCGATTTTACCGAGGAAAATAAAGATGTACAATATAAAAACCAAAACCAACCAACCAAGAAAACTCAACAAAACAAAAGAAAATAAGACCCCAAAACCTCAAACTAAAACCAAGGCTTTAAACACTCGGTCGCGTCACTTCAGAGGAAAGCGCTGTCAACGCGGCAGCACTGCAGACAGGCACCCCATCTTCGTCCCCTTCCCCCCATCGCTCCCGGCCCCGCAGGCACCTCGGGCGGGCGGCGCAGCTCTGCCACGCTGGGCCGGGCATCCCGCACCGCATCCTCCGCCGGTGGAGCCCCGCATCCTTCTGCTCCTGAGGGAGAGAGCAGATGATTCCCGGGGGAGCGAAGCAGGTAGAGGTGAGGGGGCCTGCGTTGAGCATGGGATTTCCAGCCTGCAGCAGGGGGGAGGGAGCGGCAGGGGCACTTGCACTTGCGTAAAAACTTCGATGACTTTGTGCATGGTCCCTCCGGAAAAAGACTTCATTAAATCACAAACCTCTTGTCTGTACCCAGTTACTGCCCTTTGATTTTGTGATTCCAGGGGCCTGTTTGCTTTGGCTGGGGACTTAAGTAAAGATTATCCTTATTAATATCTAACACAAACATTTTAATTGCAAACACACTGACGACCTTCACTGGGAAGCCCGGCATGTCAGCTGCAGCCGCGGGGGTCACGGAGAGTCTCTTCGGGAGGTATTTTCTTTATTTAATGAAAAAACTGTCCTTTAGGCAAACTTACTCCAAACAATCGCTCAAGTTACCCGGCTGCTGGAGGAGACGCTGCCCTGGGGGTCCTACCGGGCGGACGGGCAGCCTGTTGAGGTGAATGCCCGGCTGCGGGTAAATCTGACAGTCGGCTGCCCCGGTGTCGGCGCGACACTGTGGCTTTGAGGGGTGGCTCAGCACGACTCCTGCCCTGATGCGGGCAGCGGATCCCGCGGGGCTCGGATCGCCGTGTGAACTGCGTGTAGCCCTTCCCGCGGACCCAGCGGGGTTTGAAACAAATTAGGAAGGAAGGCAACGAGCTACTAGCCCGGTCGGATATACTCTCCGGCTGGGCAAGTGCCTTCGCTATAGAAGCGAGCTACACCGTCTCCTCTCTCGGGCCAGGTCGCAGAGGTGGCACGCAGGGACCCGCGCTCCCCGACATGTCGCTTTCTGAAGAGTCCGAGGGTTCCCCGAGGCAACGGGGTTTAATTTGAAAGGAGAAAAAAAGGGGGTAACTGTTGCATCACTGTGCCCACCACACCGTCCCGCCGCAATAACTCCTTACAACGCAGTATCTCATTAGAGAGCAATTAGAGCTAGCACATGACTGGTTTAAAAACCCGGCTCGCCACGGTGGCGCAGGAAGGTACGGCCGATTGGAGAGTCAGCTCTCAGGGCAGGCTCTGCTCAGAGCTTCTACTTCAGATGGGCGTACCCGCGCCCGAGATGGCCAGGAAGGGGGAGACCTTCCCGAAACGCGACTGTGACCTTTCAAAAAACAGAATAAAAAGAATAAATCAAGGGTTAAAGCTGACGAGGAGAGCGCACGCGGGTAGAGTTGAAGTGTCCTCCGTCTATTTGTGCAGGCTCTCCGGCGAGCCCTGTGTGTGTGCCAGGGGCAGAATGCGGTGTTCCCCGGTGGTCGCCCCTTCCCGGGGGTACAATCTATTACAAACCGTAACGCTCTGATTGTGAGCAGCTCCGTTCCACCATCCTCAGAGAGGCTGTGTTTTTTTGCATCACTGAGTGAAAGGCTTCATATGTTGTTACCCCCCCACCTCTAAACCCTTTCGGTGGCTTAACTCTTTCCTCCCCGAAGGACCTCATTCCCTTCTCCTTCAGGCTCAAGGACGTCAAGGGGAGTTACCTTTCCTAGGAAGAAACCAAGCTCTCTCCAGCCCCAGAGGGAGCGGGCTCCTGTCACAGCCACTTGCTGCCCCGTTAGTGCAGCAGGCCCTTCATTTTTGCCGCAGACAAGCCTTGCGTTGAAGTCCTCAGTGCCGAGAGGAGAAGGTGAGACGCACTGAGCCTCTCCTAGCTCAAGAACCGGGGTGGGGGGNGGGAAGCATCTTCTTGCATGCCCAGTTTCTAACCTCACCTTCCACGTGCAGGGCAAGGCCGACGAAGCCTGACAAGGTACTCGAGAGGCACTGTTGGACGTTTTAGGGGAGCAGTATCGCTTTCCAGGGGGACGTACGTTCTGCAAGCACGGCGAGGAACCGGGCCGCAGAGCGCTGCGGGCGGCCGAAGAGGCGGCGGGTCCTGCCCGTACACCCACCCGTGCCCGCCCGGCTTCCCCGGGAGCCCAAGGGGAGTGGGTGATTCACAGCGCGGGTGCGGCCCTAAAGAGGGAGAGACGGTCCTTAGAGAAGTAAACGAAGGAAAAATCTGTCCCGTGTCCTGCCTCCAGTCACACGGGTCGTGCTTCTGCTACATGGGTCTGACTCTTCTGGCCTTCATCTCGCTGAAGTCAGTGGCGGGTTTTAACTCCAGGATCGGGTTATTTTACGAAATTACGAGGAGGGGAGGAAAACACTGTAACACAAAGAGCTTTATTTTACAATCCAAGAAATCCATCTGTTCTTATATACAATATCACATTCCACCATTTAAATATATATGTTATGTTTACAAAAGAAAAGACAGTACTGAAATTATTTACAGGAACGAAATGAGGCGGGAACTCTTTAAATATGACTCACACGAAATGCAACCAACAGCTTCACTCAGACAGGAATGAACTTCCCGGTGAGTCCCAGACAAAGCGGATCACCGGTACACAGGTAAGTATATTAAATTAAAAAAAAAAAAAAGAGAGAGAGAAAAAAAAAGGAAGGGTGGTCTATGCAACACAATTTAAAGAAAACAAAACTCGGGGAAAAAAAAAAAGAAGGCAAGTGGGAAGTCTGTCTGGCTCCAGTCAGTGGGAGCCATTTTCTCTGGGGTAGGTGTACCTCGATTCGATCTTAAAAAGGCCCCTGCTTGAGCTTTCCACTGTGTGAATTTGCTTCGTTACTTAGTTTAGAGGAAAGAGGGTGGGGGCTCCATCTCCGTTAAACATACTACCAGAAAACCGGGTTTATTTCTCCACCGCTTCCTCCGAGCTGGGCGGTTTGGGCTCGTCGGAAGAAATACTGTCCACTATTGAAGAGAGGCAGCGAAGACTGCTGGAGGCCGACGACTCGACAACGGAGACTCCTGCTCAACGAGAGAAAAGGCATTAAAGAGCAGACCGCTCCTCCTCGCCGGGCCTGTGGCGCGGGGCTCCCGGCTGCCGGAGAGCCCGGGCAGAGGAGGGAGCGTGAGAGCCGGAGCCTGGGGCCGCGGCTGTCGGGGCGGGGGAAGGGGGCTCGGGCCCGGGGGCGGAGGGCGAGCAGGGCCGGCGGGGCTGCGAGCGGGGCCCGCGGGGCGAGTTACCTTCTTTGGGGCTGACTCCTAGGGCTCGGGAATGGTCAGAAACGCTTTGCCAGTCGGAGCTGCAGGTGCTCAGGAAGTCCGAACTGGGGATCTGCGGCACACAGGCGGGGGCGGGAGCGGGGAGACACGGGGAGAGGACGGGGGTTAAGAGGGGCGGCCGCGGCTCCCCGGGCCGGGCCGGGCCGGCAGACCTCTGGAGGCCCGAGGACTGGCAGGTTCCCCGAGGAGCGCCCTCCGCGCCCGCCAGCCCTCCCGGCCCCCGCAGCGGCCTTGCCGAAGAGGAGGAGGAGGGAGGGGACGGAGCGGCGGCGCTGCCGAGGCGGCGGAGAGGCCAAGCGGCAGTGCTTACATTTCTCTGCTTGGGGCTGAAGCTGAAGGGGTCCCCCCCGATCTCCTGCATTTTCTCCTGCTGATCCAGCCTGTGCAGGAGGTCCTGCAGCCTCTCGATGTAGCTGATGGCGCTCCTCAGTATCTCCACCTTGGGCAGCCTCTGGTTGGGGTTCGCCACAGTCCGCCTTTTCAGAGCCTCGAAGGCTTCATTGATCTTCTTCAGCCTTCTCCTCTCCCGCAGGGTGGCTGCTTTCCGTCTGTCCGTGGGGGCCGACTTTCTCTTGCAAGTTTTACAAGCCCAGATCAAACACTGGCCGGGGAAGTGAGGGGGTTGTAGTCCCGGGGGTGCCAGCACATGCTCCTCTCCGCTGCTGTCACTGCCGGCCTCTGGCTGCATTTGGTCCTGACATGGAGACAAGGTGCCATCGCTGCCTGGGTACAGCGGGGATCCCTCAGCCATCTCCAGCTGCTGCAGGGCTCCATTCTCCCCGTCCAAGTAGAAGAAATAGGAGCCAGTTTCAAAAAGGTCCATCATGCTGTCCCTCGGCCTCTCTGCCTGCTTGAGTTGGGTGGCAGTCTCAAAAACACCCCGAGGAACAACCCAGATGGAATTTAATTAGTGCAGTGACATAAGTCCCCCCTGCTTTATATAGGAGCTGCTGAAACCCTATCCAACTTTTAGCTGTCGCGGTGTATCACCCTCCAAGACTGATTCCAGCCAGTCTCCCGGGCGCTGTCCTGAGAACATCTCCTATTTAGAAGGGGGAGGGGGGACACGAGAGGTGGGAGAAAAATTAGAAAAAAAAATTAATAAAAAGAACAAAAACAAGCAAAAAAAATTACAACCCAACTTTCCACCCTCCTCCGAAATCCCGTGAGTTCGGGGTGCAGGGAAGGGATGCGAGGTGGGGGCTCGGGAACAGCGTCCGGGCGCGGCGGGCGGCCCCGGCCCCGCTGCCGAGCCCTCGGGGGCACAGCTGGAGGACAAAGGCGCGGGGCTGCCCAGGGAGCTCTCCCCCAGCCCGTCCTCACACCCCTGGCGCACGCTCCCTGCCCGGGGCTAAGTATAGATTTATAAGGAGAGATTTCAAAGGCAGCCATCACTTTCCAAGTAGACGGGTTAATATTTTCAGAAGAAGCCCCGGCTATTTCCCCCCCTCCCCGCCCCCTTCCCTTTGAAGCATGCCATTCCTGTGACCCAAGCCACCCGGGCCAGCCCAAGGTTAGGAGCCAAGCTCGCTGTTCCTCCACACACATGGGGAAGGTTGCCAAGGCAGAGCTGTGCTGCGATGATGAGGCACCCACAGATAGTGCACCTCGGCTTAGCCTTTCAGTCTGAACTTTCCCACGTTGCCCACGAGGTGACAGGAGTGATTCCAGGTGACTGGGTTACAGTGTGATGGGGCTCTCTGGACAGCCCTTGTCCTTGACGCTGTTTATGGCAAGCAAAGCCCAGGCATATGGTGTAACTGAAGTTTAATCCCTTGGGCCTGGTAGGGTATACAGAGCTTCCTAGACACCGAGGCAGAAATGGAGCTTGAGATCACTCTCTGTTAGCTTATACTGTAATGTCATCTCATGTCTGGAACTGTCTCACATAAAGAAAGAGGACTGGGAAAATGGCCTCTTTGCCTCTTTTCCTGCACTGCCTTGTGTTCTTTAAATACCATGTAATGTCTTTATGCTCGTGTAAATATATATATGTGTATATGCATATGTGTCCATATCTATAGGCACACACACATCCGTATGTATGTATATTTATGTGGATAAGTAAGTATGTTCCTGTGTGTTTACGTCTATACATACATGTAAGCTTTTTATAGAAACAATGATACATGAAGATGAAGCACCTGCAGTGGTCTCATAGCTCTCAAATATAGCTCCAAACTTCATCTTTCTGAAGGCAAGTGTGGTGGTATTGCTCATTTCTCTAAAGCTACAATGAAATTAATCATTGACTTGACTGTTTCTCCAAAACTGCAAACCAGTTTTTTGGAGTACAAAAATCTTTAACACTAAGAGTAGTTGTGGTTTTGTTTTCACCACATCAGTGTTGTTGGAGTGGATCTCATTTCTGCTTTAATGAGGCAGAACAATATCCAGTTTTGGATGAGACAGAGAAATTCAGACTGCTCTCAGCGAAACTAATTTTGATACTATTCCACCACTGAGGGTTTTTTTCCCTCTTCAGATTAAAGAAAGGGCAGTCTGGCTGTTAAGGCACTGAACATAAGAAACAGTTTCTCAATTTCCATGTTTTGCAACTTGCTTTCTGTTTGACCTTTGACCGGTCACTTACTTTTCCTGTGATTTAATTTTGTACCTTTAAAGACGGATATGATGTTGACCTTTACCCATCCCTTGTGTCTCTGATTTAATTTGCTGACTATCCACAGAGAAGCTACCCCTTTACATGCTTTCAGGTATTACGGGGGTCTTTGTCCCACAGCATTAGTAATGGTAGTAATAAAAAAACCCAAAGCAGCAACAACAAAAACCAACCAACCGAACACAGACAAACCCCCCAACAAACAGAAAACTTCCAAACTCCACAAACCAAAAGTGTGCTGATTGTTTAAATTTTTTTTCACATTTACTACCTTCATTTTTTTTCTTTTAATCTTTTTTTTCTTCAATACTACCCTGGGAATGTTTGGAACAAGACAGATGAGATCAGTCTACTGGTAAGGTGCACAAATGAAAATTTAGGTTAAGGGAGAAAGTTAATTACCAAATTTTTGTTGGCCTTTCAAGAGCTTTAAGTGAACTCAGCAAGTTGGGAAACTGTAAGTTTAAGAGCCAGATGCTCCTGCTGCTTTCAACAGATTTTTTTTTAAAACAGGAAACAAAATCAGTTCTTTTTTTCCAGCACTTAGGAACAATGTAAACAGATTCAGTTCCTCACAGTGATGTGGGCACAGCGTAATTAGTCCTTTGTAAGACTAACTGATAGGAGCAAGACTCCTAACAACTGTAAATAAATTTTAGTTTGAATGAAGACAATCAGTTTCTGCATCATATAAGAAACTTGAATTTTGCTGCATCTCCCACTCCAGCTACTTGGTTTATATAACACAGCTAGAAAACAGCCCTAGCACATATGAACAAAATATCCTCAGAGAAGTTCTCCATCACAAAACTGAATCAAGTGGAGAATTCAAAAGTTGGTACCGGCTTTTTTACTCTTTGTACCTTGTATTCCTGATCATGTTAGATATAAACATAGACATAAGAGGAAGTAAAAGCACGTGAATAAGAACAACTGGACATAGAATTGAAAGGAGGATCACTGCTGAAGTCTGCTTGTAATTTCAGTCCGCTTGGTAGAACCTCACAGAGAAACTTACTCTGAAGCCAGTTCTTTATTCAATTGTTCATGCTTCCACGCATGGTAGCTCTGCTGAAAATACACTTTCAGCATATTTATGTAAGTAAAACTGTGATCTGTTTTATTTAGTCTACAAGGTCTATTATCCTTACCAAGGAAGTATTTCAGAAAGTCAGTGAGTTGTAAATTCAGCAAGTGGCCAGGATGACCAAATCCAAGAAAGATGCACTGCATTTTAAGTCACAGCTGCTCCCCAGGAGTTAGATCCCTTCAAATTCACTTTTCCACATACCATTTTTCTGGAGAACTGTGGTTGAATAATAAGCCTGGAACTGCCTGGGTCACCCTTGACACCTTAACGTTTAAGCAGAAATTTAGTCCAGAACTATAGAGAAGTATTTTGTCAGCTAGGACCTACTTAAGACTTCATACCATTCCAAATATCTCCTTTTTCTCCTTCACTGTTCTCAAGATTCTTCCATCCACAGGCACAGTGCACTTTAAATCTTTGATCTCTTTGACACTTCTTTGCAGTGGCATTGGTAATCAGTGCGGATCCATCGTATCCATTCCTATGCGTCACTGTGAAAGCACACCTGGGCGAAGGTGAAATTTTCAGCCCTTGTTATAGCCCTATTCTACTTATACAATACCTCATTTGAGAGATGGGTAGATACTTTGGCTACGAGGGTAATGATTCTTAAATTTCTTCTTGCAGATTTATGAAGTGCAGGTTTCCAGTGTAGGTCCAGCTGTGGGCATCCTGGAGCCTCTCAGAGTTTGTCTGCACTTTAGAAATGGAAATCTTTCTGTTCATGTTCTCACTCTCCTCTTCTTCCTTTTACAGTCATGTTCAACAGCATTTTTCTTAGTAGAAACTTTCAGTATATTTTATTGTTAATGCAGGATGTTGTTCTTCTGCCTTTGTCCTTTCAAAAGGTTTATATTCTTCTAAACATGTTTCTGAAATCTCTCTAACATTTGGTTTTATATCTTCTACTGATTACTATTTCCAACATCCTTTTTCTTTTCCCCACAGGAAAAATAACACCTTTTAAAATTGTAGCATTTTTCATCTAATTTCTCAAAAAAAAAAAAAGCTTTCCTCATTACTGTCCCCAGGCAACCACTTAGAGTACTGAAAACCTCCTTGCTGCCGAAAACCTCTAGGCTCTTGGTCTTATTGTGTTCTCTGTCGATTCCAGTTCACACAGACCTTCTCAAATGTGTTTAGTAGGTTGTTCAGGGAACAGTATGTGGCATGTCTAGAAATATGTGTTACTGCCCATGTTTTGTTGTCACTTGTAGCCTGTGTGGTAACGTAATTAGGACACCAGTCTAGGCTGTTAGAGGGTTAATTGTCTGTCATTCCTCATAATGTGTCAGTAGGTGCACTCAGATACTCACCCAGGATGTGTTTACATTCTCATTTCCCTTTGTCAAGAATGCCTTTGTGGAGAAAATCTCTGACTAGCCCAGACTTACTGCACTTTCCATACTCCTGACAGGGTGCTTTCAAGGATGTGTCATCCGGGTTCTGTTCATGAGAAACTAAGTTGGAAGGCACCCTGAAATGTTAAGAGGATGCTGGGTCTTCAGCACTGACAGGTTTGACAGATCTGAACCTGGCTCCCCTATACTGTCTGCTAACATTTGTAGTCACAGTTCTTAGGGAACAACGAGAGAAGTGGGATTTGCTGCTGACATAGAATATTATGCTAAGGATTGCAAATGGAGGATTAGAAACTTCATCCCTCCTTTTCCTTCGGAAGGCTATTTTAAGCATCCACTTTGTAGGATGTTTGAAATGGCTGACAGATGTGTAAGGGGAGAGTTGGTGCACCAAAGATTGGTAGTCTGTTAAAAAGCATGTATCTATTCCTGAATCTACAACACGTTACAGAAATGTTTGGTAAATAGAGATTAGAGATTTTCCATGAGTTTTCTTCAAAGTCTGGGCAGCGGAGGCTCTATGAGGGACCAGCATTTTTTATGCTGACAATGACCTGTCGGAAATCTAAGCAAAATAACCTTTCTGACATTCATGGAAGCATAATTCCTGATACTGGAACTAAGTGTATGGAGCTTCATGGCTTGTGGTATGTAGCAGCACTTCTTAGCTGAATTTCATTAGCTCTTCTTGCCTTAAACTGAATTTCACAGAGGTCTGTAGGGATAACACAGACCAGCTTTAATTCAAGATTTTAATTTATATATGTTGTTAGACATACCTGAATTTTGTTTACCTAGAATTTGTTGTTTACTTGACCCTATTCAAATTCTGCTTGTCCAAGGTTATTATTTGATGACATGCATGATATTATTTGCATACATGCATTCTTACTGGAGATTTAGGAACTGACTAGAGGAAGTGTGTGTGTGTGTACTGTACATGCCAGTGCTTGTATATATGTATGTGACACTTTAAAGAATTTAAAAGCACATGGGAGCACCTATCCCTCAAATGCAAGTTTTACAAATAGGGTAGTGAACAGTGTAATATATGCTCTGGAGCTGGGGAGCCAGAAAGGTAGAGACCTGGAAAAGAAAACTTTGTGTAAATTTACAGTCTTTGCAGGGGAAGATTTAAAAATTCTTATTCACAGAGGTCTTGACTGTTATAGCTGTTCCAAATTATTGCTGTTTGCCTTTGATTGGATATGGACTTTAGTGTTCATATCAGTTACAGTCCTGTTAGTATCTGAGAGGTGCAACCTCGCTAACCAAACAGGCTTCTCCAGTTCAATATGGTAAGATAGGGTTTCATTGCAGCTCTCATGTTGGCCAGTTATGAGACACAGTTCTAAATGGCAGATGCTTTAATGCCTGTGTCAGGGTCTACAGTGACAAATAGTCACCACTGCACAAACACATTTATTTTACTACAAGACATTTTCCTGGGGAGGAGGAGTGTCTATCAGAAACTGGAGGCCCATTGCACTGTTGCTGGCTGGGACAAGCATTTTCCATGGTCCTATGCACAAGAAGGGATTCCTTGCAGGAAGAAAAGGAGTAATAATGATAGATGTCTTCTACTTGTGATCAGCAAAACACGGGGAACATGAAATGCGACATGAGTACAAGACAACATTGTGTGTTGTACAATCACTCGTTGTTACCAAGTTTTTTGTATTTACATGAAAGGCTATTTTTTACAGTATATGCTGATTTGTCTGTTTACACTACAAACTGTTGGAAGCGTAAAATGCATTTTTCACACCGTGTTGTTTCCGAACATGATGACTGTGACATCTAAACCTAATCTTAGTCAAAAGGGCAATAGTCAAACAATAGTTCTGCAAGTGAAAGGAAGAGAATGGTATGTGAAGAGCTAGTTTCTGCATCCAGCACGGGCTAATCACATCCCTGCTGTCTATGTACAAAAAAAGGGTTTAGTGCTCAGACTGTGGAAAAATGACAGCTTACTGTTCTGGGCCTCACAAGGGATTTTTGCAGAGCCATGGACCTTCACAGAAAACTGGAATGATAGTGGCTAGGAAGTGGAATCTCTGGAGATGCACTGAGGGTAATGAATGCAGACAACTCTCTCCTTAGCAATAACATAGGGATTGTTTAAAACAGCACACCACAAATCTATGAAATGATTATGCCAAATGATACTTCCTTTCTTTCAAAAGGAAAATAGCTGCTGTTTTTGGAAAATAGAAGCTACTGAGATAAAGTAATCTGGAAAGAAATTTGCACTGTATTAAATAGCAGTAATGACCTTGAATATTGTATCCTGTTGTTACGGAAACCTGTCGCACAGCTGCAAAACTGTTTTAGGCTGTGAAGGTCACTCAGTTATTCATCTGTGTGACAGTTAAGGTGCATGCTCATATACAAGGTTGTTTACCTGTGATCTGCCACTCCAAGGAATACAACAGTCTGTACTGTACTCCTTCGCCTCTGTGTTCTGTTCATGTCTCATAATTTCACTTCATAACTTCTGCATGTTTATATACTAAGGTTTCATTTGCTTTGGTATTCCTGAAGGCTCAGAAACATATTATTTAAAGTACACTGGAGTCTAGAGATTTTACCATGGTTTCTTGAATATGACATGGGTATGTGGCACAAAGAAAAATCTGCAAATTTATTTTTTGAGTTTTTTGAAATAAGTAAATGGCTCTGATGACTACTTCTGTATCATGTTAAAACACCCTGGTGATATTCCAAAATCCAAAGCAGTCTTATGGTCCCTCCTAAAAGAGAACATGACATTTCTCAAGGTTTTGGAAAGAACCTTGGCTGAGCTGATATTCTTCCTTCCCCATGCAATTCATCTGGCACATATAAACAAAGACAGGAATGAAAGTGGGGTAGTACTCAGAGATTCTATATGACAAAATGGGTCTTAACCTTCACATTCTCATCAGATTTCAAAAAAGCATGCCGAGAATCCATTTTTCACCAGACTATTCTGGACAACATTTCAGAGAAACTGCACAGACTAAAAGATTGCCAGATGCCTTCTTGGCCTGCAAAAAATCAACCAAGATGAGACTTCAACTGAATTGATGTAAGCATGTGGATTTTTAGAGCAAGTGTACTGATTATGTTTTTTGGGGAAATTATTTGAAAATTAAACACTGAGGAAAAGTTTAGAAGAAGAGACATAATCTATTCTGATTAAATAAACCACCCCTGAAAAAGTAATCTTAGATCAGTGTTTTGAAACTGGTAACTGACAACT
Organism: Gymnorhina tibicen; assembly: GCA_013399875.1. Lineage (NCBI taxonomy): Eukaryota > Metazoa > Chordata > Aves > Passeriformes > Artamidae > Gymnorhina > Gymnorhina tibicen. The sequence continues at coordinate 1,223,910 of VXAZ01007244.1, forward strand.
TATAGCTATGCTTAGACTCAGAGAAAATACTGAGAAAAAAATTTTTTGCGAAGTGTAAACCAGCTGGCTTATAACAGAATCTGTCAACCTGTCGTGTTGTTATTTGTGAACAACATTCATGTATTAGAGCAGCCTAACAGAAGTGTTTGCCTGGAAGTGTAAGCTTTAGAGTTATTACTTTGAAGCATTTTTGACTACTGTAATAACTAAGAAATAGAATATACTTAAGTTATTATGCACTAGTAATTCCTAAGTAAACTCCACATGACCAATAATAAATTAATTTTATTTTGATAAGTCCATACATAGTAGCCTAGTCATTCTCTGTTCAATTGGAGCTGCTGAGTGCTTTGGACTTCCAAGAAGTCTGGTGTTTAAATGAGATGAGCAAGTATAGATTATAGATGTAATTTTAGGCTAATACAATTAATTGTAAAAACTTTGTATTGGAACTACTGCCTTCAGCTTGGCACAGCCACAGTGAAACAGCAGCAGCTTTCCAGTAGTGTCTGCAGCTGGTTTCTGAAACTGGATGATATTTGACAACGGGAGAGTTAGAACCAGATGAGTTCAGACCACGGCATTTACCAGTTCATATAACTGCACCTTATTTTCTGTTTCTTTCAGAATTGGTGCTTGCAGCCGTATTAATTAGCAAGCTGCAAATTAAATGGTAAGCAAGAGGTAATGAGAGCAGTTGTGCTTACAGAGAGAGGCAGTCTGCAGGGCACAGCTAATCCCAGATTGCTTTCTTCTTGCATTCACATTGCTGTCATCAATAAACCATGTCTTGCTTTGACGAATCAGGATAAGTTGAATTAAATAAAAGATACACAAGACTGAATTACCATCTGGAAACTACTACAGGAAAAGAAGTAATCAAACAGAACTGGTCATCACAATCAAGAATATGACCATCACTGATAAAGTTTTTAGTGCAAACACTGAAAATTAAACCTAATTAGCATTCACTGGACAATAAAAAATTATCCACGTTTCTGCTTTGGCTGTGGTGAACAGCATCAATGTTTTTTTTAAATCAGTGTAAAGATTCTAAGTGCTGCTCCTACAAGGTCAGTTGAGCCCACTCAACAGTATGAAACAGAATCCCTAACCATGGCTCTCGTCTGCAAGAGTCAAACAAGCATTGAACAACAGGATAAACAAACTTTGCCGTATTTGGAAGATACACAGTGAAGAATATAAAGGCTCTAAAACATTTACAAGAATGATCATTAGGAACATGGGTAAAAAATACATTGTCTCTGATGCAGATTCACCCTGAAGATTTAATCTTTTATTATCTTTCAAGCTGCAAAATCCATGCTGAACAATATACTAACCCTCAAGAATATCATTGTAATGAAATTGACATTATGAGAAGCTTTAGAGACACTTTTTCTACATTTTTTTTCCCAAGGAAATTACTTTTCATTATTACAAGAGAATTAGAAATCAGCATCCAAGGTTTCAATGTCATTAATGAAGAATTACTAAGAAAGATTGCCAATGAATTAATAAATAGTTAATTAATTGAAGTTTCTTTTGGAGAAGAGAGGCCTCTGAAGGTTCTAGATCACTAGGATAAGTCATGTCAGTTTACAGAAAGACTTTATAGAGATACACATATATATATATATATGGATAGATAGATATAGATATATAGATATATATAGATAGATATAGATTATAGATATAGATATAGATATAGATATAGTCTTGATCCAGCTGATGCTAGGCCTGAGTATTTCATGGAATAAGAAGTTATAAAATGATCACACAATTGGCACCATCTTTACAAACTGTATTATTCATTATACTGGCTGAAAAGTAGTGTGTGAGCGCACTCAAGCAGCATCAATGCCCCATGGGTGCTGATATTTAGCTGTCTTTCCAGAGAGAGGATGTGTCTTTGCTGAAGCTGATTTTACACAGGCAGCAGCAACAGTTTATAAACAATAAAGAATCTGCAGAGGCTCAGATTATCACCTCTCATTGTGGAGCTTTCTCAGTCAAGCATCTCAAATTTGACGTTTCCATGGTCCCAGGAATTTTGTGACACTTCACATAAAATATTTTCCAGAATTCCAGCTGTTCGGTACTGTATTTATGCCCTGATTCAGTTAACAGTCAACTTGCTTAGCATTTTTTGAAACTTCCAGACTGCCTGTGAAGTCATGTATCTGAAGTTAGAGGAGAAAATAAAACTAGAAAAAAGTAATGCCACTTTCTTGAGACATGGTATTCTCCGACAGAAGATAAACATGTCCCTGAACTGAAAGTCAGGCAAGAATTTTACAATCAGTAGAGAAACTGCCTGATGTGATCAAATAATTCTTTTTCTGACCAGCATGAGCTATCTAAGAAAAAAGAAATTTTAGCTGTGTTTTTATTTCTGAAAAAAGTCATTGAGTTACCTTAGTTATAGCACATTCAAGAACTGCATGCATGCACAGAACAGTCATGCCTGTGACTCAAACTGGTGTATGTAGAGAGTTGTAAATGAGACTAAAGTTAGTCAAACTGCTTGATTTGACTTTTCCATTGCTCCAAAAATTCTAAGTAAGCCATGATCTAGAATTTTCTTATCAACTGTACCAGGTTCTTGGAAGGAATTAGATTTGTGATTGTGATAGCTTTTGGTCTGAAATACTTTGAGATTATTTTAATCAAAAATACCTGAGGCAGAAATGTGATTCTTTGTGATTTATTTGCAACTTTATAGTATCTGATAACAGAATTTATTTTCATCTGAAGAGTCCAAGTTATACCAACAGCTTTTTCATTTGAGCTGTCAGTGCACACTGCTGATCCCAACAACCAGTCATGCTGAACTATGGTGAAGACGAGAGATGCATAACAGATATTTCTGAAAGAGATTGCATTTAAGACTTGCCAAGTTCTCACTATCCTACATAGCACTTCTTGACCAGTTTATTAGCATCGGTTCAGCAGGGTGGCATCCTAGGTCAGATCTTCATGATCTTAACCCTGTTGTACCTGAGGAAAAGCAGTACTAGGAAGAACAGATTGGAATAATCTCAGCCATCCTTACATTCCTTTTTGCCATAAGAATTAATATGTGATAGAACTATTTACCTGAACCAGATGGCTTCCTTTTACAAATATAAGTCATCAGACCAGTCATGTATAGTCTATGTCCATCATCCACATACTTGCTCTTGGACAGAGTGAGCTTACAGAAATAATTAATGGATAAGTGTGACTCTTCCAATTTTCTGTGTTACAGAGCACATCCCTGCCTACTTCTGTTAGTATCTGTTGACAGACATGTTGCCCATGAATTTATCTAATCCCTTTCTGAACATCCCAAAAGTGTCTCACCTCCCAAAGTATTTTTTGCAATTACTTACATCTGATATGGCTTGCAGGATCAAGTCCCAAAGGACAAGCCAGTGAAGGGAAATCTAGATAGATAATCCTTCTTGGACTAACCATGAGAAGGGTCTCAGAGCTGCCAAGAGACATCAGGAATTGCATATGTTAGCACATGCCAGTTAGCACTCATGCCATCAAGGGCCTGATTCCACATGGGATTTATGTGTCTGTGCTCCAATTTGAGTGCCTAAATTCACGTGTACTTTCAGGCCTTGCTGCAAGACCTTAGAGATGTCTGGAAAGGTATATGTGCCACATTTTTCATAAGTAAATTTCCAGAGGTATCTGAACGTGATCTTCTGGATGTATGCAGAAATCACTCACTGTTGGCTCGGCAGAGCAGTTAGGCATTATTTTTCATGTGCTGACATATTGACAGGACCTAGAACAGATGGACTCAGAACACACTCTCTACATTGAACCTCAAACACAACTTAGGGGTGTTTTATGTGGCGGTTCAGGACTTGTCATTCTTGCTGAGACTGTAACTACCTCTTAGTGAAGCCACAAGATAAATGGCCTTCTTAACATACCAAGACCCCTGAGTAACCTAATCAACCTTTGAAGTTGGGCCTGGGGTAGTTGACTCCACAGGTCCTTTCCAGCCAAAATTATTCTAATACTCTATTCTAAACTTGAGGAAGAGCAGTCATAAACAGCACAGGAAAAAAAGATTGGGAAAGAAAGGATAGCATAGACACGTTAGGACAGAATCAGAATGGCAAAGGACAAATCAAGAAATCAATATCAAAAGTCATAAAAATTAAGAAGAAACTTCTAATAAGGTTTGCAATATCAAGAGAACAAAGAACTCAACAGAGAACAGAGAACCTAAACAGGGAGAAAGCCATTAACAGATTATGCTGTGCTTAATACCTCTGTCAATTCAGAATGCAATTTAAAAATGAACTGCAATTAGCTGGTTAACAAAATTATTAGCACTAATAACAAAAGTAGAAGGAGTCAGGACAGAGCAGGAAAACCAAGAGGTAAAATTATTAGATTAATTTACATGTTAAAACTGGTTTGGCCTCAGTGTAATTAGAGAATTGCCCGAAATGATCTCAGTGCCATTTCCTGATGTCTTTGAGAACTACTGATGGATGAGTGAACTTGCAGAGGAGTATAGATTGGCAAATGTAATGCAGAAACAGAAGGACTTGTAGATGAGAAGTTCAGCCTAAGTTTCTGTGAAAATACTGAAAAATGATACAATATTTGTGTACACCTGTAAAAATACAAAGGGGCGAATAATGCCAACATGGAATAGCTTTGTTCCTGTTAAAAAATATTCAAGACTAAGCTGTGCCAAATTGATTTTTTGCCCTACCATAATAGGTGGTTATCGAATAAGCAGAAATATAGCAGAATATAAGGAGAATAAGCAGAAAACACTTGATTTAAATGAAGCTTTTTCTGCATTTTCACATGACATCCTCATATGAAGACTATAAAAAAATGCTATGGGTATTCAACTCTTTGCAAGCTCAACAAAGCAGAGCACTCAAATGAGGGACTTCCCAGAGTTCTGCTCTAGGAACTTTGATTTTAATCCATGAATCCACTCATCTGGTGGAATTGAAAATATGCTCACCAAGTTTGCAGCTATCACGGAGACACCTTGAATTATCACCTTTTGGAGGACTTGTGTATATTTCAAACTGTTCATGACCTCAATTTGACGAGGACAAGTACACAAATGAGCCCTTCAGGGAACCAGATCACTGCAAAAATACAAACTGAGTGCCTGGCTCCGTGTAATTCTACAGAAGAAGGAAATTGATAGTTACAGTAAGATGAACACATATCATGCTGTTCAGAAAAGGACCCCACACATCCCACTAGGACATACAAACAGGTCAGAGGCACATGAGGTAGTCTTTCCCTCCTGTTCCAGGCTGGGAAGACTTAGCTGCAATTCCATGTCCATTTTCAGGGACTGCACTACATCTCAAAACTGATACAGCTGGTACAACTGTAGAAAGCACAGAATGGGAAGACGAAATGCTAACAAGAATGATGAGGCGCTTGGAAGCATTGTGTAAATGTTGAATGAATGTGGTGCTAAAGGGAATAGAAAAGTCAGGGGAAAGTGCTGGCAGTGATCAAGAAAGCAGTAAACACTGCTGCAAAGAGGAACAGAGTAAACTGATGCTGGTGTTTATATGGATAGAAACAAATACATGCAATTAGTTATAACAAGGCAGATTTATGTCAGTCTCCTGATAGAAAGAAAAACCCAGATAGCTTGGCTGCAGAAAAGCAGCAGTATCAACTTCTGCTAGAAGGGATGTTGCTTTCAAGCAAAATATGCAGACTATAGGACAATGACATTCCTTTTTTTGCTCTAGTTTGCCATGAAATATATTATCATTGTTCCTTATTGTGAAGAATTCTACTTTGTTTGGGATAACTGAGGAGTATTAAAGGTAGAAGAAAAGCAGTCAAGGTATCAGTGCTCTTGCAGGGAGGGAGCAGATCCAGCCAGGTTCCTGTAATTTTTTTATTACTGTACTTTGGGATTTGAGCAGCTGCCTTCCACATTTCATGTAAGAGCCTGCCCCCCCTCAGGCTACATCCCTTTCTGAAGGAATATCTGAATATTCTTGAAAATGGCACTACTGGGACAAGACAGATAGTGCACACGTGATTCCCTGGTGTGATGATTCCCTGAGATGTGATAGACAAGGATAAACTGTTCCCTGTTCCGAATCAAGAAGAGGATGAAAGTAAATCAGTATATTATTTGAGTGCTTAAAATACAAGCCTAGTGGTTTACTTCTGGATTTTTTTAGAGGAGGACATCAGAACTGGCAATTCGAGTTGAATTAGACAACAGTTTTTATCTACATCATCAGTCCTTGTTTTTTCTTAAGTCTCATTCATAGCTTCTGAGAATGCTTTTTTTAAGTTGCTATTTTTCTATGTGCTTTGAGTTTGAGCACTTGCTTGTCAGCAAAGGATTCTGCCCAACAGTTAAGCACTGTAACATTTAAATGTCCTTGATATTCTCTAACACAACCCAACTCCTGTTTTATGTCATTGCTCCTTTCTCAATACCTTTGTCTTTGACTTTCAGCCAAAAAGATACAAAAAACCCCAACAACAACAAAAAAGAAACAGTCCATGGATTATGAAGCAGATTGTTATCTACCTGGTTAGTATAGTGAAAACTTCCTGTACCCAAGAGCCACCAGTGTTTCTGGTACGCAGGGAAGCAGGAGCAGAGCACTCATTTGGAAAGGCTGGAATGCAGGAGACTGCCTTGGTTGTCCTGTGATATCACTGCTTCATTGTGGAACATGACTGGGCTGAGTGCCTGGGCTATTCTGATGCTGTTGGCCTCAACAGCTTCCCCTGACTCACTTCCTCCCAAAGGCAGGGTTTGGATTACCCAGCAATGCCAGCAGACCCTCACTGCCAGTCATGTGCTATGTCTTTGGCATGGAAACTTTATTTGAATTGTGTGCGACCTGTATGCAGCACAAGGCTAGCCTCTGCTGAAATATAAAGCCTAAAATTATTCTTGCAGTCCTTCTCCAGAAAGAACTATACGTAGTTCTTCTACAGTATATACTGCATTGATTTCCTAAATGTGATTGAAAATATCCTATATAGATTACAAAGAATTGTTTTATAATAGGAATAGTAATAGAAAATCTGTTTTGATTTGATTTGTATTCTCTTAGAAATAAAACCATAAAGTCTTTATCACAGATTTACATTTTGAAAGATGAACTTTTTAGTCAAGTTCATCGAAACACTGAACTCTGACTTTTATTTGGAATTTCTCTTAGGAAAAAGCAAAACATATATGATGTTGGGTATCAATGGAATATAGTATTTCTGTATTTAATTAATACAATATTCTTTTCTCCTAAACATTTTAATACACACTGTATTTCAAACACGTCATTTAATGTACTTCTGCTAAGTACAAGGTTCTCTTCATACAGATATTGGCTCAATTAGCATGTTTATTTCAAGCTCATGTCTAAGTTTTAAATCCTTCTGGAATTGACACCAGCTGTCCATTTTGAAACATTTTTGTTAGTTTTATCTCAATGGAAGCATTCTCCTTCTTTCAGTTGTCAGAGAAATTTTGTTTCACAAAGTCTACTTAAAGACACTGTTGAACATTTTTTCTGGTTTTGGAGAACTAGATAATATGACAGCTCGAAGTTTATTTTTAAAATCAATTACTTCTGTAGATTCAAGACATAATGGTCACCAAGCAAGCTAGTCACACCTGACCTGACTGTTTTGGATGTGCTTTTAGTTTCAAGAGTTTGAGTATCTGCTTGTGCATGCATACATAATAAAGGATGTGTGGATGTGATATATCGTAACAATGATCACAGGGTAGAAAAAGTGCTTGCATCTTCAGTTAATTATAATTTTTCTAGTATTCCAGATACAGAGCTGAGAGATTTTTTTCCCAAAGAATGAAAAAGAAGGAAGATGCCTTGTGTGACAACTACCCGCTGTACTTCTGAAATGCTCATTTGGAATCTTTCCAGAAAGATGAAGTTAGTTCTATGCAAAATCTCCCTTAGTAATTCCCTTCATCTTGAGAGCCACTGCCTACCACTAGTTCTTCCTTGTCAAGACAAGAGAACTGAAGGGATGATGAATGCTAAGCAAAGCACGAGCACTGTGTTGCAGTGCTGCCATCCATAGTGACTCTTGACAGTCTTCTGGCCATTTGTGCGGTTTGGAATGGAGAAAGAACTTATTACTGTGACGGTATTCTTAGTTGTGATAGAAGGTGCACAAAGATCTGTTTCAGACATGCACAGTCTGTGAAAATATGGAACCAAGAACAGATTTTCTCCCATGTTAGCAGAGGACCATCTTCTTCTGACTGCCAGCTGGCACTGGTAGTGATGCCAGGGATCCCTCCTGGTTTCAGAGAGGGCACAGCAGTGTGCAGGAGAGGAATGATGGTCTCATTAAATTTTGAGAGAGTTAATATAGCTGATGCATTAATCACCGTTAACCAGGGACCTGATATGTCCCCAAAACCTGATTAGGAGTGCCAGGATAGGATAAGAGGAATTGGAAGGGCAAAAAGAATGGGAAAATCAAGAAGTGATTAATGTATCTGCCTTCATGAGCATTCAGTCACACTCTTGGTGTGCAGGATATTTACTAGATATGTCCTTACAATAATGGCCACCCAACAGGGTGTAGGAGTATTTTTTAGTGATTACAATAATCTGTCCATTATTATAGAACATTTTTTATCAAAGAATTCTCCTAATGGCTGTTTTATCAGGACAGCTCAGTATTTTCCTAAGATGACCTGTAACTATTTAGAAGTCATACCTCCAAATTCCCACTTCGAAAGAGAAAAAAAGTGATATAAAGGACAGAAATGTGTCAAAATTTAAGTGCACTGTAAGTGCAAACCATGGAGAGGTTTGTAAGTTAAAAGCACTGCTAATACCAGTTAAACAAGAGGTTTGCTTCTTGGTATCCTAAGCAGCAAAGATGGGTTCCTGACAATGATGACAATGACAGTCCTGAATTTTCTTGTTTATCCTTAGCAGAGAAAGGTTCAGATTAAACTCCTACATATAAATGTCAGACAGCTTTGAGAACATTCTCTGGAGTCCCTGAATGGGACAGTGCATTGTCAGATAAGTACGCTGTTCTCAAAGGGAGTAGGATTACATGCTAGGCAGCCACTCTCCCCAGGCCAATTCCTTGCCTGGGCCTGGAGTGCAGTATTGTGTTAGTCCAGCTCAGTGAAGAATTCTGTGCACAATATGCAAGCCCAGATTCACACTCTGTATACTGTCTCTGTAACGCTGACAGAGAATTAGTAGAATTCTGTAAGAAAAATAGTTAGATGGAGCTATTGTGAATCCAAACAGAAGGCTGATAAATGAAAAGGCACAGTTCTGTAACTGCTTTATGCTGGATTCTGAGAAAGGGATTACCAATATGGGAATCAAGTTAAAAGTGAATGAATGTTTTATTTTGTGAATTAATATTGTTCTCAACTGGTGAGCACATGCACATAGCAGATTGAAGGAAAGAGAGGGACATACAGGTTTAATTAGTTTTATGCTTGTGTCTCCATGAGTGGAAGAAAATCTTCCTTGTCTATCTATTGTCTGTCCGTGTTCTACACTTGTGGTATCAAAGTATTTGTCTAAATAGAGTCCTTTTGTTCCTAGCACTAAGTTGAATCACAAAGGATGTTACCAGCTGTCATAATAGGTGTTACCTGCATTTGTGTTTTCCAAGTAAGCTAGGGACATTTTATGGTAAAGTTTATTTAAACACGTTCCTGCACGGATGGCAAGAGTTCCCTGCACTGTGCATTACTCAGCTCAAGGGCTGTGTTACATTGTCCCAAATATGCTCCCAGTGTTCTAGGACACACCCTCTGCTCAGCAGGCTTCATGGAATGCAACTGTGAATGGTACAGCTTTAGCTGCATATTAGGTTTCCAATATCCAAGTATTCTTTTTATATCATTCAGAACTCCATTGCCTCCAAAATATTTTGGGAACACCCTTGTAAAACTTCCCCCAGCTCTTACACTATTGACTGTAAAGAGTACTGGAACGGTTTATTCATGATTACAGTGGATAGCTGGGTGCAGCTGTCATCCTACAAAAAGATCACCCTGGTAACACCAATCAACAAGCAGAGTAAGATGATCCAAATATATCTGAAACCTTCTAAATGTTGTCTTTCAACTGAAATACAGACTCACGACTTCATTGCAAGCTGCCTGATGATGTGGGATCTATGAAATGTGTCATACATTGTTACTCAGTGGTGAAAAGCCATTGATTTTCAGTTTTGTTTTTATAGTAGAACCTGAGAAAGGGCCTACATGACAAGGGAGCTGTGAGAAGAAACAATTAAAATAAGTAATTAGTTCAGCATTGTTTGGGAAGAGTTACTGGGAGAAGAGAACCACCATGTGAAATATCAAACACTGAATCCATCCTGCTTTCTTCAGCTCACACTGAATAATGACCAGTGCTAAAATTTATACCAGAATTTATTAGAGCAGTAAGGGGAACTTCTGGGTAGGAAACGAGCTTACCCTTACAATTATATACAGAGCTGATGCTGCAGAGATGTGCCTCTGGTAACATAGCTCAGCTCTGGAAACTCAGAAGTAGATTTGCACTTGCCTGGTAATCATAGCCACAGAGAGGACAGGGCAAAAAATGTATCGAAAAGGAGTCAGAGCAAAAATGCAGCTGATATTCCATGATCTCATTTGGAAATCAACTCATAAGAAAGAGATGGAGAGAAGGTTTGAAGTATGACCACTACACACCTGTAAGGCCACTACCTGCAGATCATGCCTGCACTATTGGAATTCAGACAACCCGTATTACATTTACAATTCTAATATAGTCACATACAGACAAGAAACACAACATTAGAAAAGAGAATAAAACCTGGAGTACAGTGTTGGGAGGACTTGGGTTTTTTTGACACCATATGTAGAGTGGTGCCACAACAGTCACATGGAAATGGTTGAAACAGAGCATCACCTTTCAGTACATTTTCTCTGACTCATTTCCTTAAAATTAAAACCAGCAAAGACATATTCAGTGCTATGTGTCAATGATTTCCAGCTACAGTCTACTGTATTCAATGCACTACAGATTTTGCAGCATTGAATGGGCACATAACTTAATTATAAAATGACCCTGAATTCATTATTACAATTATTAGTATATCCCCTAAACCAGGGGCTAATCGAATGTTTTTCATAGGTCTTACAAGAAAAACTACTTTGGACCTATTTTTACTGCATATTTCCATGCATAGACAATGATCTTGTGTTATGCTTGACACATATGTTACCCTCTGAAACAGGTACTCCTCAAATTTTATTTTAACCTGCTGTCAAAACATTTTCAGAAAATCTGTTCACAGAATTCACAGGGCTTTGTATCCTGAATCTCTGAAAATTCATATCCACATCTAGGATGCTTTTTAATTTCTGTGTGCAACCAAGAAATCTCCCTATCATGCTACCTTATCATGAAATATGATTGACTCATTGCTCTTTGCTGCTTTTTCTTAGTAACTGCTTATGAGCATACTCTGTATTGCAGCAATATATAGATGGTATTACACAGATTAATTCACATTATTAATCTTTCACATAATGTTAATTTCACATAATTACTGAATAGCTCCATATATGCAGTAAAATACAGTTGAACTCAATTATTTTTATCAACTCTTTTAAAAATTTAAGAAGTTCTTTAAATTCAATATGAATTTAATGTTCTGCTGTCTTTCTGTTACCTTTGTGAACAGAACAAGTCAGTTTTTTAAGGGCACTGATAGTAGCCTTTTGTAATGATGTCCAGCAGGACTGGCTATAAATATATATATCAAAATACTTCTTCTCTATATGGAGATATATCAGTCTCTAGAAATTTCCCAGATAATTTAATAGTGTGGCCTAGTTTCAATACGATTTTAATAATTCTGCAGAATTTCTGAATTTTTCTCCAACTTTTATTTGTTCCATTTCTAATTTTTTCAGAGTACACTCTTGCTGTATTAGTAGTGCCAAGAATTTGTAGAAAATTGAGTGGTGACATTAAAAATGAATTGATGTGCTGCTTCATATATATAAATATATTCTTAAAATAGCAGTTGAACAAATTCTGCTTGACTCCAGCTCTGCAATGCTGTCAGTAGCACCACCATAGGTGTCGTTTCAAAAGAGAAGGAGGGATGGAAGACAAGAGACTTTGTGGAAATTCTTCCTTCATAACTGAACTGAGGTCTGAAGGAATTTCTTGATGCATAGATTCTCTCCTATCCCTGTAAAGCATTGGCAGACACACAGGAAGGTTCAAAGTACTGTTGTGCTTATACTGAAAGCCAGTACTTAGAGAGAATTGCTTGGAGATAATTTTTCCCTGACCAGGTAGCTTCTGAGTTGTTGCCAGTTTATGCTGAATATTGTCTTTTACCCTGGAGACAACACAAAATTTGTCAAGGTAGCATGTATCGGATTATTGCTTATGTCAAATTGTACAATAAAGTACTTGAATTACTTTTCATACAGAAAAGAGAGTCACATTTTCTAGTCTCTTACTAAGTTGTCAGACAAGCAGGCTACTGAATGCAGTGTAACCTGCAGTGTAACCAGAGGCACCTAAAGGAGTATTTAGGAATCTTCACCATTAAGAATTTTATAAAAGCCAGAAAACACTTAAGCAGGTTTAGAACTTCTGGAGTTCATCTCTAAGTTGCATAAGGCTTAGCTTTTTCCTCCAGATGTTCCACCATTGTGGATATAAGATTATACAAGATTATGACTCTATAATGTCAGTTTATCACAGTGCTCCCTGTACTGCTACCAAGTACAACCACAAATCATGAAAAACCTCTGTAAGTCCCTATAAGCAATTTGTCAGAATACTTTAAAGTACTTGTATAATAAATGAAGAACACATGTTTCATAGGAACCAAATGAAATTAGAGCTGTACCGAATGCTTTGCCAGAGACTTGAACAGCTGTGGACATCACCTCTCTCTTCCCCTACCAAGCTTTAAAAGGCATTGTTTTCTTTTTTAGCCTGACAGGTGATGTTTACAATACTGTTGATCTTCCTAAAAGACAGATTGACCAAATATCTCTGTAGAACACTTCTACCTCCTTAAATGCTCTCTTTTGATTTTCATTTTAGATATTTGGCACTTCTGCCAAATTACAATGGGTCTTCACTGTACCATCCTTGCCAGCTTCTAAAAACACCTTCATTTAGTTCTGGGAAAGTACCATGTTACCTTCTGCATAGCATTTTCTGTCTGGTAGCTACAGTGAAGAAATAGAAAGTTCTGTTCATTGGCTATTCTGTTCAGAGTGTGAACACACAAGAACAGCCCCTCACATACATATTTCAAGGCTCTAAAGAGGATTGTCTGACTTCTCTGAGCTTGGTGCCTCAACAAGACAGCTTTGATTTCTCCTGTCTAAACACGATAAAAGATGGCAGTTGCAAACTCTCTTTGGTATTATATTTTGCATCTCAGATTAAGGTCACAGCTTCACTGTTATTCAGAATAATGATACATTTCATTACACTGAGAAAAAATTAACAATCAACCCTTCCACCCAATAATATCAATTGAATACTGTCACTTCCATGTAAAACCAGGGCACACAGTTTCATTATCTATCTAGTCTTCCTGCTCTACCAGTTTTTGCTTTTCTTCTCAGATACAAGCTTCCTGCTTCTCTCATTCCTGTTTCAGATCTATTTCCAATCATCATCATCATCATCATCATCGTCATCAACTTAAGTGGAAGATGTTTTCTTTTATTAAATCTCCAGATATTAGCTCCCATAATTTTCACTGTATACTGTGATTCATCAAACCTGAGGAAGGTGCAAAAACTTTTTTACTTGACAATTTTGTTATAAAATACATTGATATTAAATTTTGAACAACCTTTCAAAATGCTGAATAGTGTTGTATTCAAGAAAGGTGAAGGAATTCTAAACATTCTATTACACAAGCCAATTTAACATTCATTATAATAGATAATAGATTTATAGTTTTACTTTGTTTTATCTGCTTGAAAAAGTAGCAGGAATGTAAAATACTTTTTTCTGGACTGAACATGTGCAATCATCATTACATATTTAAAAAAACCCAACCTGCTGATTATAAAATGGCTTAAATAGCCCCAAGTGTCCCTGAAGAGCTACTGTGTGCTGTGTAAAAGCTGAATAATCCTCCCCATGTCAGAAGGTGACTCTTCAGCTGTTCAGGATCATGAGCTGATATGCTACCACTTGTAAGAAAAATATTCAAAACACAAGAACATACAGTTAGGTAAAGATCATTGTCATGATCTTGGAATTAATCTGCAAGAACTAACAACGCTAAAACCAGTCTAGCAAGAATGAGTAAAGAAACTGCAGCTTTTACTTAAAACCAAAACACACAGAACACAGCAAATTCACACCAAAATAGGTTCACTGGAAATATGAATTTTTTACATCCTATTTGGCTTATTTTTCTTTTACAAAGACAGTTTGGAAAAAAGGAATGTGTTCAAATACACTTTATGTTTAAATACATACTGAATGCACTATTTATACAACAGCAGAAGTGCAGTCTGTGCAAAAGTACTCCAAACCATTATTGCTCGGTGTTCTGAACAAAATACTTTAACTTATTTATGAAGGCACATTGATAGAAGAAAAGATGTTTCAATCATCTGTATTTCCTTTAATCAACAAAATAGGGGAATTCTCTTTGGCCCCTGTGCTTAGAAAAATATGACTTTGATTTTCAAAATCTCCTTTTCTGTAATATTTACTTCTAGTATTTACATGGTAGTTTCTTCCCATTCAAGCTCCACATCACCTGCAGAAGAAACAGATACATTACATTAACCTACCTTGTAAACAAATATTAACTAATTGCAGATAACTGTTTTTCACTGAATTTAAAAGATCTTGCATGGAAAAAAGCGGGGAAACCTTGTACAATGACTATTACTATGAGGGGGAATAAAGAGCAGCAAAAGGCTAGATATTTATACTTCTGAAGCAAAAAAATGTGTGTCAAAGGACTTTTTTTCTGCTTCTTAATCTGGACAAGTCATTGCACCTGCTATGAAAAAATAATTTTGACACAGTCTGTATCTCTTACCTTCCATGGCATCCAGAGAGTCCATCTTTTGCAGGGCTGAATAATTTACAAAACATAAGGGCTGACTACTTCCCTTGCTTGTCAACAGATCCAATACACATTGATGCAAAAATATATATTGTGCCTGTAAGATGTGAATTTAAAGATGCTTGATTAGAAGAAAAATGTACTTGTAATACCAAAAAAAGTTTTTACTTTTTCTACAATACCTGGAAAAATCTCAAAGTAACTGCAGTTTAACTCAGCAACCTCAGTACTTTGGTGACCATATCATATACGCCTGATCTAATTTCAATTATTATGAAGCATAATGCTTTAAGTTTGTCAAAACACGTAAATCCTTATGACAAGTAAGATATATGAAATTAGACTAACCATAACTGAGACTAATGGGCTACTCCACAATTTTCTGTGACTGTTTATTCTATGAAAAGACATTTTGCCACTAGATGCAGACTGAAGAAACTGAACCATATGAATGTAACATCTAGATAAGAAAATTTTCCTTTTTCTACCATAGAGAAAACCAGCAGGGTGCACTCAAATGCAAAAGTTCAAGTAAATCTATATATATATGTTCTAGGAGCATGCACCAGTGCTAGGAGCAAATAAACACAGTATTTTGAGTGATACTTCTCAAGCTGTAGCCTCATTTTTAACAGATGATAACACAAAGAGTGGAAAACTAAAGTTAATTTGACACTTCTGGGACATAAAGTTTGAAAAGAGGAAAACAAAATAAGGCAATGTAAGAATGAAATAAAGGAATCAAAACAGATAGAAATATAATAAATGGATTAAGCATATATTCACATAGGAGAAGTATTTTATATGTAGATGCAGAAAATAAGACAGATGTGTTCAGATCGGAAGAGACCTCTTGAGACAACCTGGTGCAACTACCCACTGCTCAAGCTGGGTCAGCTAAATCATGTTGCCCAGGACTTTGTCGAGATGGATTTGGAACATCTGCACCAAAATCATATTATTACCCTTGACTTTTGCACAGATAAGAACGTTGATGTAATTTTTCTGCTCAATAATTGCTATTTTGTTTCAGAACTGCCATCAATCTGCAATTCAAGTGTCCCAGATGTATGAGAGAAATTTGCTTACATGGATAGGTTTTACGGTCACAGCTCCAGAGCTGTGGGTAATTAAAACAGCTTTTCACAGGCCCCATGAAGCAAGCAGTGCCATCACACTTTTCAATAACTTTCTTACAGAAATAATAGCATGGCATTACTTCAAACTAGCCCTTGTACTTGACAAGAAGATAAACTTTGACATATCCACTGGACAAACATGGATTTTTAGAATGATGGTCTTAAGCTTCAGTGGAGTTTAGACTGGTTATTCCAGTTCAGAATGCAGACTCTGAAAGCTCCATGATCTCTTGCACTCATACAACTACTTCTGATGATGTAGCAATGAAAATCTTTCTGGGTTTGCCAGGGGAGAGTGAAGCAGGCTACCTGGGCATTTTATGTGTAACTAGTTATTTTCCCAGTTAGAATCAATGAGAATCTTAACTATTGTCATCCATTAGCTACAGTAACAGATCGTGACTCTGTTAGAAAAAGAAACATTATTTTGAGGCTATAAACAAGCAAAATACATGTCTGAGAGCAATCAGCTTTTTTTTATTTACTCATAGATCTTACAGACAGTTTGACTGAGGGATTTCTATACTGAGTTCTGGGAAGGAATTGCTCCTCTCTTTTATATCTTCTGTGCTGATCACGTAAAATCTGATTAATAGGCAACTCAACAGTGCTTTATAACAGAACTTTCAGAACTGGTTGACTTTTGAATCCACCATAAAACCTTACAAGATTGATTCCCTTTGGGCAAGTTTTGTTGCTGAACTGACTTTTATAGTCTTGCAAACATGAGCTAGAAATGACCTAGACAGAGAACAGTCTATCTCAGAATTTTGCAGCTAGCATACAGATGGATATTTGATTTGTTAGGAAATCTGAACTCTGACATCATCATCTTGCCTTTTCCTAGCCCCTGCCAAAATATTCAAATGAATAGGTACACAAAAATTATGTATATTTTAAAAACACACATTGATCTTATTGAATCTATTCTAAGATTTTATCTTGGGAGTGCTCCTATTAAATTGTCTGCCAGCCTTTGATTTATTTTTAGATTATTCTACTTCTAGTCAAAAGTGTAAAAGAAGAGCCAAAAAATATTCCCAGAATTCATCATCACAAGAAAGTGCTGGCAATTGTTTAGCTGCATCAAGACTTCAAAAGGAAAAATTTAGAGCAAATGGTAATCAGACTTCACCAGACAAGATACATCTCGTCAGAGTATCACGAGAAGGTCTCATAAAGTCTTCTGAAGAAGAGTTAACTGCTTTGTGTATTCTGACACACTTTTTACATATTCTGATGTGATACGGACTAGCAGAATTGCATTCCCAATGGAGCAAGTCTCCTTACATTAAAATCCATTTAAATCCATCAGTCATGTGAAATTCATCCTGAAACTACTCCTCCATACTGAGAAGCTAGTAAATCATGCTGTAGACTCGAAGGCTTCAGGCTGCTCTGGGTTAGATCTGGCCTGCAGGAGTCTTATGCCAGAAGCCTTATCCAAATAAAGCTGATTTCCATTCTCCTGGGCATTTAGGATCAGCTTCAAATTCTAGTATTCCTTTACATATACTCAGAATTCCAGACACAGCAGAAGGAAGTCTTCCTCACCAGCAGGTCATCACTGACTTATATCCATACAAAATAAGTCTGCCAGAAATGTACTTTTTTAGACCCAAACCCCACCATTGATTTTGAACAGTTTGAAATCTTTGCTTAAATCTATCCATATGCACTATTTTATTTCAAGCAATTGAAAGAGAATCAAATAATCAATAATGACTTCAAAGGTAAATGAGTATTTTAAAGTTTGGTGGACTATGCCACATATGCATACACAAAAAAATTACACTTAAGTAGCAAAGTCAAATGAAGTAGTGAATGAGCAAATCCGCTTTTAATTTAACAATTGTTCTTCACTCAAAACTTGAAATAAAATTTCTTAGAGACTGAGAAATTATTATTATTATTATTACTTATTATTATAAATGATTATTATTATTTAACCTGAATAAATAAAAAATGTAAGATAAATAGCACTCTTTTCAGCACTTGTCAAGACTTTGCTGGCTAAGTATACTTAGGTGGATACATGCAATATATTTTCACAATTCTTGAAATAAGTGAAAGCAGGATTTGGTAGAAAATGTATTATACAGCTGATTGTTATGAGCTTTCTAGTCTCATTTAGTAGATCAGAAGAAGAGATGATTAATTTTTCAACAGCAGAGAAACAGAATAGATAAATCTTACCAGATTCTGTACCATACACATTCTTTCACTTCTTAGCTCAGCTACAAGTCCGTAGATATCCACAAAATCATGGTCATTTATATGCTGGGTTAAATGGTCAAGTGCAATATAAACACCTGTTCTTCCAACACCAGCACTGCAAACATGATAAACAAGATAAAATAAAGCTTTTATTTTAATGCTTTCAGCATTTTCTTAGAATATTCTGGATAAATTGTTTCTTGTGAAAAGAAAAACTTTTGGAAAAAAAACCCAAAATGTTTTTTTCAGTATTTACATTTTGTGAACTCCTTGCTGAATTGGATTGAGTGAAACCTGGATTTGAGCCATTTTCTAATTTTGATTTCACAATTTCACATTTTTGTCATTTTTGATTTCTCATTTTCATCAGAAAAATGAGATATTACTAATTTATATGACCCAAACCTGTTTGAGTGGATTTCTATAGCTTTTCTGTGAGTTTTCTAGAGCTCATTAATTGAGAGGAAAAAACAGCATAAGATTTTGTGAAATCATACTTGGGTTGTGTGATACTTCTGGTATTTGAGACAAAACAACATGGGATCTAGCAAAAAATTTAAAAGAAAATACTTTTAAAGGAGGATGAGTGTGCAAGACATGCTGGTAGGTAGTGTTTTATTTCAAGGTCTCATAATGAATAGGATCGTTTCCAAATTACTATCAGACTTCTCTGCAATTGGTGTAATAAATG
Organism: Gymnorhina tibicen; assembly: GCA_013399875.1. Classification (NCBI taxonomy): domain Eukaryota; kingdom Metazoa; phylum Chordata; class Aves; order Passeriformes; family Artamidae; genus Gymnorhina; species Gymnorhina tibicen. Next base: position 1,243,056 of record VXAZ01007244.1, read on the forward strand.
CAGGGTATATCTCTGCAGCTAATCAAGAGATATATAGCAGAACTCTTGAACTTGCAAGATCTAATGAGCAAAAAGTAATGAACGAATTTTCTGGATATGAGGATACATAGTAATGCTTTATAACCATCAGGATTTTGAGCACAGGTGGAGTATCAGGCCCGTGCTGGCCCCTTCACACACCTCTGTTCTGAAAAGAGGACAGGACTTGCAGAGAGTCCCCACGGAATATAAGTGTCCTGAAAACATGAAGACCATATTGTTCTCTCCTGTAATAGTCTCTCTGGCCCTTGCAGTAGAGGGAAAGGTTCTTCAAAGACAACAACACCAAATAAATAAGGCTTTACCACCCTTTGTGAGTGGCACCCATAGGATGCTGAGGACAAATAAAAAGAACTCCCATGCATGATAACGTGGTTTAGGAAAAGATTTGTGGCATCAAAGCCATCTTTTCCTTCCACTTATTTACAGACGCACACCGAGCGAGAATGAGGCAAAGACTCATCTGAGTAGCAGACCTATGAGTTCAGATCCCTTTTGTGGAGCCCACTCATTCAGTGGGAACACTGACCTGCACAAAAATTGCAAACACATTCATTGGTTCCCTTAAGACTAAGGTCTCCCCACACACTTACTCTTTGAAACAGAAGTTTAAGGGTGTTAATGAAATCAATGGAAACTATGACAGCTGAACACCTCTAACCACCAGACCATTTATTTAAGAGCCTAAATATAGGTTTTAGCTGTTTACAGGCATCCAAGTTTGAAATCTGGCCTATGCAAACCCTTATTCCTATTTGTCATTCTCTGTGGCTTGCAAATAGTTTCTTCCTTATGATATGTGACATGTACATTTAAAATATATTTTTAATACTTGCTTCTTAAAAAGAGCTCTAATTATAATAGAAGTAATTTAAACCAACATATGTCAGTTATTATTCCTCTTCTTATGATTAATGAGGAAAATGGAGGTAAATACAGCACTATTTTATGGTAATTGTTGGAGCAATTATTTCCCTGATATCACCTCAATGGATTTCCATAAATGGAAGAACAGAAATTGGCATTTTACCTTCTAGAAAGGAGTAGGAAGGACTGCTAGAGAAACCTTCACTGCTGTCCATATTAGAACCATATCTGTGCACTCAGTCTTCACAATTGTTCTTCTGGCAACTTCCCTGTGCATTAATACAGACATGAAATTCTAAGCTACCAAACAATGATTTGGTGAATATGCTTACCTGCAGTGAACCACCATTGGTGTGCTATCATGTGCTCGACTTGCACGGATAAGTTTTACAAAATGGATAATTGGTGCAGTAGTTTCAGGGACTCCGTGTTCTGGCCAAGAAGTAAAGTTACACTGCCGCACCATCATGCAGTCTCCATGCTGAAAAATACAAAATAATGCCGTTTTTACAGAATAAATGCTACAGAAGGTTCAGTAAGGTACATGTAACCATCTCAGAAATTTCATGTAAAAAATAAAGTTAGAATAGCATAATAATTATAGGATTTACTGGCATGGAGGGACAATTTGTTGTGCACAGAACTTCTGGCATGTTTTTTGAGGGATGGCATCAAGTCCATCTTTCAGGAAGTATTAGTGACTTCAGCAGTCACTCTTCATTTGACTTTAGTCATTATATCAGTGTAATTTGTAGATTGCAGGTTGAAGTTTCTCTGGCTCACTTACAAGTTTAGTGAGCTGGGATGACAAATTTGGTCAGGAAAAAACAACCACTCTAAGACTGATCCAGTGTAGTGAAGGCAAACACACATACACTGGTAAACACATATATTTTCTTTTATGCTCTCTTAATCAGAGCAGCAGAAATAGTAACCTCAAAAAAGAGGTGATGATCTGATACCTAGATTACTTCTGAAGGATGTAAAAATGAAAAAACAGGATCATGCCAAAGGCCTATCTAGTTCAATATGTGTTTCCAACAGTGGTCAAAAAAGATGTTTGGGAACATTATAAATCATGACAACAATGTATCTGTAGTTCCCCAGAATATCCTTTCCATTCTTAATAGCTTGTGACTTTTGAACTGCCTCAGTCAGAGACAGTAAATTGAAATTTAGTAGTACATGTCAGTATTTTCTTCTACTGATTTATGTAGATTTTTTTAATCTCTGTAAGTTTTTAGCATTCACAATATCCTGCAGCAAAGAGTACCACAGTTAAATCAAATGTGTAATGAAGCAGTTCCTATTTTTTTAAATTTCTTTTGAACCAATTGCTTGCTTCTTTCATATTGCAAGAAATATTGAACAACTGTGAACAATTATGTGTAGCAACTACTTTGTAGTTATACTATTTTTTTAAAACTGATCAACATAAAAATGAAAGAGAAGTTACTTTGCATGCACACTGGCAATGGTTTTGAGTCATTTTGCTTCACATACACTTTTTACCTTCACTAGAAGATCATCAAGCATCCACCCACTTGTGAATGGATGTACAATCTTAAAACCAGCAATATAGCACATTTAATGACATGCTTATAAAGGACAGCTTCTTGTGCAGGCAGCTATAGTGAATGGATCACCCAGTCAATTCAGATTATCTTCTTTGCAGCCTCACCCTCATTAACACAAGTGACTTTTCATTTTGCTGGCATTCATTTTTATTCTAAATAGTTCTTTTTTCAGTCTTGTTTTTCTATGTTTTATTTTTAGCTGAAAAAAAGGTTTATCTTCCCTTAATCGTTTTTAAATGTTCAGTTTCTCTGTACTATGTGCACAACATATCCTTATGGGGTGACCGCTGAGACAAGCCGCTAACTGCTGTGTGCCCTTTGTCACACACACGCCACAGGGTGGTAATGCCTGCATTTGGAAAACCAGGTCCCAGGATCTGGCTGCACTACATACAACACAGATTAATGCTGGGAGTGCAAAAGAAAGCTGACTTAATTTTGGGTCATTATTCCCAGATTGCTTTTTGAGCCCACCTGCTGTTCTGACTTAACTCTGGGTTATAATTTTTCCAAGGCGTGGAAACTGTAGTTGTGGATAATGACGAAGGTGAAGATCTCTGCTGTACCCCTACTCCTCCTTGCCAGCACAAAGAGTGGGAGTAATACTTATATTGGGTGAATCTCCTGGGGGTGGAGGCCAATGGCGGGTGGTACAACGCAAAGCAGCTGCACCATAGAATCTTGCCCTTTAATCTGAGAGGGATACATTCAAAGGGATTTGTCTGATCCCAGAATGGTTAGGATTACTCCTTTCTAGAACAGACACTGAGGTGTCCAAGTAGAAACTTCACCTCCCACCAGACCAGAGGTTCAGTAACCTTCATAGGCCCTTCATAGCATATTGGATGTATATCTGAGCTCTTTGTGACAGATATTCTCAGGAAATAAAACATGAATGAAAACAAAATGCAGGACAACCAGGCAGTACAACGTATATACACTAAAAGATTAAAAGAAGAATATTGAGGGAGTAGTTGGGTGGAATATAGCATATCTGATGTTCTTTGGGGAATATAGCATATTTGATGTTCATTTGGGGATGAATTTTTTTCAGTCAACTTCCATTTGTGGCTTACCCTTTCAATTTTTAGATCTCTGATGGTCCAGTCTATTTGAATATCTTCCATCAATTTAGTAATCACTATATCCCCAAACACAGTCACTGGTTTATTATCTTCTGGCCAGTACTGATGACATCTTATCTGCAGGGAGATGATTACTAATTAATTAACAATTATCATATTATAATCTTGATAGAAATTACATACAGAACTTCCAATTGTATCAAGTGCTTTTAATTAGTTCACCGGTAACTTACACGTCCTTTTTCAAAACATTGTGTGAGCATCACAAGGGTTTTAGCTCTTGTCTCCCACACCATTCTCCAGAAATCACCCACTGTTCCTGGTAATGGTCCCTGAGTTGCAATGAACTCGTTTGGACATAAATAGCCCTAAGAAAGAGAAAATATTTAATATATAATGATTGGCAAGGAAACAAAAGAGTTTTCATGTGACTCATAGTTGTGCCTGTATCTGCCATGCCTAAGGCTAAAACCTTGTCAGACATACTAAGCGAATTGGCATATGCTAATCGGCTATGGATAATCACTGCATGGCAGGCTGCCTTGGAAAGCTAAGGAAGTAATGGCATTTTTTTGTAGTCCAATTATGAACCAATACTCTACTGAAATATGGGAAGTGCCATGGTAATAGAAATGCATTTAGCAGAGAAATTACAGGGACATCAGGTCATCAATTCCCATTTAAAAATATCTAAGCCTTCATATTAGCCTTACTGAAGATCTAGCCAGAGGCCACCAAGAACTATGTCAAGAGGTGGCCAACAAAGTAGAATTAATTAGTGCTACAAAGTAGAATTAAATAGTGCTAAGGAGCCGTGGAGCCAGGGAAATAACTAAGGAGCAGTCTGAGAGCTAGTGCAAGTAATTCACCCACTAATGACCTCGTTCTTCAGTGATTGTCAGGGATCTGCTGTAACTTACAGCTGGAGCTTACTCAAATAAATGATGTCTGATGAAAGGTCTTCAAGAAACCTACTGTAGGTGTTGACTTCTATTTTAGTATTGGCTTCTGCTCTTTAGTTAATTTATAAATTGGTGTAAAACTTGGGAAGAAGAAAGTTTGTTGAAAAAAATCTGTATAAGTGCTGTGAGTGCATGACTTCACCTGGATCTGGTTCCTCATAGAAAAGAAGTGTACCTACAGGAACTACTATGTACTACCTAAAGTCTAAAATAACAACAATGGCAATAATAGCAATAAATTTATGCTGTAGAACTAGCAGTTTATAATATCACAGGGTTCTGCTTATTGCTCAAAACGACTGACACAGTGGTTTATAGCACCACCAAAGCTTCTTGTTGGAATTATAGCCGTATAATTCACAGCCGCCTGTTACTTACTCCATTTATAATATACAGTGGGAACAGGTGGCAGTGGGAAACTATGTTAATCCTCCTTAGTTTAAGAGTGAGGTGAGAAACTCTAATTCAGGGATGCAAAGCTCACAGTTCAGTTACTGACTTTGCTTAACCAATGAAAGTAAAAGTAGCAGCAGATTTCCCAATTGTTAAAACCGTTTAAAAGACTTCTCTTTTCCTGTCTTTACAAACGTGCATATGCAAATAGACCTAGGTAATTAGGTATGTAAATACACATCATATTGCATGTTTTCAGCTATATGCATTTATATATTTATACGTCTACAAATATGGAAATTGAGAGCATATAAAGAGAAGAACTTTAGCCTTGTGTAACCATAACACTGGAATTGTCTATTCACTGATGAATGGTCACCCAAAATGTATGCAGACAAGCAAAATCCCAGCAGGGAACACTTTGTAGCTGGCTTTTGCTGCAGCTGTTTGGAAGTTGCTGTTAGCGTCCCCTGCCTAAATCTTGGCCTGTCAGTGACCGAAGGGTAAAGACTAGGCCATGCTCCAAGCTGCCTGCTTTCCTTCTCAGTCATTCTCTGTACAGTCCCAGCATCAAGTGGCATGGTTCTTCTGTTAACCTTCAGAACAAAGACATTCCGTATAAAGGGAATAAATAGCATTTGCTAATGAGAAAGGAAGATCCTCTCAGCTCTGTTGCTTATTTTCTGTAATGTCTCTTAGTTACCTGGAAATAACTATTTCTACTTTCCTTTGTGTCGCCTGTTTAGACTACAATCCGCATGTCTTGCTCTGTGTTTGAAAAGTGTTTAGTGTAAACCAAGTCTTGACCTCATGTGAGATCACCAGCCACTGCTAGAAGAGATTAAATGCATAGCTATAATTCACACTTTGAGCTTCAACAGGACAAAAATGAGTTGAAAATAGAGATTAAGAATTTACTGAGCACACAATAAGAAAATGGAAAGTCTGGGAAGAAAGCTGAGGATGAAAAATATAGTATTACTTTCTTCTTCAAGAAGCCTACTTTCATTTTCCTCCATCATCACTTTCACAAAATAATAAGGAGCATGCCAAAACTGTTAGCCATTTCTATGAAAGTTTTCAGTTCAGTTATCTTTGCATTGTCTTATTCATATACAACAACTTTAACTCCTGAATCAAGAGACCAAATAACACCTATTTAAACAATTGACCTCGGTGGGAGTTCCACTATTGTCTTTAATGATAATGGTATGAGATCATTTATAAAAAGCAATTTTCTGGACACAATTTTGATTATTACTGGCAATCATTGCTTAGCAATGAAAATGGGATATGTATATTTTTAAATTGTTGTGTTTAGTGCCCCAGGGGCCACTTGAACAATGCCGGGGCAACAATGGCTGTAGTGAATGAAAGAAAAATTAGAATCCTGTTTTTCTCACAAATTATCTTTTAACTCTTCTACCAGAAAACAAATACAGTAAAAATGTGAGAGACTTTCTACTTACAGACACATAGCTGGCATTAATGTAGTCAGATCCAGGAATACCAGCATCAGGCATCAGCTTTACTCTGTTGTTATTATCTATCATGGAAGTAAAGTCTAGTTAAGGAAAATATTTGTTCAAAAACCATAAAACGTGAAAAAAGTGTTCCTGGAGTGCTAAGAAATCAAAACCGCTGTTATTATTGCTAATCTAACAATATTTGACAGAGTAGAACACTAATTACAAAGGTAATTTAAACTTTTACCATTACTGTATGGTCTTTCTTTAATGTTCCAGACATGTTGTACATAATACTTTTTAATTTAAATGGTGAATGAGCCAAAACCTCTAATGTGATGTATGTATGGGAGGATTCTCCACCTAAAAGTAGCCTGTGCACTTCAAGCCATGCTGTTCTAGCACATACAACTTCTGTGTGAATCAGAGAGCAGGGACAGGGATCTGATAATTTTTTCTACACACTTGCTGCCCAGATCACAGATCTGATCCAGATTCTGGCATTTTTCCATAGTTTTAATTTTTGGATGTAAGGTTAAGTCATTAAAAAAAAAATTAAATAATGAGGGTTTCTGATTTGGTCCCACAGTACGTATGCAGAAATTACAAAATCCAAGAAACGTGTCATGGGTGTAACACCAGAATTTTGGTGTTTGGTCCCCAACTTCGTAAAGAACATTAGAATAAAAACTTAAATATTATTGTGTGTCATGAATATAAATTTTTAGTGACTGTAACTTAGAGTATGTCTTGAACAAGGCAGTAGATAGCAGGAACAGCTGCTCTGAAAAGTTAATAGCACAGAATGTAGCATTATTAACCAAGGAATGCCATGCACTCCATCTCACATCACAGCTAATGCCTAAAATAATAATGACATTTCTTGTCTTATTAACTGAAAAATGAAGCAGTGTTGAGTATAGAGAGACAGACTCCTGTCTCCTGTGATAATATCTAGCCTGGGCTTATAAGTTATCATACAGTCACTCTGATCTTCTGTGGAACCTTTGTGGCACACGTACACATATCCACAAGAAAGCATATCCAGACTCCTGAGGTAGCTGAATGTACAAACATGTGGATTTTATATGTTTAAAAAATTACTTCTTTCTAAAGGGGAAAAAAAAAAACAATGAGGAAGAATGTTAAAGAGTTTGCTACATGGCTTGAATTACAAAGCCAAGAAACTATTGAGGCTACAGTTTCTTGCACCTGCATATTAAAGCTTGCAAGAGCAAGTTGAAAGGTATTTGCAAATAAAACTGTCTTTAAAAAAACCCACAAAGTAAAGACGGATTACTTGACAGAAAATTATTTCATAATGTGAACATGATTGTACTGCCATTTCAAAGACAGATCAAACAAAAATACACTTGCATTCCAAATATCTGTTACACTATTGAAATTAAAGAGTAAAATGGAGGAGTTTGTCAGTAAACACACATACATGGCTTTATGTTTGGGAAACGATTCTTAGACCTGTTCCAAGGTAGATCAGCATCAGTTGAAGCAAGGTCTTCAAGAAACTTGGGAAGTTCCTGCAGAGGAATAAATGTTTGTTGGAAAACTTTTGCACTTGAGTAAATCTAAAATATGACACAATCATCCAGTAAGAGGAAAAACTCTACAGTTCTGCAACAGTGCTTTTCTAAGAACAGCTGGAAGCATTACAGAGCTTTCCACCTCACTGTCAACCCCAGTTACACCAGCAGTGTTAGATGCAGCACTGCAGACAACGCTGTCAAGTTGAACAATTAAGCTTACATGAACTTTCACCTTTACAAGCCTGGATAAAGTCAGTCTATCACCTTTTGTAGTTCTTTTCTGTTTTTTTACATGAAGTCACATGCTTGGTTACCGTGCCCTACTGACTCAGCCTCAGTCTTGAATAATGCCTTTTCCTGACTGCTGTAGCTTGGGAGGGTTTGTGGTACAGCATGAGAACTGATGAGAATTTAATTAAGTTGAGACAACTGGCAATTAGCTATTGTTCATAGGACGGTTTGTGAAAGAGGTGGGAAGAGTTATTTCAGGTTTTACTGCAGTTTCATAACTGGTCATTACTTCTATTACTGGAGGACAGAGATGGATAAATCATTCATATTGAGGCACTTATTTCATGAGAATGTTTGTGTGCATAAACAGGTATAATTTACAAAGTTGATTAAAGGAGTGGAGACAGCTTCAGTCCTTGTTAATGGAGAAAATGTATTAAAGTGATGATCTCATCATGGTGTTAAGAGAATAGAAAACTCAGAAAAGGCAGAATTCCAAATATATTAACTTTAATAGAATTTCCCTTTGCTTGACAAATGTTATGCAAATGCAAATCTGTTTTTTACAGCTCTCTAAGATATAAATTAAGAGATCTACCTATTGCTTTGAATGGGCACAATACAAAATTTTGCTGCTTGTGCAGAGTAATACCTTCAAATTTGTCTTTTAATATTAGTGGTTACTGTCTGCATGGGCTAGTTCCAAAAGTTGGGCAGATAGCCTTACTATCAGGCTCAATATTAATTATTTTCAAGTGCTTTTTGCCCAGGTATTTGAGACAGTTTGTATTTCATAAATAAAATTTAATGGGAATCTACTAGCAAAGAAATAAATAAATGAGAGAGGTAATGAAAAATGGAAAACCATGGCTGTTTCACTACAGTGCTTTTCTGTCTTTGTTAATTCAAGTATTTTGTCAGCCTCATGTGTAAAACATAGTTAAGGGTGGAGATGTTAAAATTCCTCTCATTCATACACTGAAAGTCTCCCACAAAGTTTCTGTCACTGAATGTTTTCATGAAGGAAGGACATACACAAAATGCATATTTTGCATTTTGCAAGTGGTTTGGGCCATGGAATCCCATATCATGTGAAGTTCAACTTGCCTCATTTGCCTCACTGCTCCAAGTTTTAGTTTGCCAGTTAACTAGTGTACAAGTAGCACAATTGTACTGGTAGCAGTTTGCAGTAGAGAGGAAATAGAGAAGCAGATCTTGTTATTGTCATAATAAGGTTTCCATAACTGAACAAGTGCTCAAAAGCCTCGTACTGATTCTCTGCATTTGCAGGGATTTCAGCCTTAATTATTATTTTCAGATTTGGGGAAAGACTATTTGGGTTCCCAGACTCAATAACAACTTGTCACAGAAACCATGTTTCTTTGCAAACTCATAAAACTTTGAAATAAACAATTTGCATTTTGTTTACTGTAGTACTTTTATGGCACAGTGGTGACATTTATTTTGAAGTATTTCATTCTTCTATTCATGAACAGAACTTATCATAAAACAAGTATTATACTAGTATTTCTAGTTTCAGTAATTTGCTAGTCACTAGAAAAACGTAAGTTTCCAAATGTATTGAGAGACACAGGAATCAGCTGGAAAGCTGGAAGTTTGAATAGTGGTGACGTGGTGCCCATCATCAGTTACTTCGGCTCCCTATGGTTCCTTTAAATTTGTCCCCTCTGACAAGAAATGGATCCAGGTCCATTCTGAGGTCCAGATTCCCTTCTCACCACATTTACACACGGGTCCTGTTCACATGTGGACTGAGATTGACCCCTGAAGATGTCCTGGCACGGCAGTTTGGTCAGTCAAGCAAATTAGATGAAACCAGGAGTGTCCCTGGATTACAAGACTAAGTGAAATGGAAAGAGTCACATTTATGCTGGAAAACTCCAAACCATGTTTGTTGTCCACAAATTGCCTATTGTAAATTATCCCTAGACTACTTTACCTACCAAAGCATATCTCGGAATTTTCCAGGAAGACTGCTAGGTGAAACAGTCCAAATTCAAGACAGGGAATATACTAGCAGTTTATTAGTGTGAATTATCATATTCTCATGTTCAGTTCCCAGTACACTTGAATTTACTAGAGACTTTCTAGTAATGAATGTTAATATGTGAAAGTGTTACTGATAGTAAAAGTTTTTGTCTGTTCAGTCATGCATAATGTAACTATAATCATTCTTTCTCAAGTGAAATAACACTTCTGGTTTTAGGAAAAAAATGTTCTTACTTTATTGCCTGAGAATTTTATGGTGCTTTTTATTATTAAATCCAGACCAATTTTACCTAATGAGCATAACAAAAAAAGCTGTAGGAAAAACCATTAATCTTTACACACTTTTGTTAGTGTTCCCTTGGAAACTGAAATATTACAATCTAGCAGAAGAAAAGCCAGTTGTTAAATCTTCATTTTTGTTAATCCAACTGGTAAATTATTCATGGTAAATTCATAAATCCAAAATAATAAAGTCACTGGACACTGACAAATTATTTTTAGGCAGTCGACTGTATGTGTTAAGAAAGATGATGATAAAGATTCTGAAATAACAAGAAGTTGTTGCTGAGAAAAAAATTTGATAGCCATAAAATATTACTTAATGAAAATAGTGAAAATTTTGAGATCTAAATTTGAAACTATGCATGTATTATATTATCTGTAATGTATAGTTTGAGAACTAGGCTCTTTTCAGAAAGATAGGTTTGCTGTGTTCATCTTCTCATGTAAGGAGATGGAGGCTATTCACATGGAAGCTATTCTCAAGAGCATAACAAATATGACCCATTACTTGTAGAGAAGTAAAAAGCAAAGTACCATGTGCAAACCTTTTACTTTCTGCACCAAAATCTATGAAAGAAAAACATTTCTGAGTTCCGTGGCAGTATGACTGGGGCCTAAAAATTTCACAGAATGAACATTAACTCTGTTTATGGAGTCATCATCACTCAGGAAAATGAACATATTTATGGCAGTTAAATATACCTGTGTATATGTTAGAAAACACTGAATAACTTGTTCTTAGATAACCTACATATGCAACACTACATATGTAAAAACACAAATATGGTGGTCTTGAAATGTTGGAGACTAAAGAAGATCGTCTTTGGCTGACACTAAGGTGAATAATTCTGACCAGGTTGCAGTATAGACTGCAGAATCCAAATCAGTGTACTGTTACTTTCTAAACAATCAACCTGGTAATTGGGTATTGATTATCAAGGCCAGAGTCCTTCATGGCCTTGCCTGCTTAAAACGGACATGAAAAGTGACACATGAAACGACTGAAGGTCTTGTGATGTTGTGACAACTGCTAGCAACATACCGAAAATTCTTCCTGAAACTTTAGGTTGTTGTTTGTGCAAAGCTCTTCAACATGTTGTAGAAAGGATTTCTTGCTTATTGGCCTGAAAGTAAGGACAGAAGAATTAGAAACCCATAGGTTTCTGAAAAATGTCTTTTTCATTATTTTTATTTAGCTGTAGTTTATTAACAATGTTTTCCAGTGCAGTGGAAACTGATACTTATAGGTAAAAATTTATAAATTGCTTACAGCATACTTATTTGATTTCTTTTCGGTCACTTAAAAGAGAAACATTTTATCCCCTTGTTGTTCCCCCTCACAAAATTTTTAATGTTGCTAATGTTAACAGTACTGTAGGCTATGATCATTTTTGTAGGTAACAGCTTTTCAAGGTGAGGTTTTGACATTAAAGTAAATTTGTAAACTTATTATTGCATTCTAAGGTACATAATACTTCTTTGTTACACAGAAAACATTTCATACATTGCAAGGTTTTAGACATATAAAATATTGCAGTGACCTCATTCTCATAATGACATGGTTTTTAAATCCTGAGGAGGTTAAATAACCCTGTATTACTTCCCAAGCTAAAACACAGACATGCAGGCTTCACCCCAGAGAGAGAGAAAGCATTTCTCCAGTTACCATGCAATTAGTCATGCTTTTATGATTTATACGCAGCTTGGACTTTTTTTCTAATAAACATAGACGAGGGAACCACACATTGAGACTCATCGAGGAGCACAACAAAAAAATCTTTAATAAACTTACTTGATGGATTTTCTATAACTAAGTAACCTGCAACAGAGATTTTTGTTAAATATAGCAAGCTGAGAGCTAACCAGTATTGTGCATGTTAATAGGTTCTAGATTAAATACCAGGTAACTAAAGATTGGTTTCCCTTATGGATTCAAATACAGATATCTTGGGTGATTGTCTTGATTAGTTTTTATCTCAGGTATTGGCAGATACGAATAACATAGTTACAGTTTCTGTCATTCTCTTTAAATCACTTTACAGTGCTCTGGGCTCATATGGCCCTGGGAAACCCATACTTGCTGCATACAATTACATATATATTTATAGGCTTTATTTTGCATTCTTTACCCGATATCATTCTTCCAAGGGCCATTTCAGAACATCAGGATAGGATTAATCTAACTGAATGCAGATACCTCTTTCTTAGTTAGTCACTCTAGATTTCTTTTATGATCAATGCGGAGAAATAGGTATAATTTTATCTCATTTGAAGCTGATATCTAAGATGAGTCACAGATGAATCATGCTACTGGCGTGCCTCTACAGAAACCACAGTTATGGTTGTTTTTGTAAAGATTTTAAAAGTTAGTGTCCTGGTTTCATGTTCATTTTTCACATGTTCACTGCTATTTCTGTATATGTCAATTTTAAAAACTGTGATAGATATTAAATCTTTAACTTGATCTCACAGCAGGTTTCATGAAGATAGTACATGAGCATCTATATTCAGGGCACTTTTAGATGGCCTTGAAACTTGGTCACAATTGCCTCTGAATGGATTTAGAAACCAAATTTTGAGCATTCAGACACACAAAGATTGTCTAAAGGACCAAGTAAAAAAGTTTGTATTAATTCAGTTTAAAAGATAACCTGCTCCTTCAAAAAACTCTAAGTACTCCTTTTATGTGTCTGTTCTTCCAAATATACATTCTTACAGAAAATACAAAAAAAGTATTCTATAATACAAATGTCTACCATACTGCTGTCATAGTTTTAGTAAAAAAGGAAAAAATTGCTTTAAAAATAGTTGGTTTATGAAGTTATTCTTAATTATTTAAATTTAATTGAGATAATAAAATGAGATTAATACAATTGTTGAGTAATTTATTATTAAGCATCAGAGAAGTTAATTTCAAGGCTATTAAGGATGCCTTCGTGGTACATACTTTGTTAGAACTGTTATACTCAAACAAAGCAAACTGGCTATGAAAGCCTCACTGGATCAGTCTCACTGGAGTTAAAAGTATTCACAGAAATAAAGGTGCTTACTAAGACAACTGAAGGACAGTTTCAGAGTGAAAAAGAAGGCAATAGGATAAGAAAGCATGCAACTCTATTTATTCAGAATGTTTAGACATACAGCTTATGCTTATTGTATCACATAAGTTATTTGCATTATGTGGCAGATGAAACTACCTTCTAGTAATATTGGCAGCATTATAGAGCTAAAGTTTCCTAACAAAAATGGATTTTTAATAGCTGTACCTAAGTACTTCACACAAATATATATACTTGTCTTTGGGCAGAACAGAAACATTTTTGTAGGCTTTTTTTTCAGGACAAAATTATAAGCAGACTTTGAAGGGAATTTACACTTGTTTTTCCTTTGAATTCACCTATCTTCACCACAGAACAACAGAAGAAAGTCAAGTCCCAGTTGGCATTCCAGTAATTTTTCAAATGCAGTTAGCTCTCCTCTCAAATTTTTAGCAATGAGGGGCTTACTGCATATAACTTGCAGTAAGAAAATGCAGTTTGGTCATTAGGGAATAAAAATTACTTCTGTGCTGTACATAAGCAATCCAGGTATGCCACTTAGCACTTCAGTGCTGAAGGTACATGGATCCAACAGTAAAACCTTTTTTAAGAAGCAGAGCATTATGGGTTGACACAAACCTATCTGAAGGAATTTAAGTGAAGAACTTGATTTTTAGAACTACTGAACTGTCACACTTCTGTTAATAGCAAGTGCACATAGCAGTGGCTTGGCCGCTCAGAAAATAAGATGATTTACTTTAAAATGTTTATAGGAAAGTTAACATCTAACTTGTCTAACTGTGGCAAAGGACTTGGCTTTGTTGTGTAAGGATCTTCAGAAGGGATGAATTTTGTGTTCTCACAAAAGGCTTCCAGCAATGCTCTGTTTCACCATCCTTAGGCTTAAAATAATAGTATTTTTTCCTATATCTCTTGACTTGGAATACATAGTAATAATCTTACAGTATTTTTTCAATGAACAAGTACTCATCTATCTGTAATCCTGTCCTCCACATTTCCCAGTGTTTTGTATAAAACTTGAAAATATAAATATCACTAGATCTTGATAAGCACAATTTAGAATCAAACCATGAAGTTGAAAATTTCCCTATTTTAGCTGGACCATTTCAGATTCCCACTTGTCTGACTTTGAAATGAGGAAAGAAAAACATTCTCTAAGATAAAGAATGCTTTATTGCCTTAAATCTGATTTTCTTTTAAAACAGTGTATTGTTTCATGTGTGGTTTTTTTTTTGAAGACTATCAAAAATCTGAATCCCACTCAGATTACTTATGATAGAGCTAGAAAGAAGCCATTTATTTGTGTTGGCAGTGATAACTGAAGACATATTGTCACACAGACTCAGCTTTCTCTCTGGGTCAATCATCTGAAATCCACAAGGAATTAAAATTTCGTCCAACCAGAAAACTACAGAAATTACTATGTAGGCAACAGGCTTAACTCATAAGCACCACTGACACTTCCTAAGACCAACAGAGGAACTAATTTTTAACAAGTTAATTGAAAGCAATACGGAGTTTAACCCTTCCTACATATTAAAGGCCTAAGGAAAGAGAACACATGGTCATTTCTTCCATTGTACCAGGACACATACATTCATAAATCTTGTTCTCCTGGGACACAAACTTCAGGAAGCTTATTTTTGATAGCTGATTACTAAAGGGAAACTTGTTGAAGAAAAAGGCAAGGCGGAAGCCATGCCTATCCCTACTCAAAGGAAGACAGGTCTTTTCTACACTAAGAAAGAATCAGGCTGGTCTATAGAAATTAATGTGTGTGCAAAATTGTTAGCTCAAATATAGACACCCACTGAATGCATAGTATATAGGAAAGATAAGATCAGACAATCATTTTCTATACAATACTTTTCTACAGGGAGTTCTAATTACCTGGTATTTGCAGGGGCTACAGTGTCTGTAATGCAGAAATATTTCTTCTGACCCCATTTTCTTGACAAGCTGTCTCACATAGAGTGAAACAAAAGCCTCAAAGGATCAACCACAAGGTGCAACTTCTCAAGGAAAGATTTAAAAAAAACCGGGGATCTAAATGGCTTTATCCTTGCTGCAGAAAGCACTGTAAAAGTAGGGTGCCAGAGAGGTTGTCTCCTAGGTAAGCACCTGGAACAGGGAAGAGTTACTTGTATCTCACCAAACCTGGTGCACCCTGAAAATTTAGGGACAGAATCTATTCACAGAAGATTAGTGTCTGCTTTGAAGAGTAACTTGGCAAATCCTATGGACCTGTTGTAAAAGGCAAGTAATGAGAGCACCCAGTATGTGTATATTCAGCGTGCTTAATGAAACAGTGTTTAATTCAGTTTAGGTTTATGGGCTATATACGTTTCGAACAAGGTTGTTTTTTACTGTTATTAGCTGTCTCACACCATCTCCACCATCAATGCAACATATGTCCCAAACATCAAATTTTGGATTTTGGATTCATAAAGAAGATCTCATTTTCCACTATATTCAGTAGGACTTAACTCCCTACATGCCCTCTGAAACTACATCCAATTGATAAATTGCTTAACAAAGACTTGGTGAGACAGAGTGTATATGTACTAGCTAGTTAGTAATTTTAGACACTGAAGTTTGTAAATAATCTTTTTATGATGATCATTGTGTTAAAAGACTACTACTGAAACTGGGATTTTCCTTTAATTTCCTGGTCTGAAAAAAAAATGTTACCCACAAAAAGTTCCAAACTGTCAAAATTGAATGCTTGGCACATTTAAATTTCCCTTTTTCTACTCAAACTGACCTTTGTAGTGCAAAATACATCATATTTAAAAAGTTATAAAAATGTGTGAAAGATAATGTTTTGATTAACCTATACTGAACATTTGCTGAGCTTCAAGCTGTCGAATTTTTGATCTCAGAATGATAAAAAGTATTTCAAGTCATATTCATACAGAAGAGTATAATCTTTTTCTACTTTATTGTTTTTCTCATGAGATACCAGCTGCAAAAATTTTCTGAGAATATGAGCCAAGATCATAAGTCATGATTCACTAAGTATGAAAGAATGTCTGAAGAGACAATGGATGAGGGGCAGTCAAGAAGGATCTCATGGAGCAGGGTAGAGTATGTTGATCCTGTGGATGAACTGTGTCAGCTGCATGTGTGTGCCTTTATTGATTTACAGGAGCTAAATAATGTAATGTCAGAGAAATGACCAAAAACCTGGTTTCCCCCTTCAAATGAGCATTGAATGGGATGATTAGTAGGTAGAGGAAAAAAATCTGTATTGTTCTTCTATCACCTAGGATTTTCACACAAACTCCCCATTGCCCTTTCAGGGTAGGAAACTGGACCAGATTTCAGTTCATTTACTGCTATTTGAAAAATACAAACATGCCAGTCTAGTAAAGGAATCTGCCCATCTCTGCCCTCCTGATACACTTGCAAGATGCCATGAACTGAAACACAGCAATCTCTGCAAACACAGCTGATATAGCTGCCTAAATGCTGCCAGTGTAGATTGTGCAGATGCAGTGGAGCCCATTCAAAACGCATGGGAAATTTGTGAAGGTTAGATTGTAGTCATCAACATTAAATACAATAATTAAACATGCTAACATGTCACTGCTTTAACCACAAATCATGAGAATGATAGGGTCAGCACAAGAACTGGGACTGTAATTGACTTCAACATAGCTGTTCCCCAATGGCAACAGGTACAAAAGTTCTTTCATGGTGCAAGTGTGGAAGTCTAAAAACAGGAAACAAAAATATTTTAGTCATTAGGTTTTGCAGTAAGCTGCCTTGGTACATGCTGCCATGCTTCTGCCAGCTCCTTGATATAACTCATCATTACCAGGAAGGATGTAACTATATTAAAGACAGCTACTAGAGACACCTAAAATGTCCCTTTTGGCTATTGACATTACCAGAACAGCATATTACACATAGTAAAAGATTCTTTGAGGCTTAAAAAAAAAAAAGCCAAAATTAACTAAAAAAATTTGAACAGATAAAGGATATCCTGCCCTTTATTACCCCTCATGTTATCTAGGAGAGTACCTCGGGACATTTTCTGTCTTCCAGCTGAAAAGATGTCATGAATCCTGTCCTGAGGAGCTCTCAATTAGTGCCTGCACTTCAAACTTCAACAGTTTGTCATAATGTTCAACAAAGGACCTGGGCAAGGAGCCTGCTGTAGCTTCATTGCCACTACAGTTTGAAAAATAATAATCCAAACTTTTAACACCTGCATCCTGTATCTTACAATGACAGAAGTAGAGAGTCTTTGCTTTTGGCCATTAAAGGACAGTTGGAAGGAGGGAAGAGAAAACTACAGATGGAAGGACACAACAAATTGCAAACCAAATTGTGAGACTGACTCATTAAAATAAGGGTGATGTAACTAAAACTGCTGAAGCACTGTTCAATAACAGTCTTGCTTTGCATAAATCACATAATGAAGTGTGCATAAGTATGAAATACTATAGTTTTCAATTACCCTTTAGAGTTTGAAATTGTAAAAATTTAAAATACACATAATTTAGACATAAAAGTGGCAGAATTGTATCTGCAAGAAAACAAAGGCTATTTGGCTGTGTGGATATGTTGCTGAGATTGTAGGGGCATAGTATGAAACAGCTGCAGTGTGTGTACTAAAGAGAGTTGAGGAAAAAAGATAATTTCTCTTAAGTATATATATCCTAACTTCCAAAGGAGAGAAACAGCAGGTTTCTTATGTCACATTTGCACTACCTTTGTTTCAAGGATAGGTTGTAGATATCAGGGCTATATTGCCATAATGTATTATAATTTTTATTTTAAAATTACCCTGATTTATTTCAAAATCGTTGTGGAACTCCTATAACTCAACATTAGGGACTAAAAACATACATGATTTCATGCTGACAAATACCAATGTTTGTCATTAGAATATCCGCAAAGACTGACATTTCATTTTGGTTAACTGTATCATTCAATATAGTATGATAACACACAGGTTAAGAGAACAGAATGGAAAACACACCACGTTGCTTCAATAATACAAAAACTTACTGGATGACAAAAATCTCCTTGCGTCTAAAGAAAAATGAAGAGTATCTGGAAGTAAAATCCATTAACACTTTAGTACATAAACAACATTAGTACTATTCTTATTCAGCTAATGATGTGGAAACAACGTATTTTCAAGATACATCAAGATCATTTATCTGAGGCCCAGTTATTGCAGTGCATTGTCAGTGGTTCTGCCTTCAGAGGATGCTTTGCACTGTTCTTAGCAGGTACTAAATTCTGCTATCTGAACAAGTGTCCCGCACAGGACACAGCCCAGCCATTACGTCAATGAGTTCCAGATGATTCTCAGTATGTTTTCTCATCTGTTACAAGCAGCCATTCTTGTGTGCTCTATTTTGAACAGGTTTGTACATGCAATCAACCTACTCTGTACCACACACAGACATGCACAAAAACCCCAGGTCAACAGCTACAACCTTTCATCTTCCAGCTATTCCTAGTCTGCAACAGTAGGATATTTGGCTACTAGGGCAAGACTATTTTAGGCTTCTCATCTTTAAGGAGACTGCCTACCACAGTGTTTCATCTGTGACACAGCAGGGAAAATACAGGCAGGTGAAGAATGTTCACCAAACATTTCTAACTCAGTTGGATGTCACGTATTATTGACAATCACCATTATATTTATTTGGTGAATAATATCAATATTTCTGGCAGTCAAAGAGCACTTTTCCTTCTGATAAATATCTGTGACAAGATTTCTTGTCAGATGCAAAACATGAATTGCTGCACGCACCTTAAGTGAGTAGATGTTAGGATAACCAGTGTGCTGAGCTCCACAGAAACCCAGATGTTATGCCAATCCCTCTGTTTAAAAAAAACCCTGCTTTCTAAATGTCAATTAAACAATGACAGATTTGTTCTTGAATTAGTTGACAGGGACTTCTAGGAGTCTGGCTTTTTCAAAAAGCTTGTGTAGGTTTGCAGCTTACACAAAAAATTGGGTCATTAAAAAAACTCAGAAATTCTGCATGTTTAAAATATGTAGCCCTACTTTGGCTAACACAATTAAACAGTGATTTGCACTTAGATTTTTATCTTGTTGTAAAAAGAGCTTAAGATTAAGTGATTTTCTAAAAGCTAGTGAGAAGTGTCTTGAGGATGGAGGTCATTCTTTGAAAAAGGATCTCAGTGACCTGTGTAAATAAGAACAGCACAAACACTTCCAAACAAGCAAAGGTCAGAAAGGGGTCATGGCTACAGACCCTTTGGACTACTGTTTTGCCTAAGGAGTACGCTTACCGTGTAAATCTCTCATCCTTCAGCTCCAGGTCTGCCACTGTGATCAGCTGATCCAGTTTGAATTTCGTGTCAATAATTTCAGCATCTCGTGGGGAATATGTGCCTCCCTCTTTTTGCTTTTGCCGAATTCTAAACAGAAAATAATAGTGTAAAATACACATGCAAAAGATTTAAGGACACATATGTCAATACTTTGATTTGACAGGGTGAAACTGAAAAATTGCCAGGAATCCTTCCTTGGCCTTTATTCTTGTCTCCCTTCTAACAGTGTAATTTAGTCAAATACAGAAGTTACATTGTCTAAAGTTTAGAAAAAAGAATCTATGTGCTGTATTCTTTTAGTTTTCCTACAAAAATTCTTTGGTAATGACTGAATAAAGCAGCTGAGTAGGAACAGAACCAAGGAATGAACAAACTTGCATCGTGCATGCTGTACACAGCCTCCTTCTTTACATGGATGTTTTGTTCACTATTTGAATTGAAACTCAATTTCTCTTCCACTTGTGGGACTTCAGTGTATTTAACTGACAAATTTATTAGAAAGACAGAAAATAAAATTTACAATATTTACTTCATACCCAGCTGTAAATAGTATTAGCCATCATGATAACTATAAGCAGCTGACACTCTGATCTGTCAATAGAGAAGGGGCACAGAAAGGTTAAGAAAGGCTCCACTCTGATTTACCCTCTGGAGAAGTTGGATTTCCATTTTCATCTATGGAAGTTACCCTCACTAGACTCAATTCTTTGTGAGTCTCTCCCTTAGTTTCTACATAAAAACAAAAAAAACCCAACCAAAAATCAAGACATTTTGAAATTACATTTATAGGACTGTTTCAACTCTTCTTTAAACCATTTTTGAGTGTTTTCAAACATGCCATGGCAAGGATACGTAAATCTCACCTTGCAAAAGCATATACTGCAGCCACCAAAAGAACAACTGAAAGTATACACAAAGTAACAGCAAGGATAACTTCTACAGATCTTCCTGTCGGTCCTTCACCTGCAACAGAAAGTGGAAAACTAATATATAATAGATTCTTCAGAATTCTTTAAATTCTGAAAGTATGAAATAAGGGAATAATGAAAGACAGACACTTTTTGTCTCTGTATAACTGCACCCATTTTATGTTGGTTGAAAAGCTGCTTCAAAAAGAAAAATATAACAAAACCAGAAACAGTTTATGTAAGGATTCCTAAGCACTGCCGATCTATGTAATACATAATTTTAGTACGGGTGTGTTATTACTATATGTGAAGATGTTGCCTGGTGTTTTTCAGTTTTACCTGCTAAACAGGTTAAGGTCAGTCTATACTGCAGTAACATTAGTCTGAACACTGGCCTGAGTTCAGCTCCTGCTTCAGTCTCTGTGCAGGACTACTCCAGCTCCTCAAGTGGAAAAGGAAAAGCACAACTCCAAAGCAGTGAGGCTTGCAGCTGCCACTCACAAACACAAAGTAATAGATACTGTTTTTGGTGGTATTCTAAGAGTGCAGAAGGAACTGAACCAGTGATGAGATCTGAACTTTCTGGATTAATCTGCCTCACTGACCATTAACTCATGCTCCTGGTTTATGTGAGAATTAGTGATATTGTTAGGATAACCAGTAATCATAAAGGCCTCTATAACTGAAAAGTAAAGGTTTTGGTATTCTAATCAGTCCTTCCAGGTGAGAATGAAAGCTCATTCAGAAACTGATAAACTACTTAGATTAGTAGTTTCTAGGCTTTGTTTTGAGCCTCTGTAGTGCTAAATTTCTGAGACTCATTTAATTTCCCACCTTTCCTGTAATCCTGTGCTTATAATAAAACTCACCCTCTTTTTCCCCTAGGCAACAGTGAAAATAAGAAAAGCAAGGGAATACTACTGCTGGTATTGTTCACTTGTGTTGACATTCACCTCCACTCCCTGGTCCACTGTAGAAAAACTTAGTTCCTGTTTAGCGTCAAGGAGAAGAAGGTACTGCTTCTTGCCATATTAAACTATTTCCCAGTCAAGGGACAACATCCTCCCAAGGACACACTGGGAAACACCACAGTCTTGGCTTTGTTCCTCTCAAAAGACTGTGACTTTTGGATTAGAGAGTATACTGCAGATGATCTGGACTAATGTACGTGAGAGAATGTGATTAAAATTCAAAATGATCCTGATTTATTTGAAGAAATCACGTTAAAACAGAGGGATGAAATTTTGTAAGATCAAGTGCATGGCTCTACACGTAGGTAGGAAGAATCAGCTACAATAATACAGCACAGTAAACAGTAGGCTCGGTAGAAATTTATCAGAAGAAAGTGTGAGATTATTGTAGACTGACACCAACATGAATAAGCAATGTCATGTCTGTATGAAGTTAGAGACAACAGAATTCATTATAGTTTGCAAAACACCTGAAACAATTCTTCCACTGCATTAGTAAAATTTTAGATGCAACACTGGACCCTACACGGTAAGAAAACATTTACTCTTAGGTAAAGATAATAGAATAGAAAAGCAAGTACATACAAAAATGTCTAGATGAGAAAATGAATGAAAAAGATCCTGCCACTCACTTATCACTGTGATAAGGCAAAAACATTAGCAATGTGAAAGAACAGAAGAATATCCAGAGAAACCTCTACAACAGTTCTATCTATTTTGCACTGAACAGTGAAGTCTGTGTCAAAATGCAGAATTAACATCAATCCAAACAATGCCAATGTTATTAAACAAAACAGTGCTGGTAGAATACCAACCAAGAATTAAAAACCCACATTTTCTCCTACTTCTTTGCAACAGGGGAGGACTATGCATGTCTCTGTAGACATGTCTGTAGAGATAATCATGGGCATGGGAAAGGAGATAAAACAGAGAATATAATGATGTATAATTCTGAAGTGCTGCACTCAATATATGATAATAACAAACTGCAATAATAGACTATCATAAGGTTGGTTTCTATGTAAAAGACAGTGTCAGGAAACCCCATTTTGATTATTTTCTATCTCATCAGCTTTACAATTCCCATGAAAAAAGTACACTTACACAGGACTACTAGCTGCCGCACAGTGATTTGCTGAACTAACCATCAGAGTTTACAAAAGGGTTACGAGTTGCCTTGATGTATTACAAATTTAAACAGTATTTATCACTGTATGTTAATTATCTCATGGAAAAATCCTGACCTTTCATTGTAGTAGGGACATTAACTTTGGAAGGAGAGTCATGGATCATGAGGAAGAAACTCCATCTCTCCAGCTCAAGAGGAAGGCTGTGGTACTCCGAATATGACTGGGTGGGTGCACTCTATTAAAATGTATCCTTTACTATAATTAAAAAAACATTATTACAGCTGTATATTGCCATAATTTCTGCTTCAGTATTCCTCCCTAACAAAATTCCTATTATTTAAAAGAGAATCTGACATGTGTCACAAAATGATCTCTCAAGGTTTTCCATATTTTTTTCTGCTTCAAACATGTGATATTAAATTGCACCAGAAGGATAACCTTCTGATTTTCCAGATCAAAGACCTACCTATTCTCTCAGTAGACTTAGAAACCAGAATAATATAGGGGTTTCTGAACTGTTGTGAATACCTCTGCCAAAATTCAAGTTAGTGTTTTATCTAACAAAATGAAAGTCTAATGTTGGAAACCCAAAAATTTCAGTGGTTATTACTAAAAAAGCTAACTGATTTAAAATCAAATTGCAATTCTGATTTCAGGCAGCATAAATCTCTCCTGGAGAGCAGCTGATGTTATGAGTGCAATAGAAGTAATTGGGTTGCCAAGATTTATAAAAGCTGACTTTTTCACGTGTTTCCTGAGTTGTATTTCTAGAGCAAGCTGCAAGTTCCTATAACCAAAGCATGTTCTAGGAGGAAAAACTTGGGCAAAGTTCCTCATGCTAAGTGTTTCAAGAGAGTGCTGTATCTTCAATACCATTCAACTGCAGTACCCGCATCACTTGCGATA
This sequence comes from Gymnorhina tibicen, assembly GCA_013399875.1. Lineage (NCBI taxonomy): Eukaryota > Metazoa > Chordata > Aves > Passeriformes > Artamidae > Gymnorhina > Gymnorhina tibicen. The sequence goes on from VXAZ01007244.1 coordinate 1,266,810, forward strand.
TATCAATTTGATGTTGATTTCACAGCACTTGTAAGAAAGCACGCAAAGAACTTTTGATTATCTATTCCACATAAGTTATATAGGCTCTGAAATTTAGAAGCTAAGGCCAGACAAAAGTATGCTGTAGTCCGGCCGTAAAAAGCAGTGCTTGATGTTAAAATTTAGCACAGAAGGCATTGGATGGGTATGAGGAGACACGGATATCTGAGGAATTTATCCCTTGTTTTGGTTTTTTCCCTATTACATTTTATTCATCATACAAACAGATCTTGCTTATTAATCATATAAAAGGTAGAAAAGTTTTCAAGGTCACAAGTTTTCAGTAACAATACATAAGGCAATGAATTACACTATCTGCCTGTCACTAAGTATTGCAGATTTTTCTGTTAGAAAGGAGAAAATTGCCCAGAGGACTGGATAGAGTTGGATTCATTTCCAGTAAACTTGTTTTCCCTGATTGGACACACAATCTTTCTCTTAATACTTGCTTCATTTGCTTCGAAATTTTAAATTCAGAACATATAAATACAACTTTTATGCTGCACTTTCCAAAGCATTCCAGGCTGGAGAAATAGTGCCAGATCCTTTCAGAATATTCAGATAGTGAATTAGCATTTCAGGGTCTTCAGTATCAGATCATATAACAAATTCCGAAAATGGATTAGATGAATAAGGGAGCTCATATCACAGAAGATGAATACCAAATGAAAAATGTGTGCCCACTAAAATTCTTCTGGGTACTTATCCAGTTGTCTCGGTGTCCATTTTGAGAAAGTCAGGGCTAATGCTTAGCTAAGTAAGTTTTTGACTTACAAATATATTAAAAAAATTTACAGATTGCAATCTGCTACGAGAGATGTCACTCCCAATTTTAGGGGTATATTAACATGGCCATGAAGGAATTATGTTTGATTGCAGACCAAGTAACAGCTGACCTATTGGCTAGTGACTTTAGAACCAGATGGATTCTATTAGACAATACTAATTTATTAATTCATATAGAGCTTTGTCTATATCTAAAGGATGAAGGGGCTAAAGGGTCATGTCCTCATATGACCTGCCATTAAGCTCACTGGAATATAATTGTAGAATCATTTAGGTTGTAAAAGACCTTTAAGATCATCAAGTCCAACTGCTAACCTAGCACTTCCAAGGCCACCACTAAATCCTGTCCCTAAGTGCCACATCTACACATCTTTTAAATACCTCCAGGGATGGTGACTACCACTTTCCTGGGCAGCCTGTTCCATGCTTGACACTCTTTCTGTGAAGAAATTTTTCCTTATATCTGATCCAAACCTTGCCTGGCACCACATTTCCTCTTGTCCTATTGATTGTTACCTGGGAGAAGAGACTGACACCCATCTTGCCGCAACCTCCTTTCAGAGAGTGGTAAGATCTCTCCTGAGCTTCCTTTTCTCCAGCCTAAATGACCCCAGCTCCCTCAGCTGCTCCTCACAGGACTTGTGCTCCAGATGCTTCATCAACTCTATTGCCTTTCCCCGGACACGTTCCAGCACCTCAATGTTTTTTGTAGTGAGGGGCTCAGAACTGGACACAGGATTCAAGGTGTGGCCTCACCAGTGCCAAGTACAGAGGGACAATCATTGCATTGGTCCTGCTGGCCACACTATTCCTGATACGGGCCAGGATGCCATTGGCCTTCTTGGCCACCTGGGCACATACTGGATCATGTTCAGCTGCTGTTGACCAGCACCCACAGATTCTTTTTCCCTCAGGCATCATTCCAGCCACTCTTCCCCGAGCCTGTAGCACTGCACAGGGTTATCCAAGTGCAGGATCTGGCACTTGGCCTTGTAGAACCTCATACAACTGACCTTGGCCCATCAATCCAGCCTGACCAGATCCCTCTGCAGAGCCTTCCTGACCTCCAGCAGATCAACACTCCTGCCTAACTTGGTGTAATCTGCAAACTGACTGAAAGTGCCCTTGATCCCCTTGTCCAGATCACCAACAGGGACATTAAACAGGACTGGCCAAATACTGAGCCCTGGGGAACCCCACTAGGGACCAGCTGCCAGCTGGATGAAACTCCATTTAACCACCATTCTTTGGGTCTGGCCATCCAGCCAATTTTTCGTGCAGCCAAGATTATCAAGTACTAGTTCTACATCCAAAACAGAAGGAAACAGCAAAAACAGAATTGCTACTGGCAGTTTGCCAAACAAGATGAACTATCCTGGCATCATGATATTTTTATTGGTATAATTGAATCTCTGCAAACAAACTTTGTCAATACTGCCTCTTCATTTAGCAGTCCAGGCTGACATAGAATCTCTTGACAGCCTCAAAAGGACATACAAGGCAATGGATATACTTCTTCAGCCATTATAGTTAAGCTGCGTCCAGCAAACATAGAGATTATTTACTTCACAGAAGCCACTGTACTAAAAAGAAACAGAATTGTGTAGACTCTTTAGAAATAGAGAAATACTTCAGTAAATTACACTCTTCTTACCTAATGTTTTGACAGGGTCGGAATAGTCAGAATCTGTAAACTGTCCTTTAATGTTAGTTGCTCTGAACTTAAATCTGTGAAAGAAAACCAGAAAAACTAATGAAATAAAGTTTTTGTGTATTTTCTTAAATATTATTTCACTTACAAACTAAAAAATATTTTTAAGTTTAGTATAATATAATTTGGAATCATTATTCACCTGCAAAAGTGACATGACAGACATCAAGAACTCAGTGTCAAAATCTTAAATGTATAAAAAACCCCAATGTGAGTTACTTATCTTGAATTTGGATTTATTTAATTTAAGAACTCAATAAGCATCTTCTTTTGCTTGGAAAATTTTGTAAAAAATTTATCTCCCATATCTATGTTCAGCCAAAAAATTTTAAATTAGATATGTATGATGATCATTTCAATCTCCACCTTTTCTAATTGAACTATATGTTTTGAGTGTTTGGATAAATTTATATTTCACTTAAATCTTTCTCTTGGACAAACATAGAGACATGTATACTTACAGGTACTGCTTTCTTGGTTTCAGTGGGCCATTACAGATTTTGTCCTGACTGGCTGGTATCATACATGTGGTATCAGCGCCTATGACGTATATCTCTTCTTTCCCACTAAGATCTTCTTTTTCTTCTATACATGGTGGGTTTGGAAAGCCTTCATTCGTAAAATATGGCCTTGGTTTGTTGAAGTAGGCATCATACCACTTGGTAACATTCCCATCATGCTGAGCTATTGTCAAGAAAATAAATAATAGATACAATTTACATTCTAACAAAACTGCAATTAAAGGTGAGTTCACTTAATGTGCATGCTTTACTTCTATATTTGAAACCAAGAAAAATAAGGGATTTAAATACCTGGAGTTTGTCCTTCTTAGGTAAAGTAAGCCTGACCATATGATGTCCTATCATAAAACTCCCACTCGCATTGATAAGCAGTTACTCAAAAGGTTTCACAGCACTCTTCATATGCGTAAATGTTCATCAGTCAGTACAAGGGAATAAACGTTCTTACCCACAGTCTACAGAAGGGATTTATATAACTCCCTCTGCCCCCGTAATGAAATGGAAATATCAACTGCACATGGCTGCATTCTTTTACGGGCAACACTAATAGCAACAAAAGAATAACTTTGCCAAACCCCAAAAGTTTAATATTTATTTACATTCACAAAAGTAAAATGTTGAGATGTTTTCCAAGGAAATAGAAAATAGAGAACTATAGTGATAAAGTTAGGGACAGAATAATATTGGTGGCTTCAAACAGCATAGAAGACAGTTTGTTGGCAAGTATTCCCAGAATCCAGTACCCAGCCCACAGGTATTGTGAAAGATACTTTGCCCTTAGTGCTGCTGCCACAGCACAAGTGACTTTGTTGGCTGTCTTTTAAAATGAAATTACTGAAACCCAAGAAAATAAATTAAAAAGACAAACAGCTGAACCTGAAAACAATTTTCAAGGGAACTTATTAAATTTTACCTCCAGCTTCCACAACAAGAACTTGTATCTTCTTGATAGGGCCATGATCATCACTGTAATAACATATTGGCATTCTGATTGTAATAGTTGTAGCTGTGACGAGTAATGCTCCATTGGTATCATAAACTGGTGCTGGTTTCTTTTTAGGCCTTGGAGGTTCTGTTTTTAAACAAAGATATACCACAGAGTTCTATTTTACAATATTTTCACTGCAGGTACGTTGTTCAGGCACACAGCTGAGTTATGCAATATTTTCAGGGATGACTTAACGTCCTACTTAATGTCTTAAGCCTCTAAAAACTATATTCTGATAAATACCTATGTATATCAGTTTTCAATTAAAAGAAAAAACAATAAAAGAGTGATTTTTAGTTTTTCAATTAATATCAATCACTTTCTTTATTTCGACAACTGTGATACTGCATACTTAGCTATTCCTGTGTCATATTCTAAGTTGTTTCCTGATGGTAACTAAAATGTTGAACTTGATATGATTACTTCACTGAGTCTGCACATGCTTTGCAGTATCATTCTGATACAAATAGCAAATGATCAGTAAAACTGAACAGTACAATTCAAGGTGATCAATTATATGTTCCTGTTCCTACATTATGCAGCCTCTAAATAATAGCTCGAGGCACACAGCTGTGTATTCACAGGTAGAACAGCAATTTCTTCAGAATTTACGGAGATTTCAGATAAAGGGTACTTTATGGGACATACCTTTGATATCCATGGTTATTTTCAATTGAATTTTTGGCCCAGCACCAGCACCATTAATTGCATACACCTTAAAAAGACAAATATTTCTTTTAATGAATATTGTAATAGCATCATATTGGCCAATTCTGGGTATATCTGAAGCAACAGTGAATGCCAAAACACTCCATTTGTCATTCACACTTGGCTAGAAATTACCTTATATTCCTTTAAAATCCTCAGTACAGTAACACTTCATTGATTATAATGCAGGTCTTAAAAAAGGAGTAGGCAAACCCACTTAAAGAAATGATCTTTCTTCCTCTCATGTCCCTCTCTCTGAGTACTTGGAAGTACTTCATGCACATACTTCTAGCAAGCTCCCCTTGAAGAACTGGACCTTTCATGTCCAGTGAGCCAAATGAACAATGCCAGTAGTGGAATTAAGAGAGAGATTTAGTCTTGTGCTTGTGACTATGTGTCACTGATTTCTTTGCTAAGCACATGAACTGGTCATCCAGACTAGTGGTGTGTCCTGCTCCCACTCACTCTGTCCTGTTCATTGCTCCTCTTGTTCCTCAGACTTGCCTCTCTTTGCACCCCAGCTAACATTCTCGGCATGAAAATCTCATATTCAGCCAAAGTTTTAAACTAACCTCACACTTATATCAAAGAAAAAAATACCACCCCCACCAAATGTATCAGTTCTTACGCTGACATTATAGGTATGTCCTCCTTTTAGTCCTTCTATCATGGCAGTGACTGACTGATCTTTTTTTTCAATGACACTAAGGTTGTGGATCTGGATGGCAGCAGGGTCATCTTCATTGTAAACCATAGCTTGATACACTTGAATATTTCCATTTGGTTCAGATGGTGGCACAAATGTTACTTGGAACTTTGTTACTTCATCTGGTATCTTCTGAAAAGTTATGTTGTTAGGTGGGTCTTCAGGCACTGAAATAAATATTTCAATGACCCACTTAATCAGTTTACTACTATTACTATTAGAGTAAAACCTGAAAAATTAAAATTATATTTTTTGCATATCAGTATTATTTCATTGATATTTTCTGGTTTTTATTAAAAACTCTCAAATACTTATTGTATATGTAAATATTCATTAACACAATAAAAAGACAAATGTCTACTGAATTCCTATTCTTAATGAATATGGCACTGAATTCTTAATGGCACTGAATGTTACAAACTTTAAAAATAAAGATTAGATAACACTCAGTAGTCTCTACTCAGAAAATTTTTTTCTGATTATCTACTGAGAAAGCCTGAAAGCATCATTATACCTTGAAACACATCTGGGCTAAACAAATCCTTGCATGGGTTGACAAGCAAGAAGCAAGAGTCAGTGAGTATGCCTTTCTCAAAGCCCTCTGTTGACAGCAAGCTCCCTCCCAACATATAAACAAGCCACTGTGCTCCTAAGAGTCTCTGCTTATCACAACTAAATCTTTAGGAAAAATTTTTCCACTAACTGATGCTCAGACACAAGCACAACACACATTTTTCCCAGAGGCAGTTTCTTGTCAAACGCTTATTCCAGTAGCTTATTCTCAAGACAGCAAAGGTATAAATCATTTTCCCAATGTCCCTATCTGAAAGAAAAGGCTGTAACATTCTTTCCAGGCAGCTAAATACTTATTGCTCTACCTGAGCAGACAAGTATGTAGCGTGACCTCTAAATAGTGAAATCAAGCAATGGAAGGTAAACACATTCTCTCTGCCAAGGATTCAGATGCAGTTGTCCTATTTCCCAAGCTTTATATACCAGTCAACAAATGCTTACTCAGGCTTCTCTGAAGTAAGTCTGTGTAAACTGGTCCTAACTAAGCTATATGCTAAGCTGTACAAACCAGAAGAAACAAGATGAGATGGAAAAAAATAACTGTTCCTCTCTAAAGTTACTGCATTACATACTCCTAATGTATCACATTTACATAAGGAAAAGGGCTACCAGAAAAGGTACCACAGGATGCTGCCTATCTCAGAATAGACCCAGCTACCACATAGTTTACACTTTAACTTTTCCACAATAAAAGACCATATGAGCATCCAGGGATAGAAATAGGTCATGAAATCCTTAGAATTTAACTTATTTAAAGCATTGGAGATACATACATATATATATGTATGTATGTATATACACACTCATATAGAATCATATCAATAGGGACCTTGGATTCATATATCAAAGGAACAATAAATGATAAAAAAAATCACTGTGTAGTACACTTACATATGAAAATAAGCTGAGTATGTAACCAAAAAAGTTGTTCTGCAGCTGACCTCACTAGAGAGCAGGGAATTGTGCTTTATACACAGGTGATAACTAGTTCGAATAGAACAAAACTTTAATACCCCTTGAGAAAATATTTTTAGAGTTTTGCTTGTTTGTTTGTTTAAAAAATTGAAAACAATTCAAAACCAGTAAAGATAGTAGACAAAGAATAACTATGATTTATGTATGTAAAGTTAGGATTATATCTTATCCATGTACATCTATTTTTATTTTTCTAATCAACAGCAAATGCTATCTGCTCTTCTGTAACATTTTGTCTCTCTGTTTTATTTCTCTTAACTTCACAGTACCTTAACAGCATCATCTACTTTTGTCACCCTACATAAGAGTAACTGAACAGCATCATCTACTTTTGTCACCGTAAAATCTAGCTTGTTCTCCAGATTGTTTTTCTTTTCAGAGTAGAAAGGTGTG
>VXAZ01007255.1:1766-14418 GCA_013399875.1 Gymnorhina tibicen
CCAATTTTTGGCAAAATTCCATTTTCCGCTCATCAGGAGTTTGTGGGAAGGAGGAGTTTGTGGGAAGGAGGAGTTTGTGGGAAGGAGGAATTTGTGGGAAGGAGGAATTTGTGGGAAGGAGGAGTTTGTGGGAAGGAGGAGTTTGTGGGAAGGAGGAATTTGTGGGAAGGAGGAATCTGTGGGAAGGAGGAGTTTCCCTCTTACAGCCGGGGAGCGTTTCCTGCGTGAGTGGGATTCTGAGCAGGGAATTGAACGGGGATCCCATCGTTTCCGAACGGGAATCTTAGAGCCTGGAAAGAGGAAAGCTGAGTGTTAACAAGGATTTTTCCTGGTTCTAACGGGGTGTTTTAGGCGTTCCCCACTGGATTCAGGATGGGGCAGGGAGCAGCAGCACTCCTCGGGTGTTTCCCGTGGATAAGTCACGGAGAATTTGCTGAAACACTGCAGAACTATGGATTTTCAGAGGATATTTGTGGGTGTTTTAGGCATTCCTGACTGGATTCAGGATGGGGCAGGGAGCAGCAGTGTTCCTCGGGTGTTTCCCATGGATAAGTCATGGAGAATTTCCTGAAACACTGCACAAATATGGATTTTCAGAGGTTATTTGTGGGTGTTTTAGGCATTCCTGACTGGATTCAGGATGGGGCAGGGAGCAGCAGCACTCCTCGGCTGTTTCCCGTGGGAAAGTCATGGAGAATTTGCTCAAAAGCCGCAGGAATAGGGATTTTCAAAGGACATCTGCCAATCTGTTTTTAGTCCTGGCTCTTCCAACGCCCAGGTTCAATTTCTTTTTATGGCAAAAAAAAAAGTGGGAAAATAGAAAAGTCTAAACAACGAAAAGCCAATTTTTGGAAGTCCTTTGCGGGGTTCTTGGTGCTCCCGGCGTGCCAAGAGGTTTTCCAGAGTCAAAGCGACCTGACTGGATGTATTTTTGTCTCTATTCCAAGGGCAAACTCCTCCTCCCGGAGAATTCTGGTGGCTGCTCTGTCCAAGCTGCCCCTGGCCCCGGGCGGAGCTCGGATTTTAAGCGGAGCAGACAGGCGCACTCAGGTTCTTTGGTGCTGCGGGAAGGTGGATGCAGCCCCGGGCTGGAATTCTCCCGGCTCTGCGCTGCAGCAGGAGCTGGGATTTTTATGGGAAGGATGGGATTCAGGCGCTCCATGCTGAGAGAAAAACGTAGAAATTGCAATACCTGGTCACATTCCGGTCATTATTTACGGTGTGTCATGGAAAGCAAATTGCAAACACCGAGGGCCAAAGACGGCTTCCGGAATTCCTGATAAATGCTTGGAGGGTAAAGTTTTTTCGGGATAACGTAAAGAAAAACAGGCGCCGAGGTCTGTCCAAAAACGGTGGGATTTTTTCCCTGGATTTCCTCTTCAGCAAGTGTCTGTCCTTGGATTTTTGGGATCCCCCTTTCCCTGTGGATGTGTAAATCCTTGAATTGCCACGGCAAGGCAGGCTCCGACCCCGGGTGACAGAGGTGATCAGTGACCACAATTCCACTGGAATTATTCCTGGGAATGTGGACACGAGTTGCCTAAATCCCAAACTGCTCGATGTCACTTCGGTTCTTTAATTTTTAAAAAACGCAGTTCCCATCGTTTTAGCCAATGTTCAAAATTCCATTCTTTTATAGGATCCCGGAATCCCAGAGTGGTTTGGGTGGGAAGGGACCTTAAACTCACCCCATCCCACCCCATTCCGTGGGCAGGGACACCTCCCACTATCCCAGGGTGCTCCAAGCCCCATTGTCCAACCTGGCCTTGGAAAGGCTCAGGGGGGTCCTATCCACTGGAAAAATTCCTGGAGGAGGAGTGCGAGGAAGCTCAGGGATGCTCAGGGACAGGACAAGGGACAACGGGAATAGATCGAAATCGAGACAACTCCATTGAAACATAAACCCACGTTTTTTTTAGCTGAAAAGACTCAAACACTGGCACAGGTTTTTCGGGAAGGCTGGGAAATCCCTGTCCTTGGAGATTCCAAAGCCCAGCAGCACCCGGTCCTAAGCACCTGCTTTAATTAAGCCACGCTCTGGATGGGATGAGCTCCAGAGGTGCCTCCGGCCCCGGCGATTCCGTGGGAAATATTTAATTGGTAATAGAGGTTTTTTCGGAATTACATTTTATTAAGGATTAATCCCCCGTGGATAATTCCAAATCCCATTGCTGGGACAGATGAACTGTTTTATCACCAGCTGCCACAAGCCTTGACCCTTCGCCGCGCCTCTGGAATTTGCTGCCGATGCGCAGAGGGGCTTCCTACCCCCCTTTGGGAGTGACTCCTGCCAGCCAGGGCAGCTCTTGGATTAGGAAGCATTCCCAGCTCATGGATTTACCCACCGGAGCAGGGTAGGAGCTGCGGATTGAGCTCCAAACACCACGGAATCCCGGAACGGGTTGGGTTGGAAGGGTCTTAAATCCCTTCTCATTCCCACCCCACACCTCCCACTGTCCCAGGCTGCTCCCAGCCCCAGTGTCCAGCCTGGCCTTGGGCACTGCCAGGGATCCAGGGGCAGCCACAGCTGCTCTGGGAATTCCAGCCCAGCCCCTCCCCACCCTCCCAGCCAGGAATTCCTTCCCAATACCTCATTTATGATCCCTGTGCTGCAGGATCCAGAAGATTCCCAAGCAGTACCAGGGTTGTTATTCCCGTGTCTCCACATTTATCCGCAGGAGAATATTCCTGTTTTAAATAATTAAAACCCCTTCCCAGTTTATCCAGCGCAGCTTCTGTGCCTGCTGGTCAGAACTCGGGATCCTGTGGAGAAGGGGCTGAAACTTCCCTGGAGATTGGGAGAAATCCTCGGGAATCTTCGCAGGGAGCAGAGCGCGGAGCTGAGCTCATCACCGAGATCGTCCCCGGTGTCCATCTGGGAGATACCCAGGGTTATCCCATCCCATTCCCTGGCAGCGGGGTTTGGGAAGAGAAGGGGTTTCTTCACCTGGAACGGGCAGCTCCTGCTCCCAAGTGGGGCTGTAATTCCTGACAGATCCCAGAGCTCCCTCTGGGAGTGCTGGCTGCTGGAGAAACCCGCTGTGGATCCGAGGGAGAGGGGGATTATCCCTAAAATAAGAGAAACAGGAATTCCCATTCCTTGGTTTTCAGCAGACAAGGAGCCACTGTTGGGAGGAGGAAGAGCCTCTCTCCTTTCCGTGTCCCTGCACTGAGGCAGAGGGAATTTGTGCATCCCCTGGAGCTGCCACCGCCTTCTCCAGCAATCCATACTTCCCATTTTTCCCTCCGCACCCCGAAATGGGGCGTTTCCAATTGATGCTCCAAGGGCAATAGCTTTTCCTGCCGTGAGAGAGCCATCCCGAATGAAAAAGAGGGAGGCAGAGTGTGAGAGCTGAAGGGCCAAAATGGCAGAGATTCCAGAGCATCCCCTGCCCTCCCGGCGGGAGGAATGGAACCCCATTCCTTCACTCCCAGTTTTTCCTCCTGGCCACTGCTTTTGCCTCCTGCCAGTCACTCCCTGGAATCCTGCAGTGCTTTGGGCTGGAAGGGACCTTAAAGCCCATCCTGGTCCATGCCCTGTGAGGCCAATCCCGAGCATTTTTGGAGGATTCAGCTTGAGCTTCATCCCTGGCAGTGTCCGAGGCCGGGTTGGACACTGGGGCTGGGAGCAGCCTGGGACAGTGGGAGGTGTCCCTGCCATGGCAGGGGTGGGATGGGATGGGATGGGATGGGATGGGATGGGATGGGATGGGATGGGNAATATAAATATAAATATAAATATAAATATATTTGGAGGAGGGGGTGAGTCCTAGCAGCGTTCCCAGTCCTGGGAATTCCATGCACCTGGGCTGGGCTAAGGGAATCCCTTTGCAATCCCTTTCTGGTTTCAGGTCTTTCCCTGCTTTGTGGGGAGGCAGAGCCGGACTCTCCTCACCAGATCCCATTTCCTTTGTGCCCATTCCCTGCACCCCAGGAGGGATTGCTGCAGTGGGAGCGGGGCTCCCTTCCCTGCTCCTTCAGGGAAGAGGGATGGTCCCATTCCTGCTCCATTAAATGTCCAGCCTGGTGTTTCCCGAAGCTCCAAGCTTGGCTTTTTTTGGGAAATAAGGACTTTTTCTGAGCAGGTGCAGCTGCCTCAGACGTGGGAGCTTCCCTTGGAGAAGTAATTTGTGGGATCTGCTGTGCCAGGCACCCCAAAAAACGCCGCTCCCGTGGGAGCGTGGCCGAATGTCTCCGATTAAGAGAAATACTCCGAATTTCCGGAGCACAAAGAGGCCCCACTGCGCCACACGTCCGCAGGCAGCCGCGGTGGCAAGCAGCACCGAAACCCCCAAATTCTGTGGGTTCATGAACCCGGATAAATGAAATTTGGGGTGGTTTTTTTTTTTGGCGCACCAAGAAAATCTCGTTCTGCTCACGCCCGTTGTCAGAAATGCCTGGCACCAGTTGCTTACTGGTGGGGAAAGGTGCAGCTCCGTGGGGTTTTCCCGCACGGGGAGGGGCTCTGGGGGTTATTTTAACTCAGAGGGTGTTGTTGTCCCACAGAAACATTCCCAAGGGTGCCACGCCTCTCTCCGAGAGGGATCCGCCGCGCTCCGGGGCGCTCCGGGGGTTAAACGAGGGGCACAGGAAAGCTGGGGCGGGTTTAACAGGAAAGAATTCAGCATAAAACAACCAAATTGGTGATTTCTCCCTGGGTGAGGAGGTCTAAACGCCAGTTCCTTGCTCTAAAGCACAGAAACTTCCTTTTTGCCTGTTTTCCCGGGAATTCTCACGCCTCTCCTGAGCTGCAGGATGGGTGCCCAGCTCCCCTCTGCTGGGAGTTCCCACCACCAGCTCCCGGCATCCCCGAGTTGAAAAGCTTTTGAATTCCTGCCGAGGAACTTCCACGCCCGCTCAGATCCGTGGAAAAATGGGCGAGGAGGGTGCTGCAGCCAGCCCGGCATCCCTGCTCCGGGCAGAGCCTTCCCAACTCCAGTTCTCCTCCTCTTTTCCAGGAAGTCTGAACGTTTACCTGCGGCTCAAGGGCCAGACTGCCATAGAAAACCCGCTGTGGTCTTCGAGTGGGAACAAGGGGCAGCACTGGAACCAAGCCCGGGTGAACATCAACCCCCCCACCTCCTTCCAGGTAAGGCCGGCGCCTCCAGGAACCGGGAATTCGGGGTTGGGAGGGGGACTGGGAAGGCTGACCCTTCTCTTTTGGGGTTTCACAGCTCTGGCAGCTGCTCGTGGAGAGATGATCGCTCTCCTTGAGCGCCACGGAGCTTTAATAATGCCCGAGCTCAGAACGCCTTCCCGCTTCCAAAAGAACCCAGTGGGATCTGGAATTGTCCGTGGAGGATTAATCCTCAATAAAATGCAGTCCAAAAGAGGCTGGCGGTGATTCCAGCAGGTTTTGGTTTCAGACGAGCAAGTGGGATATAAAATTCCTCGCTGGGAGAAATTGTTCAGGGTCCCTGTGCCGGAGGTTTTTGGGAATACACGGATTTTCTGCGGGAAAAGGAAGGACCTGGGAGAGTTTGCTGGGAGGTCCCAGTGCATCCACGAGGCACGGGGACTGCGACGGGTTTTTCACACCTTTCCCGCTGGGGCTGGCAGGGAGGTGCTGATGGACCCTTAGGGGCACTTCTCAGGCACGCCGGGAGCTGCTTGGAACCGGAACAATCCCGGTCCTGCTGTGAGTGAGGCCGGGAATGCGGCGCTGGAACGCGGGAGTCGCGAGCCGTGCCCGGAGCGCGGGGCTCTCCCCCGAGCCCTCCCCGTCACCTCCAGGCCCCCTGGGGGAGAAAACGCGTTTTTGGGAGAAAGAGTCACGGACTGGTTTGGGTTTGAAGTGACCTTGGCTCCCATCCCGGTAAATCCCATCCCATCCCAGCCCCTGCCACGGGCAGGGACACCTTCCCCTATCCCAGGCTGCTCCGAGCCCCGTCCAGCCTGGCCTCTGAAGATTCCTTCAGTGCAAATCCAAACTGCTCTCCTGAAAATTCACACTGGGTTTCGCTTCCTTTATTTCCAGGGAATTCCTCAGCCTTGGTTTTTATTTCCGTGCATGGGAGGCATTGACAGGAGGGAAATGGTTTGGTGCACGGGATGGTGGAGCGATAGAAGGATGGGAATTAGAGGAAAATTGAGGGAGAGGGATGTGTGAAGTACAGTGTGACAGGAGAGAGCTGGGAATGTTCCCCTGGAGAAGGGAAGGCTCCAGGGAGAGCTCAGAGCCCCTTGCAGGGCCTAAAGGGGCTCCAGGAGAGCTGGAGAGGGACTGGGGACAAGGCCTGGAGGGACAGGACACAGGGAATGGCTTCCCACTGCCAGAGGGCAGGGCTGGGTGGGATCTTGGGAATTGGGAATTCCTGGCTGGGAGGGTGGGGAGGGGCTGGGCTGGAATTCCCAGAGCAGCTGTGGCTGCCCCTGGATCCCTGGCAGTGCCCAAGGCCAGGCTGGACCCTGGGGCTGGGAGCAGCCTGGGACAGTGGGAGGTGCCCCAGGCTGGGATTCTGAGACGTTTGATGGGAGCAAAGTGTCGGGAACGGGGAGCAGAGGGAGAGCAGAGCCCAGGAACCCTCAGAGCCCAGGCCAAGCACGGAAAAGATCGGAGAGGTTGAGTTTTTCATTGGTGAAGTCCAAGAACTCCGAAGATCAGTGAAGGAAAGAGAAGTGATTTAATATCTGAACATAATAAATGGCCTGGGAAAGGGAAGGAAGAGGTGGATTTGAGGGATCTGAGGGGGGTTTTGGAGACCTGGGAAGAGCTTTAGAAAAGGATCTAGAAAGGAATTTAGGAAAGATTCTTCAGGGAAGAATGAGGCGCTTGGGCAGGGAAATGCAACGGATTTGGCGGCAGCAATCCCGAGGAGTGGAGGAGGGAGATTCCAAAGGGAAGCTCCTCTCCTTGGCTGTTCTCCACCTTTTCCATTGTTGTGTTTAAAGGTTTCAGCATAAAATAAACATAAAGCTCCGGCCAAATTTAGCAAATAAATGTCAGAGCGCTCGGAGCCTTAAATCCCTTTTTTTTTAGCATCTCTTGCATGGAAGCACATTTCATATTCCATTTAGGAGTGTCGGTAGGAAGGAATATAAAGCTCCCAGTTAAATTTAAGGAGAGGGAATTGAAGGGAATCCTTGCAGTAAAACACTGGAGTGACACGGAAATTAAAACTTTTTATGGGGTAATTTATAGGGGGAAAAGATTTTAGGGCTTGTCAGGCCCTGTGATATAGAACAAAGCTTTTGTCAGGGAGAACTGGGAGCATTGCAGTGCCTTAAATCTCAGAAATATTCCATGAATCTGGCTCAGATATTCAGATATTCGATATTTTTAGGGAATGAGCACCCCAAAAATAGAGAGCCCCAAAAGCAGGGGGACACGTTGGTTCTGTCACCCAGGAAATGTCAGTCTTAGTTCAGGTTTGAGCAGTAGGACACGGCGATGGTGTGGATGGTTGGGATTGGATTTATTGCTTATATGGGATCTAAATATTGCGGTATCCAAACAAAAATGCCAGGATTTATCCCCAAGGATTGGTGTCAGCAGGTCCCGGTCCCTCCTGCCGGGTCAGTGCCACCCCCTCGCTGTCCGAGCCCCAGGTGGGCCCAGCCCACCCCGGTTTGGTCACTTCGTGCCCAAAGAATTCCAGGATGGGCGGGATGGGCCGGGAACATCCAGGCCTGCAGCCCTTGGCCCTGCACGATTCCCAATCCCGGAGCAACCAAGCCCCCGTGGGGCTCCTTTAGGATTTATCTCCGTGTTTGGACGATCTCAGCGCTTCCACCCGCCCACCCAGAAGGGAATATTCCCAGTTTTCAGGCCGGAGGTGTCCCTGACAGGGGGACCTTGGAATCCCAGTCTGTCCCAGTTTGTCCCAGTCTCCAGCAGGATTTTAACCCCTTCTGCAGGTCACTGTGCCCCAAACTGAAACCTCTCAGCTCCCCGTTTTCAGGAGCATCAATGACACCCTGAAGCCCCTCCTGCACCCCCCACCCGGCGGGATTATCCTGGGACACCCGAGTGTCCGGCAGGGAAAGGGAGAAGGGGTGAGGGGGGCACACGGGGGAGGATAAAAATCTGCCTGAAATCCTGTGGAAAAATCCAAGAATCTCAGACTGGTTAGGGCTGGAAGGGACTTAAAAACCGACTCGTCCCAGCCCTGCCCTGAGCAGGGACAGCTTCCACATCCCAGGCCGCTCCAAGCCTCATCCAGCCTGGCCTCGGGCGCTTCCAGGGACGAGGCAGAAGCTGAATCCCTCAAAAACACCCAGGATTGGGTTTTTTAGGGCGGTAATTCCATTCCGTTGAGAACAGAGCACACACAACCCCCCTCTCCCCCAGTTTGAGGCGGTATTTGTAACAACAGCTTTGCAAAACCGTTCTGGCGGGGGGGATTTTTTGGGGGATGCTGACAGGGAATTCTGCTCAGCTGGCACCCCCTGCCCATCCCCGGGAGCTGCGGGCTGGGTTCGGCTCCGTGCCCTGCCAGCTCCGGTGTCCCGGCGCGTTGTGAGCGCGGAGCAGCCCCTCTCCGAGGGCCACCGGAGCCGCCGCCAAGCGCGGCTTTTAATTAAACGCCGCCTGTCGTGTTTGGGCAGAGCCCTTGGGGCTGGAAATCGTTTTCCATTGCCAGGAGAAATTGGACGTTTCAGCTCCNCCCCACCCGGCGGGATTATCCTGGGACACCCGAGTGTCCGGCAGGGAAAGGGAGAAGGGGTGAGGGGGGCACACGGGGGAGGATAAAAATCTGCCTGAAATCCTGTGGAAAAATCCAAGAATCTCAGACTGGTTAGGGCTGGAAGGGACTTAAAAACCGACTCGTCCCAGCCCTGCCCTGAGCAGGGACAGCTTCCACATCCCAGGCCGCTCCAAGCCTCATCCAGCCTGGCCTCGGGCGCTTCCAGGGACGAGGCAGAAGCTGAATCCCTCAAAAACACCCAGGATTGGGTTTTTTAGGGCGGTAATTCCATTCCGTTGAGAACAGAGCACACACAACCCCCCTCTCCCCCAGTTTGAGGCGGTATTTGTAACAGCAGCTTTGCAAAACCGTCCTGAGGGCGTTTTTTTGGGGGATGCTGACAGGGAATTCTGCTCAGCTGGCACCCCCTGCCCATCCCCGGGAGCTGCGGGCTGGGTTCGGCTCCGTGCCCTGCCAGCTCCGGTGTCCCGGCGCGTTGTGAGCGCGGAGCAGCCCCTCTCCGAGGGCCACCGGAGCCGCCGCCAAGCGCGGCTTTTAATTAAACGCCGCCTGTCGTGTTTGGGCAGAGCCCTTGGGGCTGGAAATCGTTTTCCATTGCCAGGAGAAATTGGACGTTTCAGCTCCGCTCGCTGGTGTCGTGCCCGCTGCCAAGGAGCCGGGGCTGGATTCCGGGGGAGGAGATGTTTTCCTCTCGAGATCCAGGCGCGGTTTCCTCTTCCAGCGGCTCGGTTTCAGGCACGGAATGTTTTTGGAGAGAAAATTACGAGCGGGGCCTTAAAAATCCCGGTCAGCCGCTCGGCAGAGGTTAAAGCTCCTCTTAAATAAAACCTCTGCTGTGCCGAAACTCATCCCAGCTCCTCTGAAAAACCATTCCTAGACGGAATCAAAGCTTCTAAACCTGATGAGGACCCACATGTTGGGAAAAGTAGATCCCAGCACGGAATTTACTTCCACAATGCCAAATCAGCTCATTTGCAAACGCCTTAATTTTAAGAAAAGTGCGTTTTTTGGTACCGGTTTCTGCTTTAAAAAGGAGCAGGAGAGAAGTGGGGCTGTCCCTGCCGGCAGTTCCTGCCCCAGCGGGGGATCTGGGAGGCTGAAATCCACCAAGGAGATCCCTGCGGGATCCAAACGCCGGGAATTCCCTTCCTGAGCCCTTGAGATAAAAATAACTTTGAGTTACGGGTGCAGAGGCTCCAGCCTGGATCCTGGGAGGTTTCTCCCAAGCTTTGGGCCCGGAGAAGGATGCAGGGGACGGGTCCTGTCCTGCCCACCAGGTGCAGATGAGGGACCCCAGCGTGGACAGTGGGATGGGAGGGACTGCTTGGGCCACGTCCGAGAGCCAGGAATCTCAGTTCTCCGTGGAGTTTCTCCGGCTCCTGGGCGTTTTCATGGAATCCGTGCTCGATTGGGCGCTCAGTCCTCCAACACGTTCCTCAGGCTGTGCCTCTGCCGCTCACTTCAGGTGGCAGGAATTCCTGGGGGGAAAAAAATCTCCTTAAAGCTTTAATTCCGCTGAGCCCTGCTCTTTGCCAGAAATCTCAGTTTTCCGTGGAATTTCTCTGGCTCCTGTGTGTTTTCATGGAGTCTGAACTTGAGCGGATGCTCGGTCCTTCAACACATTCCTCATGCTTGTGCCTCTTCGTGTGGCAGGAATTCCTGGGAAAAGCACCTCCAATCTCCTTAAAGCTTTGATTCCACTGAATCCTGCTCTTTGCCAGAAATCTCCGTTTTCCATGGAATTTCTCTGGCTCCTGAGCGTTTTCATGGAATCCGTTCTCGATTGGACGCTCAGTCCTCCAACACCTTCCTCAAGTTGTGCTCTTCGTGTGGCAGGAATTCCTGGGAAAAGCACCTCCAATCTCCTTAAAGCTTTGATTCCACCGAACCCTGCTCCTTGCTCCAGGAATATTTTCCTCACACAACCACAGCACGCAGTGGCGGAGCTGCTCTGGGACACACCAGGTGACAAACTGAGGATGGTTTCCAGCTCGTTCCGAAGAGGAAAAGCCCTCAGAGCTCACGCCCCCTCCTTGTCCGCCCTCACGCCGATGAGAGCGCGGCTGGGTTGGTTTTTCCCACCGTGGGGAAGCGTTTGTGCGACATTCCAAACCCACTGAATGGGGATTTTTCCCACCCCAAAAGTATCTGTGCAGCATTCCAAGCCCACTGAATTCCTTTTCCCAGCCCAGAAGTGTCTGTAGAACATTCCAAGCCCATCCCTGTGGGTTAACGCCGGGCTAAACGCAACGGAGCCTTTTTTATTTATCCCCCCTCTGACCTCCTGGACATTTTTAATTTATCCCCCTCTGCTCTGCTGGATGTTTTTTATTTATCACCCTCTGATCTCCTTTTTTTTTCCAGCTCATCTTCGAAGGGATCCGTGGCCCTGGAATCGAAGGGGACATTGCTATTGACGATGTGTCCATTGTGGAAGGAGAGTGCATGAAATCCGACCAACCGGCCAACAGTGAGTGGCCCTTCCCCACCAGTTGCTCCCTGTGTTTCTGCTTCCAAAACGGATCTTTCCCAGCAGGGAAAATCCCTGCTTTGGTTCAGCTGGAAGGTTCAAAGTGGAACGTTGTCCTCGGGAATGCTTTGCTCCGGCGGGAAGACGCTGGGTGGGCGTGAGGCAGAGGCGAGGGCGGTGTGGGTGACCCCGCACTGGGCTGGATTTGAGACCCTCAGGCAGATAAAAGCAACACCAAAACCACGTCCAGGGGGCCCGAACAACGCGAAATCCGTGGAAACCACTGCTGCGATTCCCTGAGGGCTTTGTCTCCGAGGTCGCTGCGCAGCCAGGCGGATTTTCCCCCCGGTTCCCGCTCCGTCCCGTTGGTGAGGGCTGTCCTTGTCCCCCTGTGGTGGGAGGTGGCTTTGCAGAGCTCTGCAGCAACGCTGAGCGGGGCGTGGGCACCTCCCTAACTCTGTTTTTCCTCCCTTTTCCGTAGATCTGCGGTCAGGTGCTGCTGGGACGCGGGCACATATACGACTCCTCCCGCTCCTCATCCTCACGTCCGTCCTGAGTCATCAGAGGTGACCTTATCCCGGCAGAGGCTTACAAAAGATCCACCAGGCACCGGCATGAAGAAAAGAGTCTTTGTAAAATGGACCGTTTCCAAACAAACTACCAAAGATTCCTCCACTGACTGACTCGAAAGTTAAATAAATAACGTAAAATAAATAGCTTAAAAAAAACAAAAAAAAACAAAAAAAAAAAAAAGGAAAAAAAAAGAAAGATTGAGAAAGCACTGGGGACTTGGAAAGGCGTCACGGGAGCGGAACTCACTAAGAACCGAGCGTGAGACCGAGGTCTGGCCTAAGCAAGGAAGAGACCTTCAGGTGCTTTTGTGGTCACCGATGAATTCGGCGGCGTCTGGTTGAACTCTCGGCAAAGAGCTCCAGAAACCCTTGTCAAAGCACAAAGTCATGGCTGGTTTTGTTTCAAATGAATCGTTTGCTTGTTACCATGGAGACCTAACGGCCTGCCAAAAATAAAAAACACAAAGAGGAAGGAGAGAGAGAGAGAGAGAGAGGAAACACAAACACAGAGACAGAGAAACACCTCACTGCAAACAGGGTACGCGAAGAGCCGGCGCTCATTTTTCCCTTCACGAAGGTGTTTTGGCGTAGAGAGTCAAACAAATGTCGGCCCATTCCGCTCCGGCTGTCGCCTCCCGTCGAGGATAACCCGGAACCGGAGCTGCTCACGGGCGTTCCCGCGTCATTCCTCACGGCTCTGCTTGGTGACTGTGTGCTGTCTCCTTTTGCATGCATTCCCACCCAGGACGTGCCACCCCGGGGCTCACGTCTTGGCACACAAAAAACCGGGAGTCCGCTCGCGGCCGCTGGAGGATCCCTCTCCCCTCCCCACCGGAGTCATCAGCTCTGCGGAAGTGAAGAAACCAAACCACCGTCTTTTATAAATCGCCATGGAAACCAAGTGCCTTC
Source organism: Gymnorhina tibicen (assembly GCA_013399875.1). NCBI lineage: Eukaryota > Metazoa > Chordata > Aves > Passeriformes > Artamidae > Gymnorhina > Gymnorhina tibicen. Next base: position 14,366 of record VXAZ01007255.1, read on the forward strand.
AATGAAACAAGCCTGATTTCGAAAAATTAAAAAAAAAAAAAAAAAAAAAAAAA
>VXAZ01007258.1:0-19353 GCA_013399875.1 Gymnorhina tibicen
ATATAATCATAAATATAAATATATAATAATGAATTAATATATAAAATAGCAAATATATAAAATAAAATTATATATTAAATATATAAATATATAACAAATATTAAAGTATTTATATATAAAAATATAATTCTAAAAATATATAAATATATTAAAATATCTATCAATCACTCTGAAATGTTGTTCAGGCCAACAATAATATCAGTTTTTCTTCTCTCCTTATGAAAAAACTCCAAGGTAAAAGTTCTCCAAACTGCAATAATTCCCTGCCAAGAAAGCTAAACCGAACGTTTGAAGCAGCCCCTCTTGGGCTCTCACACGGGAGAAATCCACACCTGGATTGGGCAGGGATTTTTGAGGCAGTTTGGATGGCTGGGTTTGGGATTTTTGCTGAACATATTCGGTAAAATCATCTGGAAAGGCTGTCAGGCTCGCACATGGAGCATCCTCGGGATGATTAACAGCGATCAGCCCCCGCTCTGCTCCGTGGGAGCAGAGGAAGATCCCGACGTTGGCGCTGATAAAGGAGAACAGCCCAGCATCTGCGTGCCTCTCTAGGCCCTCTCCCGTGGGATCTGGGCTCCCAGACTTGATCTCTTCCAACCCAACCACGGCTCAAAGGCAAACTCCTGCTGAATTTTCACCAGGAAATCCCATTTTTGCGTTCCAGGGACATTTTAGTGACGGCCTGGGCAGTGCTGGGTTGGTCTGGAGCTCCAGAAAGGAGGAAAGTGGAGCAAAGGCCTGGAAGCGGCCTGGAAAGCCCAGCCCGGGAAAGAAACCCTCTGGGAATGGGATGTGACGGGGCAGGGATGCACAGAGAGGGAGAGCAACTCCCCGCTCCTCAGGTTAGAGGTGATCCCGTGGAATTAGCAGGCACTGAGCCGAAAATAAAGCTTAGGGGGGAGTTAATCACAAGGTACGTCATGAAGCTGTGGAATTCACCCCTCCACGGAGTCCTGGAGAAACCAAATCAGGAGGAGTTTCCAAGGGTCTGGACAAATGCAGGAAAAACAGATCTGTTGGTGGGCATTGGATGATGCCATTGCCTTTAGATTCCGAGCAGCTGGGACGAAACGCTGGAGGAAAAACCTCCGGATTTTTTTTTTTGTCCTCTTCAAATTCTCCTGCATTATTTTCCTGCTCTCTGTGTGAGAACAGGGCCCGTGCAGGATCCCTGCTGGAACCACCCCTCCAGGGCTGCTTTCTCACAGGGGCTGTTGCTGGGATCACTCTCCGCTGTCCCAGGGTGTGGGAGTCCGGAGTGCAGGGAATGTTTCCCTGCCTGTTTTAAGGAGTTTCACCCCCCTGGACAGCACTGGTTTTGACCTCCGTCCATGGAGAAAGCTGCCAACTCTCTGGGAAGAATTTGAACGCACTGCGGTGTGAACTAGGTGATAGAATGTTATGTAAGGTAGCACAGGGTGAAAATATAAAGGTGTTGGGTTTGTTAAAGTAGCAAATAGATAAAAAGCAAAAAAACTCCAAAATGGAGGATTGTTGTTGTTTTATAACCTCCTTCTTGTTCTTCATGCTACTCCATTTAATGCAGCAAAATTGTTTAAAGTGATTGGATAGAAAATCCCGCAGTTCCTGTGGACGTTTTAAAAACATTTGTTGAATATTGGTAGAAAAGTGAAAATCTCTGTAGTTTCAAACACTGATTGGATTGTTTAGCTTTAAAAACGCCGGGTTATCTCGATTTCGGGGACATTCTGCGTGTTTTCCTCAGCATTCCCATCACTCTGCTGCACTCCTAACTTTTCTGGTAAGACTTAATAAACTGTCTGAGAGCAGGGAAGGCTGAATGTCCTTAATTGGCCAAAATCCAGGCAAGGACTCAGAAATCCTCCCCCAGCAGGGGAGGAATGATTTAAGGCACAGCAAGATCAACAGGTGGAATTCAAAACAGAATCCCACACCAGGGTGGATCGTTCCAGCCAGGAGCACAGGGCTGGGGTCAGGCTTCGAGCAGCACAGGAGCTGCAGGATCCCACAGAAATCAGAGCCGTGGCTCGGCGTTCCCTGTGGGAAACAAACACTGGTGTTGCTCACACAGACTCATCCCTCTGTCTCCTCTGTAAACGAAACTTGTCCACTAAAAAATGAAAATCAATTATTTGCTTTAGCTGATGGCTCGGTTCTGTACCTTTGCTTTCCAGTCCAGAGTGAATTTTATTCTTTCCGACATTAGAACTGGCAAATTTTTGAGGGAAAAATTCCAAATGAAAAAAACCCCTCAGGTTCAATTAATTATTCCAGCATGTAAACAGAGGATCCCCGAGGTTGGAAAAGGTTCCCAAGGCTACAGAGTCCCGGCTGTGCCCGATGCCCACCTCGTCCCCAGCCCAGAGCCCTGAGTGCCACCTCCAGGAATTCCTGGGGCACCTCCAGGGATGGGCACTCCAAACCTCCCTGGGCAGCCCCTGCCAAGGCCGATGAGTCTCCCAAAATTAAGGAAGCTTCTTTCTTTTTTTTTCCAGGCATGCTGATATTTTCGATTAATAAATGGAATTATGTGGGAGCAAAGGCAAATTGCAACGAGTTCTTAGGGATCCACATCAGCTGGTGATGGACAGTTCACTTCCTCCCCCCGCAGGAATGCAGTGCCTGAATTTTTAGGAGCAGATGGAGCACAAATAACATTAAGAACGGGGAATTTTCCTAACCCAGAATGATTGTTCGGTACAAAAGGAAATCCTCTGACAAGCCAGGCCCGGCTCAAACAAGTGGAAATCAGGTGGAGACGCAGGACTTTGATTTCCACCTCCATGTTGGAATGTGCTAATTGTGCCCTCTGGGAGCTGAGCCCTTTGAAAGCAGCATCGCTTCATCCACACATGAAATAATTCCCGGCTGTTTCAAACACAGCCTTTATGTCTAAAGTAAACATATGTTGATCAGTTATTTCTAGAATAATGCACCATCTGCTATTTGACAACATGTTCCTCTGAGTGTGGTGATTAGTGAGGGGTGAAAGGGAAGAAACATTTTCTGTGAAATTTCCCTCACTCGCAGACATCTCGGGAAGGTTGGAATCTGGAAATATAAATCTCCCAAAAGGATCAAGGGGTTGTTTAATCCAACCAGGGCCCTGAGGAAAGAACACTCTGACAGATGATTTTAACCTTCTCTTGCAGACACAGCCAGGAGGACACAGCAGAGCCCTCCCAGCACCCTCCTGCCCCAAAATCTGAGCAGCTTTATCTATTCTGGACAACTTAGGTTGAAAAATTAAGTTTGCATTTTTTTCCAGATAATTTTATTAAAATATCACTGCAGTAAACAGCAGCTGGGAGATGAAAATTCATTTTCTTGCACCTCCTCAAGCCCTGCCCTGAGACCCCACCTGGGCTTGGACACACCACAAACAAAGTCCTCTCCACCCTCCTGGTGTATGGGACATGTTCCTAAAACAAAATCCTTCTAAAGGGTGTTTTAGCCTGACATAATTTCATCCACCAGTGTTAACCAGAGCAGCTGTGGCTGCCCCTGGATCCCTGGCAGTGCCCAAGGCCAGGCTGGACCCTGGGGCTGGGAGCAGCCTGGGACAGTGGGAGGTGTCCCTGCCATGGCAGCGGTGGGATGGGATAAGTTTTAAGGTCCCTTCCCACCCAAACCATTCCATGATTTTATGATTCTGTGCAAAGCCCACAGTGGCTGGAAAAACTCTCCCTGCTGAGAACTCAGGGGACTCCCCAAACCACCTTTCCATCTCTCTGGCACTTGTGTGATGGAAAAGGCTGCTCCAGGAGGAACACAAGATCTGTCAGGGCTTTTTCCTGTACAAGTCAAGCTGTTTGAACTTTATTTCAGATTAATCTGATGCCTGATTTGGGCAAAATCAAATCATTCCGTGAAAGGAAAAAAAGATTAAATTATAAGTGCAAGAAATGTTCCAACAAAATTCCGTTCAAACTGAAAAGAATCCGTGATTTAATTTCACAAACACAGGAGCCCGGGATCACCAGCACCTGCCTGAAAAGCAAAGAATGGTTTGGAAAGCATTAGGTAAATAATCACTTCAGTTTTCACTGGAATAAGTCACAGACAGCTCTTCCCCAGCGAGAAATGCCTGAGCTTTCAGAGCAGAGCGAGAAAAATGGAGATAAAACACCCTAAATCTCAACAAAGACACGGCCCAGCGTTTTGGAAGATCATGAAAAGCGGGGTGAAAGCCTGCACCAGACCTGCTGGGGAACTCTCTCCTCATTTTTCAGCTACAAACCAGCCTGAGCAGCACCTCCAGCCCCCTCTCCTCCCGTCCTCCTCGGGCGCATCGGGAACAAAGCGGGAAGGGCCGTGACCCCCGAGCACGGCACGGAGAGCCTGGGATAAAAGTGCTTCTGTGCGTCCCGCTCGGGGCTTTCAGCACGGGGAAGAGGAATTAAAAACGCTGGGAGCACGTGCCAGCGCCGCTGCTCTCCCGAGGATGGAGCGTGGCTCCTGTTCCCCATTCCCGGCCGGAGCGCTGGGGATCCGGGGCAGAGCCAGTCTTTCTGCCACCCTCTCCGTGGAAGCGGGGCTGGCTCCAGAGCCCGGATATCCCCAGCGAGCCACAAAAGCTTTTTGTGCCACGCAGAGGCTGGGCCAGAGCCCGGGGAGGTGAAAAGGGCAGCAAAGGCCCAGACCAGGAGCAGGTGCCGAGTCCCAGCTCGTGCTCCCATCAGGAGACTGGGATCGCTCACGGCTCTGCCGGGTTCCAGCTGGGCTGGGGTTGGGGACTGGTTTGGGGACTGCTATGGGGCCTGGTTTGGGACTGGTTTGGGGACTGCTTTGGGACTGCTTTGGGGCCTGCTGTGGGGACTGCTATGGGGCCTGGTTTGGGACTGGTTTGGGACTGCTGTGGGGCCTGGTTTGGGACTGGTTTGGGNGCTTTGGGGCCTGGTCTGGGACTGCTGTGGGGCCTGGTCTGGGACTGCTTTGGGGCCTGGTCTGGGACTGCTTTGGGGCCTGGTCTGGGACTGCTGTGGGGCCTGGTTTGGGACTGCTTTGGACTGGTTTGGGACTGGTTTGGGGCCTGGTCTGGGATTGCTTTGGGGCCTGGTTTAGGGCCTGGTGCCTGCAGGACCCGCTGGTGTGGTGGCTGCACGTGGAGTGCAGAGATAGCACAGACAGTGGAGCTGAGGTTCCCCTTCCCTGCATCCCTGCCCTCTTTCCCAGTACTTTTCCATGTCCCTCACCCAGCAGTGACCGTGGGCCCCTCTCCAGGACCATCCTCTCTGTCCCTCCTCTCTGCAGAGGGACACACTGACCACTCGGAACACACAGCACTCAAAGGCTTCTGTTTTATGTATTTTACTTTTCTTTTCTTACTATAAATGGATATTCATCAATTGATTGCCTCATCCTTAAATTTCCTCCCTCACGTGTACTGGGAACACCACCCTGCACTGTCCTAACTCCTTCTTCCCTGGAAGCACCACTGTGTATCTATGGAAATGCTGCACTGCCTTGCCTTGATAATTATCAGCCTTTCCAGAACTGATTATTCCTTTCCAAGGTTTCATTTTGTCCCCAACACCTGGAGCTGGCAGCGGCATAAAGCCCTGCCCCTGTGCTTGCCAGTCCTCCCTCCCCTCACCTTCCCCCTTGCCATCAGTCAGAACATAAATATTACATTTGGGGCACTGCCCTCTTTCCCTGCACCATTTTTCTCCATACTAACACATTTTGGAAAATATCCTTACAAATATCTCAGATCCACTTCCACTGATCTGCAGCAAAGTCCATTAAACAGAATTAAGTTAATTTAAATAAGCAAATGTTTCTCACAGAACAGGTTGGGTTGAAGGGATATTAAAACTCAGCTCATTCTTGCCCCTCAATGCCCCTTCAGCACCCACCCTTCCAGCTGGGATTTACCACCCTCCCAGCTGGATTTACCACCCTCCCATCTGGGATTTACCACCCTTCCAGCTGGGATTTACCACCCTCCCAGCTGGATTTACCACCCTCCCATCTGGGATTTACCACCCTTCCAGCTGGGATTTACCACCCTCCCAGCTGGATTTACCACCCTCCCAGCTGGGATTTACCACCCCTTCCAGCTGGGATTTGCCTCCCCACTCACAAGGAACTCGCTGGGAGTTTTCCTGTGAATGAAAGCAGAGCGTGCAGGGATCGGGAAAAGCAGCAAAGCAGAAAAAAAGGTATTTTCTGGTTGTTTTTCTGGCTGGTTACACACAGACCTGTGGAGAGCGTTGATCCAGGAGGGCTCAGCCAAGAGACCGAAGGTAGAAGGAACACTTCCAGGAATAATGGCCCTTTCCCTCCTGGATGGCTGGGAGGGTTTCCTGGATTCACTCGGTGCTGATCCTCAATCCCACAGCTTCCCTTTACACTAAAATAGGAAATACTGGATCTGGATCCCCATTGGACAAGTTGCATAGGCCCCAATATGTGTAGGTAAATTCAGGATGTGCTGGATGCACGCTTTCCACAGATTGGGATGGAAAAACAGAAAACTACCCCAAATGTACATGATTTATTGTGTATATATTAATAACTTTAATTTATTTTATAGATATATATTTTATATTTAATGTATTTAATATTTAATAGAATATTTCAGTTGGAAGGCACCTACAAGTCCAGGCTGGACACTGGGGCTGGGAGCAGCCTGGGACAGTGGGAGGTGTCCCTGCCATGGCAGGGGTGGGATGGGGGGGATTTGAGGTCCCTTCCCACCCAAACCATTCCAGGATTCTGGCATTCTACACTGATCATCTGCTCCGAACTCTCTGATCCCCTCAGGGCTGCCCAAAGTTGGTAAGGCCTCACAGGGGATTTTTGGGATGTCCTTTGCAGGGCAGGAGAGGGACTGGACCATCCTTGTGGGTCCCTTCCAGCTCAGGATATTCCAGGATTCTGTGATTATCCCCACGCCCCTTCAACCCTGCCCGGCTTGGGACACCACCCCCGTCTCCAGGAGCTGCTCCACCCTCTCCCGGCCTGAAATCTGAGCTGGAGGGAGGAAAACTCCCCTCCCCAGAGTGTGGGAGCTGCGGTCCCTGGGTCTCTTCACCATAAATGTGCCAAGGACACCGGCAGTGGCTCGGAGGTCCTGGGAGTCTGCAGGGAGTCAGGAGATCCATGGACCATAAATCACCCAGGAACAGAACAAAGCTCGAGGAATGTGTCATGGCAAAACCAGGCTTTGTGTATTCCGAGAGTGGGCAGAGCATCCGCTAATTGTAGTCCCAAAAGGTTCCCGGGAGTTACTGAGGTGACTCCTGGGAGTTACTGACGTGACTGCGTAAAGTGTTAGTAAGTCCTTAGTTATTCTTTTCCTCGGTTTATTTGTTTCCACCGCACATAAATGTTCTGATTGAACACTTAATGACCACAAAATACCTCAGCAGCACTTTTCCCCTAATAATGACGCTTCCCATGTTCCTTATGGCCACCAGCCTGGAGCTGAAAAAGGCTGGAATAATCCCATTATCTATTGCAGCCATTTAGTTGTAGAAATGGAGCATGAAATAAACACTTTAGATCATTAGCCCTGCTACAGCAGCACAGTGGGAGCTGTAATCACCCCTAATCTGCCTTAACCTGGGACACACCTCATTACAGACCCCTGAGGCAGCTGGGATCCATCCTGGGAGTGCAGCAGGTGCCCCTGGAAAAGGCTTTGGGAGCAAAGAGGCTGAATTTTACCCGGTGTGCAGTTCCCTGTTCCCCTGTGCTGCCCTTCCCCAGGGAACAGGGACAGGAGGAGAGGGAATGGCCTCAGGCTGGGCCAGGGGAGGCTCAGGCTGGACACCAGCAGGAATTTCCCCATGGAAAGGGCGCTCAGGCCTTGGCAGGGGCTGCCCAGGGAGGTTTGGAGTGCCCATCCCTGGAGGTGTCCCAGGAATTCCTGGAGGTGGCACTCAGGGCTCTGGGCTGGGGACAAGGTGGGCATCGGGCACAGCTGGGACTCCCTGGGCTGGGAGGGCTTTTCCAGCCTCAGGGATCCTGGGATTCTTTTCCCCTGTTTTTTCTGGCATATTCCTCCAGCTCACAGCGTGGTCCTTCCCTGGGAGAAGGTGATGCCAGCACTGTCAGGGAAAGTCGAATTTATGGATGGAACGGGCACGAAGCAGCCTCAGTTCATTAAAGCAAATGGAGGAAAATCAACACGTGGCAAAGCAGCTGATTCCCTGCAGGAGCTGCTCCTCCCTGCCTCCCTCCTCCCCCTCACTCTGCTGGCTTTAAATGTCGGGAGGTGGCACAGGACCGTGGCCGTGCCCAGCCCCTGTGGCTCCCCGGGGTGTGTTTGGTGTCCCTGGCACAGAACTGTTCCCTTTTGTTTCATACCTGTCTCTATTTCTCCTTTTCCCCCTTTTTCTCCATCCCTGCCCACACCACCGCGTGTCCGTCAGAGCACCCCACACTCCCCACGTCCCCCATGGGAGAGGAGGTGACAGAACACCCAGAACAGCCTGGAGCAGGGGCTAATCCAACCTGAAAGCTTTGTCTTCCTTTTTTATCATCACTTTTTAACAATAACCTGGCAATAATGAGAAAATCGTATTTGCCACAGAGGCTGTTGGAGGCACTCCAGGACGAGAGAGTATTTCAAAATGTGTTCAGTAAAACAGAAGCAAATTAGCTGTGGATAAAACTCGAATTGTTCTGTCTTGTTGGGTGGAAAGTGTGACAGTTCCTGTCGGGGGAGGGCAAGGATGCACTTGGGAGAGGGAAATTGGGATGTGCTCATGGACAGCGTGGTCAGCCTGGAGAAAAGGGGGCTCGGGGGGACCCTGTGGCTCTGCACAGCTCCTGACGGGAGGGAGGATCCTTCTCGAAGGGAACAGGGACAGGACAAGAGGGAACAGCCCCAGGTTGCACCAGGGGAGGCTCAGGTTGGATATTGGGAAAAATTTCTTCCCAAAAGGGGCTGTCCAGCCCTGGCACAGCTGCCCAGGGCAGGGGTGGAGTCCCCATCCCTGGAGGGATTTAAAGCCCTGTGGATGTGGCACTTGGGGACATGGGGCAGTGGTGCCTGGGCAGTGCCGGGGAAGGGTTGGACCCGATGATCTTACAGGGATTTTCCAGCCTAAACAATTCCATGGTTCTATGATTCCATAAAGATGTGATTTTCTTCCAAACCTGGCTGGAGTCAGACCTTCCCCAGCACTGCAGTTTAGGTGGGAGCCCAGATTTGGTGGCTCCGATCAGCCCTTGGCTCCCCCAAATCCACCCTGAGCTGGGTTCAGCCCTCACCACCAGGCACATCCATCAAATCCACTGGTGGATGTGGGGAATAAAGGCCAGGCTGGGGGGAACTGTCCCAGGCAGGGGCTCCATCTCCTGCAATAACTCCATGCCAAACCATGGAAAATGCAACTCCTCTTCCTGTGTTCCTTCCAAACCTGTCCCTCTATAGCAGCAAATGACCAAAAAAAGGTGTTCAGAACTCATTTTCGTGCCCTGCACACTCTGCCCTCATCTCCAAAAGCCGAGGCTGATGTGTCCCACGCCGAATCAAACGGGAGATGTGTGCAGCAACGGAAAGGCAGCATTCCATGGAAGTGCCCCCTCTGGCGTGGAAGGGACCGGGGTTTATCAGCTGTGCAAAAGGGGCCGTGTCAGGGTAACTGCAAGGGCAGCTTTTCTCCCCAAATGCTGAAGTGTCTCACTGGAAGGAAGGCACTGGCTCGAGATTTGCATAATTTATTACCTGGATGCTCCATTTCGATTAGAAATTCCTCTAACAAAATTACTAATTACCCTTAAAACAGGCGGGAATCACCTCCCAGGGGAGGGGACGGAGCAGGGTGGGATCCCAACAGCAGCAGCCCCAAAGACCCTCCAAGATTAACCTGAACATTACATGGTGAGGCATCAGCAAAAATTGCCATAACCTTCAGAGCTTTTGCCTCCCAGCACAGGATAAAGGATCCTCCAGCCCTGCCTGCAATACCCGACCTATTTTTATGGATTCCCCGGCTGCTGGCGAGCTGCAGACGAGAGCAGGAGCTCGTTACCAACGTGCACCACCCAAGGGAGGGCAGAGGAAAACAGATCCCAGGCCAGGGGAAGCAGGGATTAAATGCAGTTATTTGGGGTGAATCCCACAGGGCTCGGTGTGATTCCAGCCCCGTCCATCCCTGTGCAGCCCCAGTCCCTCCCACCTCAGAGCAAACGGCAAGGAAGGAAAGCGTAAATGATATTTTACTGCGTTTTTAAAGTGAAACTGTGCACGAGGAAGCAGCAAAAGGAGCAGAACCCAGCTCCTGGCAAACCACAGTGAGCTGTGGAGGACATTTAGTGGTGATTTCCCTTCTGAAGGGAAAACGATATTAGAGATCTGCAGGGCCTGAGATTTGCATCCTTCCCTTCCTCATCTCCGTTCCCCCTAAATCTTTTATGGGGATCATTAAAACTCGTTGTGCACCGCCAGCGTCATCACAAATAAACTCCTGCCCATTTCCCAGTGCCTGGGGCGGCGCAGGGAGTCAGAGAGATCCATCAGAGCCCTGGCGCGCCGCAGATCTGCTCCGGGGAGAGCAGGGCTCCGAGTGGGGAAGGAATCCAGCCTTCCCCTGCCGAAACCCAGCCTGCTCGCTGCTGTGCTCCCTGCTACCCCCGGAGCTGACCCACGGCTCAGCCCCAGCAGCTCCTTCTCAATCACTGCATGAAAAACTCATTGCAGCTCAGTGCCCAGAGCAGGTGGGAGGAAACACAGAATCGCGGAGTGATTTGTGGGGGGAGGGACCTCAAAGCCCACCCAGTGCCACCCCTGCCATGGGCAGGGACACCTCCCGCTGTCCCAGGCTGCTCCCAGCCCATTCCAACCTGGCTCTCCTGACCATGGGCTGCACTTGGAGCCTGGGCTCCTTCCAAGAGGAGTTCAGGGCCAGCACAGGCTGCTGCAATCCCAGTTTGCCCTGCTGGATCCTCCCAGAGCCAAGCAGGGGCTTTGAGCTGGGTTTGACCCCAGCCGAGCGGGGGAAGCACCGCGGGATTTGTTCGGCTCCTTGCAAACAAATCTTCGTTAACCACGAGAACCTGCACATGGAAAATCCCGTTCTGTCAAGTGCTGGGTGCTGCTTAATGAAGAAAAATGAGGCAGCCAGCACAGACAGGGCACACAGAGCTGGGGCTGAGTGACTTCTTTCCCTGGGCAGCCGCTCCCTCCTCCCACCTCACTGATCAGTGTTTTCAGACTCCTGCAACCTGGCTGGAGTCATGGAATCGTGGAATATCCTGAGTGGGAAAGGAACCCACCAGGATCACCCAGTGCAACCCCTGTCCCTGCCTAGACACCCCAGCAACCCCATCCTGGGCATCCCTGGCAGCGCTGTCCCAACGCTCCTGGCGCTCTGGCAGCCTCGGGGCCGTGCCCATTCCCTGGGGAGCCTGGGCAGTGCCCAGCACCCTCTGGGGGAAGAACCTTCTCCCAATAAAAATCCTGCCAGAACTCTGTCCAAAGCTGGTCCAGGTGATGCCCACAAGCCCCGGGGGCTTTGTGCTGTTCCCACAAATCCTCCCTGTGCCTGGGCTGTGCCCCGACAGCGCTCGGGGCAGTTTGGACCCCTGGCTCAGCTCCTGAGGACATGGAAACCACAAGTTTGTAGCCAGCTTAACATCCATCACCCAGAATAAAGAAAGAATCATGGCATTATCTTTGCCTCATTTTCAATGCAGTCGACAAGAGCGATTTCTCTGCTCCAGGCCAAGCAAATTACACACGATACAGGATTGCAGATAAAATATTGGGCTGCATTCAAAATTCACTTTCAATTTTAATGCATTTGAGCTTGAGCTGGCAATTCATGGGGAAAGAAATAATAGAGCTGAGCACCACGGTTGGCTGTGCTCAGTGCAGAGCCTGAAGGGGAAATGGCTCTGCTTGGAGCTGCTGCTGCTCCCCCTGCTTCCCACGGAGCACAGGAAAGTTCCAGGGCTGGAGCCCCTCTGCTCTGGAGCCAGGCTGGGAGAGCTGGGAATGTTCCCCTGGAGAGGAGAAGGCTCCAGGGAGAGCTCAAAGCCCCTTGCAGGGCCTAAAGGGGCTCCAGGAGAGCTGGAGAGGGACTGGGGACAAGGCCTGGAGGGACAGGACACAGGGAATGGCTTCCCACTGCCAGAGGGCAGGGATGGATGGGATCTTGGGAATTGGGAATTCGTGTCTGGGAGGGTGGGGAGGGGCTGGGCTGGAATTGCCAGAGCAGCTGTGGCTGCCCCTGGATCCCTGGCAGTGCCCAAGGCCAGGCTGGACCCTGGGGCTGGGAGCAGCCTGGGACAGTGGGAGGTGTCCCTGCCCTGGCAGGGGTGGGATGAGCTTTAAGGTCCCTTTAACCCCAACCCTCCTGTGATGATGACCCTGTGTGGACAGGGGGGTACAAGAACCCCACCCCAATGGGGATGCAGTAAGAAGTAGAATTTTTGGTTTAAAATATTCAGGTTATTGGAGCTCAGGCCACTTTGGGATGTTTCTTCATGGAGAAGATGAACTGGAGAAAATTATTTGGATTGGAAGGAACCTTAAATCCCATCTAACTGAGATTAGATGCCATGGCATGGCAGGGACACCTTCCACTATCCCAGGGTGCTCCAAGTCCCAGTGTCCAGCCTTGCCTTGGGCACTGCCAGGGCTGGAATAATGCCGGGATGATGGAACACCCATGGCATCAGCACAGCTGGGAGGATCTCCCAGCCCATCCCCACCGGCTCCGAGCGGGGACCCGAGCAGCCTCCCTCCCCTGCACACAGCCAGCCCCGTGCCAGCCCTTTGATGAAGCTTTCCATTTTTTTTTTAATTGAAATATTTCTCATGCCTGCTCACACACCTCTTCCAGAGCCCTGATGTTTATCTAACATATTGAAAAATTATTTAAATTTTCGGGATTTTTTTCTTTTCCCCTCCGTCCCTCCCTGGCAACCTGGCAGAGATAACAAAGCCGCGAACGAGCCTCATGCGTTTCATGCATTTCTGAACATCATGGCAACCGCGGTCAGAAAATGTAATCATGTTGCTTTCATAACATTTCTTTTGCATATTTCCGCCGCCGCTGCGCGGAGCGCGCCCGTGGCGAGCAGGGCTCGGCCCGAGGCACGGGCGAGAGCCAGCCCAGCCCCTGGGCACCGTGCGGGGCCGGGAGCGCCTGCGGGGCTGGACGCGGAGGGCGTGAGAGGGGAGCGCTCTCTGCACCCTCCCCTGCCCTGCGCCAAAGCTTCCTGGTGGGAAATCGGTCGGAATCTGCTTTTACTGCTGGTGTGGGGAAAAGGGGAGCAAAGCTCAAAAGTATCATGGAATTATGGAATGGTTTGCGGTGGAGAGGGACCTTAAAGCCAATCCCATCCCANCAGTTCCCAGTATCCCACCCATCCCTGCCTTCTGTCCATGTGAAGCCATTCCCTGTGTCCTGTCTCCCCATCCCTTGTGACCAGTCTCTGTCTGCTCTCCGTGAGATAAAATTCCTCTCGGAGCTGCTGGCTCTGATATCAGATGTGAAACTGCCTCGGGCTCACAATCAGCTTCACTTACCTGGAGTGAGCAGATAATGATGAAGGAAATATCCTGTGCCTGCAGCACCATCTGTGCACGTTCCCTGCTCAGCACCATGAATTAATTCCATCTTGAAGAGCCTCCTGGACCAGCCACGAGGACGTGCGGGTGCCAGTCCCAACTCCCAGACCACTTTTCCTTCGAGGCAATTCATCTGCATTTTGACATTTCCGAGTTCTCCAGCTCCGTAAAATTTATTTCTGACTGGTTTCATGTAAATCAAATTGCTTGAGACTCCTGCCTTCAGATTATAAGTGATCACATTAAACCACAAGATGCTCTTGGCCACAGCGAGACTAAAAATGAGATTTTGTACAGTTGTTCTTTCTCGTTAAATTCTTTTTTTTTTCTTTTTTGTGAACAGACAGCTTTGTCATTCCCAAGTCATTTGCCCACATGGTGTTCTGGTGAGATCCAGCTTGGAATATGGCATCCAGCTCTGGAGCAACCAACACCAAAAGGATGTGGAGCTTCTGGAGAGAGCCCAGAGGAATCCATGGAGCTGCTCCAGGGCTGGAGCCTCTCTGGAACCAGGCTGGAAGAGCTGGGAATGTTCCCTTGGAGAAGGGAAGGCTCCAGGGAGAGCTCAGAGCCCCTTGCAGGGCCTAAAGGGGCTCCAGGAGAGCTGGAGAGGGACTGGGGACAAGGCCTGGAGGGACAGGACCCAGGGAATGGCTTCCCAGTGCCAGAGGGCAGGGATGGATGGGATCTTGGGAATTGGGAATTCCTGGCTGGGAGGGTGGGGAGGGGCTGGGCTGGAATTCCCAGAGCAGCTGTGGCTGCCCCTGGATCCCTGTGAGTGCCCAAGGCCAGGCTGGACACTGGGGCTGGGAGCAGCCTGGGACAGTGGGAGGTGTCCCTGCCATGGCAGGGATGGGATGGGATGGGCTTTAAGGTCCCTTCCCACCCAAACCATTCTGGGATTCTCTCCTGGCACAGGGCTGCCCCCCTGCCCTGGTCAGTGCTGAAGCTGCACCCCCAGGATGCTCCCGGGCCCTGGAAGGGCTTTGGGAGCTGTGGGGACAGGTCAGCCCCGAGGTCACACCTGGGGAAATGCCTGTGATTGGGCACAGGAACACCCGGATCCTTTCCCACGATCCAGGTGGGATCACCCAGTGCCCACACCCGGAGAGGGTCCCCAGGCCCCGTGGCACCAGTCCAGCCCCTGGGTGCCCCAGTTCCCCTCAGGCTGGTCCAGCCCAGGCTGCCTGAGGCTGCCTTGTCGCTGTTGTTCCCTTTAATTAGGCAGGAAAACATCTCCCTGCGCTGCAGGTAATTGGAGGAGCAGCCCGGGCACTCGGGAACTTGGGGAAAATAAATGCAGGAGCTGAAATTAGTTCCAGCATTTTTAAGTTGCACAAGTGCAGAGGCAAAAAAAAAAAAACCAAAAACCCAACAGCAGCAGCAACAAATATTCCCAGAGAGCCCTGTTTGCCGGAGGCACAGCAGGGAGGAGGGAGGCTGGAGGAGGATCGGGGAATTCTGGATCCACAGCTTCCAGCCAGGTCAGCGCAGAGCCAGATCCCGAAATCCGAGATCTCCTGGGCCTGTGGACATCCACAGCCACAGCTCCGGGCCCACCCGCCCTCGGGACACCTCCGTGGGTGGCCTGAGCACACCGGGGCATCAGAGCAATTCCGTGGGTGGGTTTGGGTCCCAGGAATTCCTGGAGGTGGTACTCGGGGCTCCGGGCTGGGGACAAGGTGGGATCGGGCACAGCTGGGGCTCAGTGACCCTGCAGGGCTTTTCCAGCCTCGGGGATCCTGGGATTCCGTGACTGACCCTTGGGCAGGAGGCTCGGGGGGGGCTCAGGGCAGCCAGAGGGTTCCGGGAGGGCTGGAAAAGCCTCAGGGATCCTGGGATTCTGCCTTGGTGCCTCCTCTCCAGGAGCTCCTCGGGAGGATTCCAAGCTGCTGCTGCTCCTGTGGGTTTGCCATGGAAAACTGGGCCTTCCAGGGGGATACTGGAGCGTCTCCCCTGGGGCAGCAGGACCCGCAGGACAGCTCTGGGAACATCCCTGGGGCAGACAGAGCTGTGCCAGCCTCTGCTCAGCCCCTGGCAAACCCCACCCCGTGCCCCAAACAGGAGTGGGAGCAGCCGAGCCCAGCGGGAGATGCCAGCAGCGCTGCCCTTCCCAGGGCAGCTCCAGCAGCAGGAACAGTGCAGTGGGAAACAGGGACCAGCTGGAATCTTCTGCAAAGGAGCAGCCAGAGCTGGCTAAATGTGCATGGATGGATTATATAACACTGTAAGCACACACAAAGCATATTTTTGCTTTCTCTTATGAATATTTTGGGGGGAAAAACACCAAACATGGCCTCTGGCTATTAAATCTCAGTCCTGGAGGGCTGAGACCCCCCTGGGGTGGAGCATCCCCTCAAGCCCCGGCAGGGGTGGGGGCCCAGGGGGCAGAGTCCCCTCCCTGGCACACAGGGACACCCCAAACCCTGTGGGTCTGGCAGGGGCATGGGCCAGGCAGGAGGAGCTGCTGGGTTCCTTTTGCACCATTTAATTGTGATTCCAATGAGGCTGAACTAAGAGAGTCCAGGTTGAGTCCATTTGTCAAACATCACTAAGGTTTCCTTCCTCTTAATCAGGCTCTTGCAGCAGCACAGTTTAATTATTCCCATGGCTGCTTTCCCCCGCAGGCAGAGAGAATCCCAGAATCCTGGAATGGTTTGGGTTGGAGGGACCTTAAATCCCACCCAGGGCCACCCCTGCCATGGCAGGGACACCTCCCACTGTCCCAGGCTGCTCCAGCCCCAATGTCCAGCCTGGCCTTGGGCACTGCCAGGGATCCAGGGGCAGCCACAGCTGCTCTGGGAATTCCAGCCCAGCCCCTCCCCACCCTCCCAGCCAGGAATTCCCAATTCCCAATATCCCATCTAAATCTCCCCTCTTGCAACTTAAACCCACTCCCCCTGCCCTATCACTGCTGGCTCTCACAGAAATCCCCTCTGCAGCCATGGCAAGATGCTTTTACAGCTTCCAAACCCTCCCAGAACCTTTGATTGCTGAGCTGAGCCACGAAGAAGCAGCAAACCGAGCGGGCAGATCGCTTTTGTTCTCCTTTCCTGCAGATTTCCCCCAGAACAGACAGGAGCGGTGACACTGATTACTTGTTGCATCATTAATATTTAACAGCTTGCCGTAATAAAATATTTAAACTCAAATATATTGATTTTTAGCACGTTAATACAGTTGCAGCACAAACAGGATTAGCAAGGTCTCATATGCAGAACTTTAATTAAATCCATAAAGCACACTTTTTTAATAAGCTCTCGCACAAAACTTAACTTTAAATAAATGCTTTATAATAGGCAGGGAGGCTCTGCAGGACCTGGAGAGGTTTTTTGGACCTGAGCACGTCCCACACTTCCTGATGGGAATTCCTGCCCTCCCGGGACCCTCAGCTGACATTTTAACTGCTCCGAGCAACAGGAATGTTGTCTTCAGGACAGAAGCAAGAGTTTTATCCAGAAATAATAACAGTTTGGCAAGGAGATGAGCTCTAAGGTCCTTCCAACCCAACCCAGTCCGGGATTTCATGGTTCTCCAGCACCAGGAACGGGGCTGGAGCGCTGAGAACACGCTCAGGGATCACCTTCCACGGCCCAGGCCAAGGCAGGAGCTTGCACGGGGTCAGCTGCCAGGACCTCTGGGTGATCCATCCTCCCCCACCTCCAGGGACCCCCCCAGCTCCCATCCCACCAATTGCCCCGGCAGTGAAAATACCCGTTTTCTACCTTTCCTGGGAGTTTTTCCTGTGCTGCTGCCACCAGTGGACGCTGGGATATAAAGGCAGCAGGCAGGTGGTGGCTGCAGCCTCACTCACACTAAATCGTGAGGCTTTTTGGGGCAAAAAGGCAATTTTAGCACCTTGCATTTCCCTGTGGCAGCAGCTGAGGCCCGATGGACACCTGGAGGCCACAGGAAAAGGTCAGGACCTTTTTCCTCAGTCCTGTTCCATCAATCCAAGCTGCCAAGGGACTTTTCCGAGAAGTTTTCCTAAAATCCTTGGCTCTTAGCAGTGCTCGTGCTGGGAGAAGGCCAAATTATCCTGCACAAGCTGAGTCCCGAGCACGGGGCTGTGGCCACACCGTGAGAGGGCCGAGGTTCTGGACAAACACCATCCTGGAAACCTCGGAGGGGCCGGGGGGAGCCCCTTTGTTTGCCACCACACCCTGCTCCCGGAGCCAGCCAACCTCCCGCCCGTCCTGCCCCTCGAGGCAGCCCCTGGAGAGGGGGTTCCTGCCCGGGACGGGGTGGCCGCTGCTGTTCCCAGAGTTCTGGGATGAGGAGCAGCCCGGCCAGTGCCCACCGCCCCTGGAGCCTCTGTCATCCCTGGTTTTGGGAGTCCCACGGGTCACTGTTATCCCTGGTCCCACAGGTCGCTGCTATCCCTGGTTTTGAGAGTCCCATGGATCACTGTTACCCCTGGTCCCACAGGTCGCTGTTATCCCTGGTTTTGAGAAGTCCATCCTGAGCGTTGCCACCACGTCTTACGAAAGGGGGGATCCGGGTGGGGGCCGGGCTCTGCTCCCAGGGAAAAAGGAACAGGACAAGGGGGAAAGCCTCAAGCTGCCCCAGGGGATGTTTAGGTGGGATATGGGGAAATTCCCTTCGTGGAAACGTCGTCCAGCCCGTGGTGGGTGGGGTGAACTCCACCCTCAAACCCCTGCGTTCCTGCCCCACTCCTCCCCAGCGCCATTGCAGAAATATTATTTCTGCATTTCAGTTTGCGTTTTCTGGGTTGTTTTTTTTTCCTAACAAAACAAAACAGTGGGGGAAAAATGACCTTTTCAGGTTTTAGATGTTCTGGAAAGGGAAAAAAAAGCCAACTAAGTGATTGTGCTTTAAAAGCCATTAAAATGTTCCGATGGAGAGGCTCAGGGATCTGTAATTATTGCCATGGCAGGGGTTATTTTTCCTGCTCTTGTTAGAACCTTCTCCACAACTAACAAACTGCCGGATGAGATCCTCTGCCATTGCCTTCGGGGGTTTCTGTGAGCAGAATCGAATCCTTGCAACTGAAATGGGAGCCAAACCCCAAATTCCTGATGGGGACAGGCACCGCTCCAGCTGCGGGTGCAGGCTGGGTGCCCCAGTGAGGAGGGTGGAGGGGCCCAGCTGGTGGGACTCCAATCACCCAGCACCACCCCAGGGGGCGATTTCAGGGTGTTTCCCATCGTTTTCCCATAGTTTTCGTGGGTTTTCCCATCGTTTTCCTCCAGGACAGCAGGAATACCCGCTTGACCCTGAGCCAGCAGCTCACGTGGGAGCACTGCCAGGAAACCCCAGGCTGGCTGAGCCTGCTGGTGACCACTGCAACTCCTAATCCCTGCTGCAGCCAGCCCCGTGCAGCTCCCTGCCAGCGCTGGGACAGCAAATCCCAAATGGCCTCTTACCTAAAGCTCTTTAAAACAGACAGGGACGGTCGGGTGCTACCGAAAATGCCTTTTCATCTCCCAGCGCTGCTGCCTCTGGAAATCTCTTCCCAGCGCTCGGTGTTAGGTTGTGGATCTGCTTGGGCTGGGTTTAAGGGGATCAGGATTGCAAGGGGATCAGGATTGCATTGAATCCCCCTGAGCGACCCCTCCAGGTAAATCCCGGCTCCTCGTGAGCAGCCGGTGTCATCGATCCGGGATCCATGCCGTGGATGTGCTCCATCAGCCCGGGATCCACGCTGTGGATGTGCTCCATCGATCCGGGATCCACGCTGTGGATGTGCTCCATCGGCCCGGGATCCACGCCGTGGATGTGCTCCATCGGTCCGGGATCCACGCTGTGGATGTGCTCCATCGATCCGGGATCCACGCTGTGGATGTGCTCCATCAGTCCGGGTTCCACGCCGT
>VXAZ01007258.1:19360-34043 GCA_013399875.1 Gymnorhina tibicen
CCGGGATCCACGCTGTGGATGTGCTCCATCAGTCCGGGATCCACGCCGTGGATGTGCTCCATCAGTCCGGGATCCACGCTGTGGATGTGCTCCATCGATCCGGGATCCACGCTGTGGATGTGCTCCATCGGCCCGGGATCCACGCCGTGGATGTGCTCCATCAGTCCGGGATCCACGCTGTGGATGTGCTCCATCGATCCGGGATCCACGCTGTGGATGTGCTCCATCAGTCCAGGCTACAGGCCATGGATCTCCTTCCCTGGTCCTGCTCCATCCGTCTGGGTTCCATACCATGGACCTTTTTCCTCAGTCCTGCTCCACCAATCCAGGACCCATGGTCATGGAACTCCTTCCCTGGTCCCACTCCATCAGTCCGGGGGCCACACCATGGACCTCCTTCCTCGGCCCCACTCCACCAGTTTGGAGTCCATGCCATGGATCTCCTTCCTCATTTCCCCTCCATCAGTCCAGGGCCCTTCCCATGGATCTCCTTCCTCATTTTCCCCCCATTAATCCCAGGTCCATCCCACAGATCTCATTCCCGGTCCCACTCGTGTCCAAGCTCACGCTCCGGGACGAGAGCGAGCAAAGGCCCCTTTTCCCTGCTGGAAAGAAGTGCGGGAAGCGCTTTGGGAGCAGTGGAAGTGCGGCCCTGGCAGTGGAGCTCTGCTACCACCTGCAGGGCTCCTGCCGGGCTGCTCCGCACCGCAGCGCCTGAAGCGCGGGGAAGGCTTTGGCTCTCCCTGGCTTTAATTCCCGAAGGCAAATCCAGCCGCTCTCCCAGCAGAGGGTCACACACAGATCCCGGGCAGCTCCCACATCCCTCCGACCTGGTTCGAACAAGACGCCGGCACCAGGAATCCCAGGAAATGCTTTGTTGGTGCCCAGCAAAGCAAACACCGATGCCAACACGGAGTGGCATGGAATAAACGCTTCCCTGGCATGGAATAACCCCTTCCCTGGCATGGGATAACCCCTTCCCTGGCATGGAATAACTCCTTCCCTGGCCCTGCCCCTGGCAGCGGGCACCTGCCCGCTCCAGGCCCCTCCAGGCCCCCCAGCTCCAGCCCTGCTGCATTCCGCAGTCCCGGACCTGGCTCCCAGCCCCGGCACGGGGCGAGGGAGCATCTCCAAGGAGCTGGAGCACGTCGCGGCTGAGATTCCACATTTCCGTCGGGAAAGGCGGGGAAGGACGGGAGGTGGCGGTGCCGCGGGGCTGGCGCGGCAGGGGATGCCCGGGTGAGCTCACCCGCGCACCTTTCCATGCCCGAGCTGTCGGTATTCCCCGGGTTCCTGAGGCAGCAGCACATCCCACCCGCAGGCGTTTCCCGTCCCGTCTCCGAGTGACCCACACCCGGCAGCACCGAGGAACAGCCCTGCCCCGGCCGGCGGCTCTGGGGGCCGCGGGCGGCCTTTCCAAAGGCATTCCCTGCTGGAAGTCGGCCCCTTGCTCCCCGCTGCTGCTCCTGTCCGAGGACAGCCCCCACCCTCCTGCTCGCCGGAGCCCCGGCCCCGCAGCGGCAGCGATGGACGGCGCCACAGGGCAGCTCCATCCGCCCCGGATCCACCGGGATCTGGGGTCCGGGCCGTGCCCAGGCTGGATGGCAAACATCTCCCACGAGGAAGTGTTCCTGGTGCGGGAGGGAGCGGCGCTGGAGTGTCCCCGGCTGTCCCCGGGTCCCCCGGCCCGTGCCCGCCCTGCCCGCGCGGGGCGATTCCCATGGCACAGACCCGGATCAGCCGGAACGGGAACGGCTACAAGCGAATTCCGGCGGCAGAGCCGGCATCGGCGCCCGTCTGCCGGCGCTGTCCCCCGGGAACTGGGGAGGGAATCGGAGGCAAAGGGGGGGAAGCAGCTGCGGAACGTGACTGCCCTGGGACTGGTCTGGGAATCACCGCTCCGTGTGCCCCGCTCCTGGCCCCGCCGCATCCCGCACCCATCCCGCATCATCCATCCTGCATCCCGCACCCATCCCGCATCATCCATCCTGCATCCCGCATCCATCCCGCACCCATCCCGCATCCATCCTGCATCCCGCATCCATCCCGCACCCATCCCGCATCCATCCTGCATCCATCCCACATCCCACATCCCACATCCATCCCGCATCCAGCCCACACCCCACATCCCACATCCATCCCGCACCATCCCGCATCCCGCCCCGGGTCGCTGCCGAGGGCGGGGACCCTGCCGGGAAGCAGGACCCAGCCCTTGCTGCTCCTCAGGGCGAGCCCCCGACCCCTGCCCGCTCCGGGGTGGGCTCGGTGCCCTCGGGAGCCCCCACCCCCTCCCCACGGGTTCCGGCATCGCCGGACGCGGGGTCCCGGAGCTGCTCCGAAGATCCGAGATCCCCTCCCGCCCCCTGCCCTGCCCTGAGCCGGGCTCTCGCTGCCGGAATGCCGGGCTCGGTCATTGTCATTCAGCGCGGTCTCATCAGCTTTTATCCCCCGGCAGTGACCTTCCGAGAGCGCGCCGGGCCTACAGAAACGGCATTTGTAATTAATCTATTTCCATAGGATTAGCGTGTCAAATGTCACGGGGATCCGTGTAAGATCCCTTCGGAGCCTCAAATCCTTTAGTCCGAACGGCTTTGAACCCGCGGCGGTGTCAGCAGCGAGCGAACAGCCCGGCGGGGGCGGGGGCTCCCCACGGACCCTCCCCTGCCACGGAAATCCTCGGCTCGGGGCTGCCCAAATCCCGGCCCTGCTCCATCCCCCGGCGCGGGAGAGGCCAAAGCGCTGCGGAGATCGCCCGGGAGAGGGGACAGGCCCTGCAGGGCCGAGCCGGGGCTTGGCACCCTCACCCCTGCTCCGCTCCCGGCTCCTCCATCCCAGCTCCCCCATCCCATCCCATCCCACCCCATTTCCCCATCCCGGCTCCAGCACTGCTGCTTTGGGATGAGCCGATGCCATCTCCGACCTCTCCCGCCCCGCCACGGCTGCATCGTTCACAACCGAGCAGAGAAATAATGCCCGGAGCTCCAGAGGGATTTATTTTATCTTCCTCTCGCACAAACACCTCGTGTACCGAGTCCTTCTTACCTGTGAGGGAAATCCCCGTGTCGTTCCAGCACAAGGCATTTTTAACTTTAATTCCGTGTGTTCTCCCGGGGCCTGGCAGGGAACAGCCCAGATCCCGTCAGGGCTCTGCTGTTGCTCCCAGGAATTTTCTGCTCACCCCAACATTTACATTTCAGCTCAGCCACAGCTGCTCTGGGCACCCTGTGCCAGGGCCTCCCCACCCTCCCAGACAGGAATTCCCAATTCCCAAGATCCCATCCATCCCTGCCCTCTGGCAGTGGGAAGCCATTCCCTGTGTCCTGTCCCTCCATCCCTTGTCCCCAGTCCCTCTCCAGCTCTCCTGGAGCCCCTTTAGGCCCTGCAAGGGGCTCTGAGCTCTCCCTGGAGCCTTCCCTTCTCCAGGGGAACATTCCCAGCTCTCCCAGCCTGGCTCCAGAGGGGCTCCAGCCCTGGAGCAGCTCCGTGGCCTCTCTGGAGGAGGGGATGGAAGTTTCCATTTAGACTTTTATACTTCTGTGACAAGAGGAAAAATCTCCTCTTTTCCAAGCACAATCTTCCTCTCAAAAACTTCCCCATTTGATTGGGTTTTCTGCTGAGTGCAGCTCTTTCCTTTTGAGTAATTAAAAACTATGACCTTTGCTAATTAAATTTAATAATTAAAAAGTAATTCTGAAAGCAGACTCCTCAAATGAGGTTATTTATTTCTTTTCTTTCTGCAGAATAAAGGAAGTTTTCTACCATCAAATCCTCACTGAAGGTGACTCAGCGGGGGAAATGCTCCGCTCTCATTCCAAGAGGAGGATTATCCCTAATCCTGGTTTCTGTCACCTCCCCAGCCCCAGGCTGTGCCATGAGCAGCCAGGACAGGCATGGCCAGGCCGGGTCACCCACGAGCCACCTCTGCACCCCTTCTGTCCCCCTGCCCGGCCACCTCCCCATCCCAAACCACCCCTTTGCATCCCTTGGGTTCTCCCGGGACATCCCAGAGTAAATCCCATGCAATCCCACAGGATTCCCCTCATCCCCCAAGGTGTCCGTGCCCCGGGGCTGTCCCAGAGCTGCTCTGGTGTCCTGCAGACCCCCCCAGCTCCCTCCCAGGCCGTCCCCAAGGTGCAGGGGGCACCGAGCTCAGCCCCACCCGCTCCCCTCGCTGTCATTCCCCAGGGACCCCACAGCTGCCGGCGCTGCCCTGGCACCACCACAGCCCCCGGAACTCTCCCTCCCACCCTGCCCAGTCCTACCGGAGCTTTCCCAGCCGGAGCTGCCCCGGAGCTGCTGTCACAGCGACGCTGACACGGAGCAGGGCCCGGCGCTGGCTGCACGTGTCCCAGATTACCCCGGTGTCACCGCTCATCTCCGGCATCTCCAGGCAATATTAAAATGCTTTTTCCCCCCCCTCCATTTTCTCCCTCTCCTTCTCTTCCTCCTGCAGGAAATTCAGGATGACACCGCGCGATAAGCTCTGTCACTTTGAATTAGAGCGGCCGGGCCGGGGTTATCTGCAGCGATGGGAGAGCAGATGAAATGTGATCTCCCTGGCAAGGAAGGAGCCGTCAGCGAGCAGGGAGGGACACGGAGCCGGAGACCCGGACACTTCCCGGGATTAACTGGGGGCTCTCCACCTGCAGCCTCCCAACAGCTTTTGGGCAACAACAGAAGTCATGTTTTGTTGGCTCCAGACACTCCCAGACCCCTGTGGGGCCGGTGTTTGGGGTCCCTGGGCAGGGCTGCTGGGGGCGGGGGGCTGGGGGGTCCTGCCAGCCCCAATCCCACCTGCCAGGGCCACGTTTGGATCACTAGGGAGCCGCTGCCAGCCTTGCTGAGGATTTGGGATGGTCACAGGAATGGGGCATCCAAACCTTTCCCACCCACGTAAGGAGCTGCTCATCCGAGTTTTTGGATGGATTTGCAGAATTCAGCTTTGAACCATAAAGGACACTTTCCACTATCCCAGGGTGCTCCAAGGTCTGTCCAGGCTGGCCTTGGACACTTCCAGGGATGGGCACTTCCAGGATGGGTCCATCCTGTCAAGAGATGAGTATTTTACATGCTGCAGTGTTTATTTTAAACTCTGCAGTGATTCCTGGTGGCTGGAAGAACTCTGGCAAATGTTCATTCCCTTCCCCAGTGCCTCCATCCTCCCCGTGCTGGCACAGGAACATGAAGCATTCCCTGTTCAGGATGATGGGAATCCCCTCACGTGCCCCGGCTGAGGTGGGCACGGGGCTGGGTGTCCTGCCAAGGCTCCAAGGTCTCCAGCAGGAGCATCCCTCAGAGCCATCCCACCCCTCCTGGCACGTGCGGGGTCACCTCTGCCCTGGCACGGCAAACCAGTGCCCTCCCAGTGCCCCTCCGGTCCCCTGCGCCTGCCCTGTCCTGCACCCTCAGGCACAGGAGGGCCCTGGGCAGGATTCTGGGAAGGAAGGATGCTTTGTGCCCTCTCAGGGAGCTGAGAGGAGGCTCTGCAGGGACCATCCTGCTCCCCTGCCACCCCTCTTCTCCTTCCCCTTTCCCTTCCCCTTCCTCTTCCCCTTCCCCTTCCCCTTCCCCTTTAGCTTCCCCTTCCCATTCCCTTTCCCTTTCCCTTTCCCTTTCCCTTTCCCATTCCCATTCCCATTCCCACCCTGCCAGTGAGCAGGACCCAAATCCAGCCCCCCAGGTCTGGCCACACCCAGCCTCCCTCTCCCAGGATTTCACCCTCCTTCACTCGATCCGTGATTTCCTCAGCTTTCTCCCTGTGCTGGGCGAGGACTTGGGAGGAAAAAGCTGCCTGTGTTAGCTCCTAGCTGGGCATCAGCCTGAGCTGAATTAGTTTAATCTGAATCACCACAAACCCCTCGGGAGATCCAGGGGAAATTCATAAATTATTATCTCCAGCTCTCCAAATCCATCTGCACAAACGAGTGAAGTGGTTTTCCCTTTAGGATTTGAAATGAACGGGAAGGCAGAGAAAACTCAGCTCGCACCTTGTGCAGGCACCGGCACAGCTCAAATGTTCCCTTGGAATTCCAGGGCCGTGGGGGTGGAGCAGAGGCTCCAATGGAAGTAGAAGCAGCTGGCACAGGGTGCCCAGAGCAGCTGTGGCTGCCCCTGGATCCCTGGCAGAGCCCAAGGCCAGGCTGGACGAGGCTTGGAGCAGCCTGGGACCGTGGGAGGTGTCCCTGGGATGAGAGGGGCTTTGAGGTCCCTTCCCACCCAAACCATCCCAGGATTCTGGGATTCTTTTGAGGTTCACTTCCCCTTCCTCCATGCAACCAGGAGAAGCAGATCCCAACTTATTCCGAACCTCTGCCTGCCCAAGGAAAGGCTCTTGGGCACCAGAACCCCTTCACTGATGCACTCCCTCATGCACGGTGCCATCCAGCCCGATCCCACAGTGCCATCCAGTGTGATCCCACGGTGCCATCCAGCCCGATCCCACGGTGCCATCCAGCCCGATCCCACAGTGCCATCCAGTGTGATCCCACGGTGCCATCCAGCCCGATCCCACAGTGCCATCCAGCCCGATCCCACGGTGCCATCCAGCCCGATCCCACAGTGCCATCCAGCGCCCGCCCGGCCCCGCTGCAGCCCCGCCGCAGCCGCTCCGCCCCCAGCCGGCAATTCCAAAGGAAAAAGCGGCTTTTCCTTCTCCCAGGACCAGCCTGTGGCCGCCGCTTCCTCGGGAATGCTCGCGCCGGCCCCGCTCTTTCCGAGTTCCCGGGATTAACGCGGACAAGGCACAGACGGGCGGCTCGGGGGAGCCTCAGCCCAGCCCGGCGCTGCGGGGCCGCGGCACCGGCACCGCCCGCATCATCCCCGGTACCGCCCGCATCATCCCCGGTACCGCCCGCATCATCCCCGGTACCGGCACCGGTACCGGCACCGACACCGGCACCGCCCGCATCATCCCCGGTACCGCCCGGATCATCCCCGGCACCGCCCGGATCATCCCCGGTACCGGTACCGGTACCGGCACCGGCACCGGCACCGCCCGGATCATCCCCGGCACCGCCCGGATCATCCCCGGTACCGGCACCGGCACCGCCCACATCATTCCCGGTACCGGCACCGCCCGGATCATCCCCCTGGCACCACCCAAATCCTCCCGGTATCGGCACCATCGCATCTTCCCCCCGGCACCGGCACCACCCGGATCATCCCCGGTACCGGCGCCATCCTCATCCCCCGGCACCGCCCGCACCCCTCCCGTACCGCCCGGGGCAGGCTCCAGCCCCGTCCCTGCCGAGCGGCGCAGGCGGGATGGGACAGGGAGGCAGCTCCAGGCTCTGCCCGGTTTCCTTCCCCGGGGGATGGACGAGCTGAAATCTCTTCTTCTGTTCGGAAAGGCTGGGAGAGCTGGGAATGCTCACCTGGAGAGGGGAAGGGAAACCTCAGAGCCCCTTGCAGGGCCTAAAGGGGCTCCAGGAGAGCTGGAGAGGGACTGGGGACAAGGCCTGGAGGGACAGGACACAGGGAATGGCTTTAAGGTGAAGGAGGGGAGATTTAGATGGGATACTGGGAAAGAATTCCTGTCTGGGAGGGTGGGGAGGGGCTGGGCTGGAATTCCCAGAGCAGCTGTGGCTGCCCCTGGATCCCTGGCAGTGCCCAAGGCCAGGCTGGACCCTGGGGGCTGGGAGCAGCCTGGGACAGTGGGAGGTGTCCCTGCCATGGCAGGGGTGGGAATGGGTGGGCTTTGAGGTCCCTCCCAACCCAAACCTGGCTGGAATTCTGTGTCTCTCACAGCAGGGGCAGCAGAGCAGAGCCCAGAGCTCAGGGGTGGTTTGGGCTGAGACTTTCAGTGTAAAAAGCATGAACAGGAGTATTTGTGTAACATTTTAATGCTCCTCTGCCTCTCCTGTCACTGTGCTGACCCTCCCTGCTCAAAGGCCGGGTGTCTGTGAGCCCCCTGTACCCACACCCACCCCGTGGGCAGTTTGGAGCTGCTGGATCCGGATTTCCAGCTTCCCCTGGTGACTCAAACGTTTCTCCGTGCTGGGAGCAAGGAAAGCAAACACTTCCCATCGCTGGGGACTTCCTGGCAAGACACAGATTGGTAATTTGAAGACATTACCTTTTAATTTAGGGAATTTAGGGCAATACACCCATCTGTTCATCCCTGAGATGCACAGGGGGGGACGGCCGAAGCTTCAGGTGCATTTTTAGAGCTGGGCTCAGCACCCCGCAGCCTCTCCCTGCCTAACCCCGTGTGACAAAGGCACAGCCTGAGTTCCGACCCTAATCCCACCCCTGCCATGGCAGGGACACCTCCCACTGTCCCAGGCTGCTCCCAGCCCCAGTGTCCAGCCTGGCCTTGGGCACTGCCAGGGATCCAGGGGCAGCCACAGCTGCTCTGGGAATTCCAGCCCAGCCCCTCCCCACCCTCCCAGACAGGAATTCCCAATTCCCAAGATCCCATCCAGCCCTGCCCTCTGGCAGTGGGAAGCCATTCCCTGTGTCCTGTCCCTCCAGGCCTTGTCCCCAGTCCCTCTCCAGCTCTCCTGGAGCCCCTTTGGGCCCTGGAAGGCCACGATGAGGTCACCCCAAACCTTCTCTTCCCCAGGCTAAACCATCCCAATTCTCCCAGCCTTTCCACAGCTCTGCCCCATTTTCCAGAGCAATAATCAGTGTTAAACTCCCAGTGCTCTGATCCTGTGCGTGCTGGAGTTCGTCCAAGTGCATTAATAATAAATTAAAGCAGTGTGGGGGTAAAAACCAGGATTTGATCATAAACAGCCTGGAAAAGTGAGGGAGAAGGGGCAGCAGCCATGGAATGAGGGCAGAGGTGGGAGCAGCTCCGGAGGCTCCAGCACTGAGCACCAGCCAAACCAGGATTTCCCGGGTTTATTTTCCTAAAGGGCTTCACATCCAATGAAATCATCACAACAACGCTCGGAGAGCACAAGGGCAACACCCTGGGAGCTGCCAGAGGATCCCAGCAGCGCTCAGCTCTCGTCCTGTGCAACTCAAAAGCTGCTTTTGGAAACGAAACAAAACCAGGATGTTGCTGCTAAAAAAAATAAATAAAATAAAAGATGTTCAGGTAAAACCACAAAACTCCAGGGATCTGTTTTTACCCCAACCAAAGCAGTCTGGCCAAGCCCAGGTACAAAATTCCCTGTACAGTTATTAAATCCTGCTAAAAAGCTGAGTTTTCCTTGGGTTTAAAACATAGCACACCAAACACGGCAAAAAAAAAAGATAGGAATTATCATCCAGTTCTCCATGTTTCGGGTTAATGGCAAGAATTCAGGGCAATTCTGGATGTTTTGCAGTTCCGTGCAGTGAGCGGGGACTTACAGGTGGGAAGTTCACTGAAGCGATGCTGTCTCCCAGAAAAACGTTTGTAACATGGACAAAAGCCCCAGCAGTTCCTGGAAGGAAAGCATTCCCAGGAGGAGAGGCTGGCGAGCAGCTCGTAGAGGAGCATCTTTAAAAAAGCAGAAATCCCGAGCTGTGTGGACACAAACTCATTCAGCCCCGCTGTGAAGGGCTCTGCAGACAATCCCAGAGGTGAGGAGCTGGAGCTGGGCGATACCCGGGAGCTGGGACATCCCAGCCCTTGGTTTCCCAGCTCCCAGGCAGAATTCCCGCGGGATTCCTGAGCTCCAACCCGGCTTTACCCCGATTGGTGTCCGGGCTCCCTCCGCCCAAGCACTGCAGGGACAGGACGGGAGCACCCGGCCAGGAATGGGGGCGGAGGGAATTGGAGGGATGCGATCCCTGAGCCGCTCCCTCTCCAGGTGAGGAGTCCATCAGCAACAGCAGGAAAATTCCTTCCGCGTTTCTCCTGCCCGGTAAAAAGCAGCTCCCGCTGCTCTCTCCAGTGTGGCCGTGCCACGTCCCACAGCACGGGGTCAGCCTGGGACGTCTTTCCCCTCAGCACCTCCTCTGACCTCGCTCCAAAGGAAGGATTCCCCATGGAAAGGGCTGGAACGAGGTGGTCTTTAAACCCCTTTCACCCCAAACCATTCTGGGGTTTATCATTCCCACTGCCTGGGGAAAGGGAATCAAACATTTTGCAGTTTTCAGTGCTTTGACTTCCATAAATGAGAGACGTTGCTATAAATAATCACCATAACATGGACTTTTTGTTCTGATTGGTGGGGTTTTTTTAATGATGTTTTTGTTGTTTATGGATTTTTTGTTGTGATCCATCCCTGGCAGTGTCCCAGGCCAGGTTGGACAGAGCTTGGAGCAGCCTGGGACAGTGGGAGGTGTCCCTGCCATGGCAGGGGTGGCACTGGGTGGGATTTAGGTCCCTTCCCACCCAAACCATCCTGGGATTCCACAATTCCTTCTCCTCCCCACACACAAACCTGCAAATACAGCCATGGAGCCCCTCCTGTCCTACCCACAGCTGCCCTGGAATAATTAAATCAGGTTTTTATGGCTGTCACTGGAATCCCTGGGGGCCAAATGAACAATTCCAGCGTTTCCAATGCAGTTCTCTTATTTAAAGTCCTGCTCAGTTCCACCACAGCTGAAGAAGACTTGCAGGATTTTATGGTCTGAGCCAACACCTGGGATCTCTGAACGATGTTTTATGGTGCCAACAGCCTCCTGGACTGGTGAAATCCCAGTGTTTGGGGTGGAAGAACGGGAGCAGCCCTGGCTGCAAGCAGCTCTGCAGGAATTCAGGATAAATCCAGAGCACTCAACCCTCCCCGTTTAGCAAAATCAAAAAGAAATGGCTTTTAAAGCAACTACTTCAAATACTGCAAGTATTACTGCACCTTTCACAAGAACACTGTCTGGGCCTGGAAAACAAACACTAAACAAGTTAAAATAAAGGGAAAGGAAACTCTGGAGGCAAAAGAATTCCTCAGTACCGCAACGGGCAGAGGGACACCACACGAATTCAAGGTAGCTGAGATCAGAAGACAACCCAAAAGGTGCTAAATCAGTTAAATTCCATTTTAAATGATGGTTATAACCCACAGCATCACTTCCTCTGGCCCAGTCTTCAGCGAGTTCAGGGCTGTCACCCAGTGGGATTGGGGTTAATCCCGGGATCTGCCCCTCAGCAGGACACACATTTGGGATGAGCCCTTTCTTCACTCCCGGGATCTGCCCCTCAGCAGGACACACATTTGGGATGAGCCCTTTCTTCACTCCCGGGATCTGCCCCTCAGCAGGACACACGTTTGGGATGAGCCCTTTCTCCACTCCCTGCGCTGAAGCGAAAGGCAGAGCTGTCTGAGGAACCCGAGCTGGGATCCCCCTGTTTGTGAGAACGGGAACAAGGAACATAAACCTGATAAAAGCCCCCCTAAAACACCCAAGAGGGAGCTCATTCCACAGGGGGTGAGACCGCAGAGCTGCCGAGGCACGGGGTGGGGGTGGAGCAAAGAAGAAACCAAACCAGCGGAACAATCCAAACATGCTTTATGCACTGAAGTCAGGAACAGCCTCATGGGCACCCCTACATTTAGCACCATTGTGAGATGGGAACACTCAGAGGGAGCAGTCACACAGTCCTCGAGAAAGGGGGAACACGGGCAGGAGCGCGCCAGGGAGAAGGATGGGATGGGATGGGCTGGCTCGGAGGTGTTAGTGGATGTCATGCTAGGAATGCTGCATTTCTCCTCGCATTCCGACCAAAAGCACGCGGCAGGACGCAGTCAGTTCATCCAGCACTCGTTCCTCCGCAGGAAGGAAACGGAAGGGAAAAGTTAAAAATGCAAATTCTCTTCATCAGATCCAAAAGTGTCACGAGGAGGCAACAAATTTGCCTCGTAAATGTCTCCAAGGATCATCCCAGCCCTCCTAGCAGGAAGCAGGTGACAAAGGAGAGTACAGGCAACATCCTATGGCATTTATTATTTACAAACCTTGAGATACAGAAACAAGGCAGCCCTTGAGTTACTGGTCATAAAAAACCCCGTGAAGCACCGGCGCTTTCCCCGGGTGCACACGCAGCCGGGGATCAGCACCCCTGCGCTCCCCCCGCGCTCTCACCCCGCTTCGCCCCAGCACAGGGAGCTCCACATTCCAGAGGAGGAAGAGACAAAAGCTCTAGAAAGGGTTGGATGGACAAATTTCCAACTGGATCCCAGTTCTCTCCCGAATCCACCGCCACGAGCGGGGTGCCGGCCAAACCCAGCCGGACACTCAGCTTCCCGCCCTCCGCTCCCGCGGCGGCGAAGGAGAACTCCGGGAAGGACCGAATCCCTCCTCGCTCCCGTGCCGAGCCGAGCCGCAGCGCCGGAGCCGCCGCTCCCGCGGCGCAGCAGGATCAGCTCCGGCCGAGGCCGGCCCCGAGCGCCCGGCGCCTCAGAGCGCGGTGAGGCCGAAGTTGCAGCGGCAGTACATCATCCCCGCCGAGTCCAGCCACGAGTCCGAGATGGGCTCGTACCTCTGCACCGTGTTCAGGTAGGACGAGCCCGAGTGCCCCCCCACCACGTACAGGTGGTTATCGATCACCGCCGCGCCCACGCCTGCGGACGAGAGCACGGCATCAACACCTGCGGGAACCGCGGGGCTCCCGTCCCCAGCGCCACCGCCCCCCGCCCCCCAGAGCCCGACCCCGCGTCCCCCCGGGCTGAAGCACACGGGTGTAAACGAGGAGCCCTCTCTGTTGGGGTCTGCCACTCCTTCTGCGCTGTTCTCATCCCCTTTCCTGGATAAAACCACGTCCCCGTGTCCCAGTGCCCTGTGTCAGGGAGACTATGGGATAGAATCGGGGAATGTCCCGAGTGGGAAGGGACCCATAGAACCATCCAGCCCAGCCCTGTCCCTGCCCAGACACCCCCGCAATCCCACCCTGCGCATCCCTGGGAGCTCCTGGAGCTCTGGCAGCCTCGGGGCCGTGCCCATTCCCTCGGGAGCCTGGGCAGTGCCCAGCACCCTCTGGGGGAAGAGCCTTTCCCTGATCTCAGCCTGACCGTGCCTGGCCCAGCTCCAGCCCTTCCCTGGGTGCTGTCCCTGTCACAGGGAGCAGAGATGGGAGCTGCCCTCAGGAGGAGCTGCACCACAACCCTGCACCCCTGAGCCTCCACACCCAACAAAATACAACAGAACAGCACACAGGACTGCTGAAAGCTGAAATCACTGAACAAACAGGAGGTAGGATTACTACTTCCTACTGTTTTTCTTACAGCTCAGTATAAATAAACTGAACTTGGGAGAAACCAAGATCCTCTCACAGAGCTGGTGAAGTGACCTTCACCCACAGGTGGAGTCCCTGCCACTCTCCCTGCAGCTTCTACCAGCTCAGAGGTTCATTTCTGCCACGTCCCACCTGTCCGGGGCTCCTTCATGGGCCGGCACACCGTCCACTGGTTCTGGTGGGGGTCGTATCTCTCGATGCTGGACAGGTGGGACACCCCGTTGTGTCCCCCCACCACGAAGATGAAGCCCAGCATGACCCCCACCCCAAAGTTTATCCGTTTGTCAGCCATGGAGGCCACGGTCTCCCAGGAGTTCTTGCTCGGATCGTAGCGCTCCATGCTGCGAGGAAAACACAGCCATGAGCTGGGATCCCAGGGATGTCACAGGTACAGCTGTGAGCTGGGATCCCAGGGTTGGGGACTCACTACAGGGTGTCACAGGTACAGCTGTGAGCTGGGATCCCAGGGATGTCACAGGTACAGCTGTGAGCTGGGATCCCAGGGATGTCACAGGTACAGCTGTGAGCTGGGATCCCAGGGATGTCACAGGCACAGCTGTGAGCTGGGATCCCAGGGATGTCACAGGTACAGCTGTGAGCTGGGATCCCAGGGATGTCACAGGCACAGCTGTGAGCTGGGAACCCAGGGATGGGGACTCACTCCAGGGTGTCACAGGCACAGCTGTGAGCTGGGAACCCAGGGATGGGGACTCACTCCAGGGTGTCACAGGCACAGCTGTGAGCTGGGATCCCAGGGACAGGGACTCACTGCAGGGTGTCACAGGTACAGCTGTGAGCTGGAATCCCAGGGATGGGGACTCACTGCAGGGTGTCACAGGTACAGCTGTGAGCCTGGGATCCCAGGGACAGGGACTCACTGCAGGGTGTCACAGGCACAGCCGTGAGCCCGGGATCCCAGGGACAGGGACTCACTGCAGGGTGTCACAGGCACAGCCGTGAGCTGGGATCCCAGGGACAGGGACTCACTGCAGGGTGTCACAGGCACAGCCGTGAGCTGGGATCCCAGGGACAGGGACTCACTGCAGGGTGTCACAGGCACAGCCGTGAGCTGGGATCCCAGGGACAGGGACTCACTGCAGGGTGTCACAGGTACAGCTGTGAGCTGGGATCCCAGGGATGTCACAGGTACAGCTGTGAGCTGGGATCCCAGGGACAGGGACTCACTGTAGGGTGTCACAGGCACAGCTGGCTCTGCCAGGCAGTTACCACACAGGAATAATGGAATAGAGAGGGAAAGGGCTGATGGGCCCAGGACTGGGATTAATGAGGCTGCCCAAGGGGCTTTGCTGGTGCCTAGGTGGGCACAGGGACCTCCCCAGAATGTACCCATTCATGTGGGCAGGCCCACACCCCACAACGGCTACAGCAGAACAAGGATTAATGAAGCCCATCCATGATCTACTGGGCATTATTTTGGCTGCTCAGGGTGGTTTTGGTGGTGCCTAGGTGGGGTTAAGGTCACCCCAAGCACATGCCTGTTCATCTGGGTTACCCAATAGGTTCAGCAGGACAGGGATTAGCGAGGCTGCCCGGGGGGGTTTGGTGGTGCCC
>VXAZ01007265.1:821-10913 GCA_013399875.1 Gymnorhina tibicen
AGCCGGAGTCACCCTAATCTTGTCAAGATAGAGGGGACAAGGATCATCTCAGAAACCGCTGAATCATTCCTCAAAGGACTAGGCATGCCCCAGGGAGAAAGGTGAAAAGTGCATTGTGAGGAAGACTACTTATCTTCATCAGAAAGACCCCCGAGGAAGAGGAGAAGCTTTCCTCAGTGCGACCACCAGGACACACAGCACATGCGTGGCATGTATGCTAATGATATTAATGACTTCCGAGAAATAATTTATATAACCACGCCTGTCCCAAGGCATGTGATGAATATTCATGATTTAACCCATAATACTGCGTTGTAGGGAACACCGGGGTGTGTGGTTTTGGAGGAGCGATCTCCCACACCCAGTGCGCTGAATAAAGCAAATACCCACTTCTCTGACTCTGTCTCTGAAACGTCTCCTAGCCCAGCTTGGGCCATTTCACTATATTTGGTTTCTTCACCAGAAAGTTCTGTGTCCTTCGGTTCCCCATTGGCCCGTGTTAATTCTCCCCGCCTACCCCTGTTATTGGGGTATTGTTATTGGTCAGATACTCCTTTCCCCGCCTCTGTAATGCCCCCTTGTTACTCTGTTATTGGTTGATGTGTGTTTTCCCCCTCCCATTCTGTAGGGGTACAAAACCCCATGTCAGAATCGCTTTTTTTGCTTCTTTGTGCCCTTCGTCCATTTGTTCCCGAACTCTCGTTCCCAATAAACCGTCTCCTGCTTCCACAAAGAAGCCCCCCCGCCTTGTCCTTCCTCCTCTATGCGCCTTCGACATTGGTGGGCTAGGCGAACCTGAGCTGAGGCTTCGTCAGCCCTCCCGCACAGCGTACTGCTTCCATCTACCTCTCCGGTGTGGGCGAGAGCCCCATGCTGGGTGTCGCAGGCTAGCCAGAGGACAGCACCATGGCACTGCACTGCTGTTTACAGACCAGGAACAACACACGGGCTCCCATGCCTGGAGGCACAGTTTCCAAAAGCAGATTTACAGCAGTATGACTTCCTCCTCTTGGGGAATGTAGAGCTCCTCAGAAACCTACCTGGAGGCTCTGCAACACCTCTGGAGCTCAAGTTCATGTGCCCTTTGTAGCCAGGTCTGCTCCAAGCTACAAATGGGTCCAGGTTTGTGTGTGAGTGTCCACACCCAGCCTAGGGGTGGGTGGCAAGGGGGAATAAGAAACAACCACATGGAGAAAAGATGCTCAGTCAGGTAACACACCTGAGGATCTGAAATACCGGGAGGGAAAACTACTGCTGCATAAATGCTGCCAATGCTGTGAAAAACAAAAGAAGCCCAAAGGACAGGCAAGGGCAGTAGTGTTGTTACTCATGGTATAATCACTATGGGCATGGAAGATAAGTTTTCCACAATTCCAGATGATTTTAATGACAATTAAATAACCTTTCATTATTCTTAATACCATACAGGTGAACTGTACTTTGCCTACAGAAGCAGTGGTGGCCAAGGTCAGTAATAAAAGAGGTCACTATGAGAAGCCAGGGCAAGTGTAAAACCTCACATTTTCAAAGACAACCCCTGTGGTATTTCATACTTTGGTATGACTACAGTGTCTAAAAACAATCATATTTACAGGATAACAGTAAATACAACTGTTTGCTTCCAGATATATTCTTTGAAACTCTATATGTACTGATAAGTTTAACAGAGAAACTTTCATCATAGCACAGCTGATTAAAAAAAGTTGTATTCTATCATTTACAAAGTGATATCTTACAAAGATATTTACCCCAGATCACCCCAGGTCCTGATGCAGCTCAGCTGTTAGAGTCAGCCCTCTGCAGTATTGTAGTTAATACTGTCAGTGCTTCCACTATTGCCTTATTTCTCCACTGAACAGTTCATATCCTCATTTATTTAAAAAAAAAAAAAAAAAAGTTGCTCTGGGCTCAGGTCTGACATAAGACTCTTACCTGAGCAATATCAGTGTTTTAAATACAAACTTCAAAAACCCAGTGGCCATTCTCTTTTGGTGAAAATTGCCAGGCAACTGGCTTGTTTGGCTTGGACTTTTTCTTCTTCACTCCAGTAACTCAAAAATGTCTATAGAGCAGACAAAAAAAATCACTGAAGTATTAAATAATCAAGAGGAGTTAGGTTTAAGTAAGTACCTAGCTACATATGGCACTAATGAATTCAAACAGCTTTATCAAGTACAAAAGCACTGAATGGTTTTGTAATGCCCAGTAATTTTTTATTGTAAAGGAAGTCAATTTATGTTCTGGTTTGGCAGAGGATGGGCAGACTGTAGCTCTACTACTTTGTGTTGACTTTAGTGGCACTCCATCTACTTGTCCTCCCACAAGCACATTCTCTGTAGACAGATCAAGGTGTCAATATTCAATAATACAAGGGACAGTCGTGTTTGTTCACTATATACATGGACATCTCTAAGAAAAAGTGCATTTTTGTTGTTGTACCAATAAAAGAATGTCCTGGGTTACAATATATTCTATTACCATGAGCTGTTGAAAACCAGATGTGCCGATGTTCCTTGCCTCCTCCCTCTGGACTAGCTTCTGTTAATAGGCCCAACAATGCCTTGCCCCATGACTCAGAGATAACCTGTACCTGGGCTATCTCCTGTTAATGGCCCCATCAGTGCCTTGCCCCATGACTCACCATCCCATTGTGAGATGCTCCGCCCAGGGGGAAGGAGCCAAGCATTCCCACTGGGATAAAATCTGGAGTTTGGAACAGCATGAGCAGCCTTACCTGCTGGGATCTCAGAGGACAAGGACTACACCACCACTGGATTTTCGGAGGAGGACCAGACTTCTCCTTCTACAAGATCACCACTTCAACAGGACCATTTCAAGGAGAACTGCAGCTACCGCCGAATCGGACTGCTCAGACCTCTTTCTACAGGATCACCGCTTCAACAGGACCATTTCAAAGAGAACTGCAGCTACCACTGCATTGGACTGCTACCAACACCCTGCCTGGCAGGGTGCCAGGTTGTACCCCTGACTCTGTCCGGCTTTAAATCAGTTTCTCTGTATTATTGTTTTGTTATATATGTATATATATTAGTAAAACCTGTTATTCCCATTTCCTCATATCTTTGCCTGAAAGCCCCTTAATTTCAAATTTATAATAATTTGGAGGGAAGGGGGTTGTATTTTTCCATTCCAAGGGGGGCTCCTGCCTTCCTTAGCAGACACCTGTCTTTCAAACCAAGACAAAGAAAGATGTGGGAGAACAAACACTGATCCTTTCAGGATCCTACAGCAATGGCCAGGTCTGTGCTCACAAAACCTGGCACACAGCCCATATGCACAATGCTTCTGCTCTGCCTTAGCGCCTACAAGCATGGTGGGTTCACTGATGCAAAACATATTGGATGCTTTTGCTCACAGTTGAATATGTCAGCAGATCTTTTGAGATTAAACAGGCTCACTCTACATATAGAAGTAAGTTTTGTTTCTTGCTGCCCTGGAAATGCCAACTGGGCTTGGAGTTGAGCTGGGTTTTCTCTCATTATCAGCTGTAACATGAATTCTTCCTCTCACGTGAACTCAAGGTAAACCTACAGTTACATCTCTGCTCCTTTGCTGTATCAGAGGGGGTTGACTGATGGTTCTGGCTGATGGGAGAACAACTTCTCCTGGCTCCATGGCAGCAGAGCTGCTGCTCCTGGACTGTCAGCTGTAACCTCCCTGCACAAGTAGTGCTTGGCAGGCTGCTGTAAAACAGTGATTTTCTGCAGAAAGGGAGTAAGGCAGATTGAAAGCCAGTCTCTTGCACTGTACCCTGGAGCTTAACATGCTGCCCACAAGTCCTGCCGGGGCCCATCTGCCCAGGTGACCAACACCCAGCCCAGCCACAGGCTCCTCCTGGTCACTGCAACACAAGAGTAATCCAACTCAGTGTAATTTGGTCCCTAAACACCTTCTAAGCAATGGAGAAAGCTTGCTCCATGTTCGCCAAACTACCTAGGGTGGGAAACCACCTGAGTGCCACCATGTTATTTCACAGCCTGCACAAGTGTGGTGGCTGAGCAAAGCCAGCACAGAGAACAGCACGAAGTGCTGCTGGCTGAGTGCCACACAGCTCAAAGCCCATAAGCTGATACATTTCCATGGTCCCCCCCAAAAAAGATAACAGCTACTTACAGTGCCAGTAGTACAGTGACCTACATAAACACAGTTCTTTTGTAAACAGGAGTCAAGAATGGTAGGAACAAGCAGCTAACAGGGAAACGGTGTCAGATTTTAATCATCGTTGGCTTTAAGCAAACGATTACAACACTCCCACACCTTTGCCCCATCCCCAGCTCTTCCCTACCTACATGGAGCAGCTCAACTGTGTCTCAGGAAAAACGTCCTCGGTAGAACAAGCATCATATAATCACAGTACATTTGTCCTTAATGTTCAAACAGAGCAGCAGGATTTTCAGAACAAGACAGCCTCAGTTTCTCAGGAGGCTCAGAAATTCACACAACGTGTTTTTAAAGAGTCAAGTAAAAATGAGAAATAATCTCATCCCTGCAATTAAATGGAGCCCAAAACTGGAACGAGTTACTAAAAGATGGAGAATCAGCTCTTCTTTGGTAAATCAGGGGATTCTACAGCACATGTCTCTGCTTGGCATCTATTTGGAGGTACATTTTTGTGATGTTAAAGGAGGCAGGGTGTCCTGCATTACAGTGTATTCTATTACCATAAGCTGTTGAGACCAGGTGTAGCAATGTTCCTTGCCTCCTCCCTCTGGACTATCTCCTGTTAATGGGCCCATCAGTGCCTTGCCTCATGACTCACCATCCCATTGTGAGATGCTCTGCCCAGGGGGAAGGAGCCGAGCATTCCCACCTGGATAAAATCTGGGGCCTGGAACAGCACAAGCAGCCTTACCTACTGGGATCCAGAGAACAAGATCTACACAACCACCACTGGACTTTTCTGAGAAAGACCACACCCTTCTACACCACTGCTGGACCTTCAGAGGAAGACCAGACCCTTCAACAGAACCATCACTCCAGGAGGACTGCAGTCACCATTTAATTGGACTGCTACCAACCCCGTGATTGTCAGGGGGTCAGGTTTGTGCTCTGACTTTGTCAGTGGGTTGTTCTTTTTTTGTACTATTGCATTTATTTTATTTTTCCTATTAAATTGTATTTCTGACTTGGAGTCTCTCACTAGTTTGCTTTCAAACTAGTACACAGGGGACACCTGGAGAGCAGGACCAGCATTTTGAGAGCTACCCAGGGCAAGCACAGCACTCAGGGAAAACTGAAGATACTGGGATGTCTCAGCTCCCAACCTCACACCCCAGAGCAAGTCCAGACCCTTCTGCTCTGACAAACCTGAAAAAGTCAAAACCCTTAATGAAAACCCACACCCTGCAAACACCAGTTTCAAATGCTACCAAAAGTTTTTTGGAAGATAGAGGGGGTGGGAAGGGGCTGGTAATTGGAGCATTTTGTTGGCAGGAGGAACAGGACAGCTTGGTTTCAATGCATAGAGTTTGTGTACAAGCCATGGCAGTGAGCCTGGGGAACTGCAGAGAACTACTCACAGCTGTTGAGAGCTTCCCTTCGTTCTTCTGCACATGGACAATGGCATCACGCACCACGGAGAACAGGCGCAGGAGGACGTGCTCCATGTCATAGATGCCGTGTATGCCTCTGGTCAGCCCCTCCAGAGACCCGATGTACTCCTTCCAGAGGTTTTGGATCTCCAGGACGCCTGCCAGGCATCCCTGCATCACTGCTCTGCAGTAGCCAGCACAGGGCTTGGCCAGGAGCAGCCCCTGGCAGTGGGAGCAGTACCACATCTTCAGCAGCGCCCGTCCACAGTCCTTGCTGAATTTCAGGTGGTCAGTAGTGTTTATCACCTCAATCCCCAGGTTCAGCGCCTGCAGAAATACTCGTGTGGCCTGCAGGGACTTGGACACCTGTGTCATCATCATCTTCGGGTAGTTCCCAAAGACTTTGAGGTCTCTCCTGGCCGCCCGCAGACATTCAGTCATTTCCACAGAGGGATCGGGGAAGCCGGGATTAATCAAGTGGGAGTAAACCAAAGGGAATAAACTGTCAAAAAATTCATTTACCATGTCATTGACACTGATGTCAGAGCCCAATATGTACAGCGAGATATCAGTAAAAAGTTCTCCAACAAATTTAAGAGCCCTGGGCCCCATGCTCTGGTAGTAGGTCCTAAACATGCTGTTGGTGAAGTTTCTTGAGTGCCGCACTACAATTTCAAAGGCTTCTGGAAAACAGAACAAAAAAAAATGTTATTAAGAGATGGTGAGCTCAGAAACAGGGAGGATAATGTTCTACCACATCACTGCTGCCAGGGCTGACCCCATCCTGCCTGCCTTGGGTCAAACACCTGCTGGTAGCCGTGCCTGCTGCAAAACAACAGCATCAGCCATTTCCAGGGGAAATGCATACATTCTTTAAACAGAAGCTACATTTCAAAACGGCAAAAAAACCTATGATCTAGTTTCAGCTTTTAAAGAAAATATTGATTCAAGAAAAGGGCTAGACTGCAATTTATTTCTCTCCCCCTTTGATATTGATTTGAAATTAACAGGAATTCTATCTCCAGACTTAATTTAAGGCATAGATAAATGTTTGACAAACTGTACAGTGTTTAAAATCAGGAAACAGTAAATGCCGACATTCTGTTATGAAAAGGAAAATATTTATAGGAGTTTAGTCACAGACAATAGTCTGACTCAACCCCAGCAGGTGCCCTGCACCAAGCGTCCTCAAAGCCACTGGAAAAGCCCCCACAGTGCTGCAGTTTTCCCAAATGCACTAGGCTCCCTTCAGCTGCAGATCCAATGTTTCCTCTGCCCTGGCTGTGAGCTGCTCCGTTGTCCAAAGCGATGCTGAGAGACAGTGATGCCATGTTCACCTGTATGTGCCCAGCCAGGAACATACCAGGTTGTCCCAAACTGTGCCATGAAATTCAAGTTTTAGACAGAGACTGTCACTTTTTTAGAAAAAACCACGGTGCATTTTCCCATCTCTACCTTTAAAAACTTTAGGACTTTCAGCCCACACCTCCTCCACAAGGTGAGCAGGGAAGACCCCACAGTCACTGCACAGTTATTCCTTTAATTATAGCCCTCCTCATCAGGAGGCTTCTAAAATATCCATACCTTACTATATAAGGACAACATACCTACACACATACCACTTTGCATCTTAAAGCGTTAGAAGGGGAGGCCATCAGTGCAAACTAAAGTCTTTTTCTTTGGCCAGCTTGCTCTACCAGCCCACGTCCCACCCTCCAGGGTACTATTCGTAAAATGCTAAAATTAATGAACAGCCTTTCAGTTCACAGGTCACTACACCCCATGATGTAACTGCTCTCAACTCTGTCACTCTGGAAACACACATCCTGGCTCAATTTGCATGAAAATTATTCATGTTCAATAATTAAAGAGAATGTTTAATTTTTAAAGCCATAAGAGTTATTTCCCCCATTTGTTAAGGCTGGAATGCAGCTGAGCATGGCCTGACACATCTCCACAGAGATTCAGTGTCAACACTATCACAAGCAATGTCAGGCCTTGTTGCTCACCCTGCATAACCTCTTGCATTACTCCAGAGCTTTTAAGACCATCACATCTCCAGGACTTCTGGCTCTTTCTTCCTGGGTGCACCCTATTCAGGGATGCCTGGAAGGACAGGGTGCTGTTGCTACACCCCATCCCCAGCACGCAGAAAGCTGTGGTGTAAGCAGTGATCAGAGCAGAAATTACTGATATACTTCTGCAAACAGTATCTCCATCCTATCTGGTGCCTGCACACCTCCCAGATATGCTGCTGAAGCATTTTGTCCACAGCTCCAGACACACCAGGACTGTCCTGGCAAGCCAAGAACAACCATCTTCATTCCCAGGTGACAGCAGTCCTTCCCTCCTCACAGCACAGCTCAAGGGATGCAGCAGTGCAAGGACATGGGACCCCTCTCTCCCTGCCTCCCTCACCATGACAGCCAGCATCCTGCTTCTCACCCCCATACAGAGGATGGCAAAGCTCTCCAGGCACAACAGCAAGTCTGACACAGACTGGGCTGTGCAAGCAGAGCAAACTCTGGTTGCACTATTATTAAAAGTTTTAAATCAACAACAAAAAAGTCTCTTTAAAGAGGGCACATGGATTACAAAAATTTTTTTTCCCCCCCTCTTTATTCTCAAGAACACCAGAATATCTTTTGCCTCAAAAAGCACAAAGAACTTTTTGGACCAGCAGTGGAGACAGTGCCAGGATTTTCATGCTGTGCCTCACC
This sequence comes from Gymnorhina tibicen, assembly GCA_013399875.1. NCBI lineage: Eukaryota > Metazoa > Chordata > Aves > Passeriformes > Artamidae > Gymnorhina > Gymnorhina tibicen. The sequence goes on from VXAZ01007265.1 coordinate 9,094, forward strand.
ATTCGCCTTTACTCTCTTCTCTGTTAGTTCCCTTTAGAAAAAGTCATCACTCTTCCGTTTTCTCACTCCTCTGTGCTTTGCCAGTTCTCATCAGAGCCAAAAGACTCTTCACTGATTAGAAAAATATTCCAAGCTCCTATGCAAACCTCCTACGGCAAGAAAGGCTTCAGAAAGGAGTGGAGAACAGTGGCATATCAGAAGAGCATGCACACACAGTCCCACTGCTTTAAAGGTCATGACATGCACATAATTTTTATCTAATAACTGGCTGAGAGTGTCTATTTTATGTGCCTCAGAGCTTTTGCATATATCCATTAGAAAGTGCAACAGGGACTATAAAAGCATATGAAGACTCCTGCTGCCCTATTAATAGATGCAAGAAATAATAAAACTTTGTAAAAAAGAAGTCTTACACATCCAAAATCTCTCCCACCAAACTCCCACAGTAGTTGCTTATTCTGAAATATTCCTTGGAAAGCGCTGGCTGCAGGAATTCTAAATCCCCAGCTGCCAGCAGCTGCAGTGACCGTCAGCCGCCTCTGACGACTTCAAAGTGGAGGAGACTTTGTGGATCAGTCCCCTGCACTCCCACGAGGGAACCTCACAGGGACACAGAGGGGACACTGCATTACAGAAGCCACATGGGCTTCTAATCCCCCATAAAATCCCACAGCCTGGATTTGCTGCTTGTAAAATCTGCCCCTCTTATAACACAGCGTTATTGAAACTCTCATTGCTGGAGGATAATTTAATCTTTTCTCTCTTCTATTTTTTTTTTTTTTTAATTTCAAGGATATTTTCAAAAGCTGCCATTTAAGGCAGCTGTTTTGCAAGTCTGGCTGAAGCAGTGTGAATACAAAGCAAAGCATCAGACTTGGCCCCAACTTCAGCAGGCAGAAGCACTGCATGGCTGAGCAGGACTCATGCTTTACAATCTCCATCACTGTAGAGTATACACACAGATGCGCACACAGCAGAATATAAAAACGTTCCTTTAAACACATTCGCAGCAAAAGAAAGGCTCAAGATAATCTGCATCCTTTATTGGATGCAGGGAGAAACACAGTGACAAAGCATGAGGAAAAGGCAGATGTATTTAATGCCTTCCTGGCCTCAGTATTTAATAGTAAGACCAGTTTTTCTCCAGGTATCCATACCCTGAACTGGAAGACAGGGATGGGGAGTAGAATGAAGCCCCCATAATCCAGGAGAAAATGGTCAGGGATCTGCTACACCACTTAGATATACACAAGTGGGGCTGGATGGGATCCATCCAAGGGTACTGAGGGAGCAGGCAGAAGAACTCACAAGGCCACTATCCATCATTTACCAGCAGTCCTGGTTACCCGGGGAGGTCCCAGGTGACTGGAGGCTGGCAAATGTGACAGTACCTGCAAAGGTCAGATCATCTTGAGTGCCATCACGTGGCACGTACAAGACAACCAGGGCATCGGGCCCAGCCCACAGGGGTTCATGGTCCTGCTTGACCAATCTCATCTCCTTCTATGATAAGGTGACCAGCTCGGTGGATCAAAGAAAGGCTGGGGATGTTGTCTACCAGGACTTTAGGAAAGACTTTGGCACAGTTTACCACAGCATTTCTCTTGCAGAAACTGTCTGCTTGTGGCTTAGACACCTGTCCAGGAAAGAGAAACCAAGGGAGCATTTGCAGGATGGGAGCCAGAACATCGTCACCAACCAAGCACTGGTGCCCTGGTACTGTACATCTGTTGACTGCCTCAGTCGAAGGCAGGACTCCCAAAGGATGAATGAAACAGCTGAACCTACTCTAGACCACAGGTATGTCCTAGGTTACAATA
>VXAZ01007271.1:1047-37219 GCA_013399875.1 Gymnorhina tibicen
ATATGTTTGTGTATATGTGGAATCATGAGATCAATAAAGACATTCCTTAGGTATTTAAAAGAAAGCAAGTATCCTGTCCTCTCCAAACTCTGGAATAACTGTTATCTCAGAAGCCTACAAATTTTGCATTAAGTTTTCATTTCAATTAAATATACATCTTAATAAATTTACTTTGGGCTTGTCTTTAGCTTTAACATGAGGTGTTAGGACAATATGTATTTCAGTGAAATACATAATTTCACTTGGGGTTTGGGTTATGTTCTCCCTGCATGCTTACAGAAATTCCTTACAATTAAACACTGTTTCCCGTAGGGACATGACTGAAAGCTTTAGAGCCTATGCCAGTTAGGATCTGTGNCCGTAGGGACATGACTGAAAGCTTTAGAGCCTATGCCAGTTAGGAGCTGTGTTACCCATTAAAAAAACCTCCAGTTTTCACTTAAATATCACAGAATCATCAAGGCTGGAAGATACCTCTAAAGTTATCTAGTCCAGCTGTCAACCTAACACCATCCTCATCACCCCTAAACCTATTCCCACATGTATGTAAAATAACACCGAATGTTTTGTGCCATCTGAAAAAAGTAACCTTACTCTATTAAGTCACCTATGCAACATAAGTGACATTTTAAGATTAAAATGGCTTCAGATGTTGTAAATTTGGAAGTTGTCTTCCATCCCTGGTTATATTCTTTGCTGCTCCTATTTCCTATAAGAAAAAAAATAGTTCAAAGAGGGAAAAGAGACATTGTGGATCATCTAGTCCAAACTCGTCTAACTTCAAAGCAAAATTGGGATGCTCAAGGCCATAGCTACGTAACAAGTGATTCCACTGTTACATTTCTTTGATGTTTCTATGTACAAAATAGAACTCAAATTGACTAGAGAATTTTGCAAAACCTATTTGATATTTTAGAAGTATGAATAAGGTGTGTTGTCTTCCTAAGATCTTATTTTATTTTTCCTCTAACTGATTTCCAAATCCCACAAAATAAACAAAATATTTTTTGATTTATAAAGACAGAAACATACTGTTGTAACATAAAATAAAAGAACAATCTTTTCACACTGGTTTTCTAAGACAAATGATCAATCACATAACAAAGTCCATAAGAAGTATAGTTCACCAAGGCAACCAAAATTTGGTTAACTTTGATTAACTTTGTCTAAAGTACAATAGGAATGTATTTTCTTTCTTTCAGGGTAAAACCCATAATTTAAAATTTCTTAGAACTGGAAAACAGCTATGTCAGTACAGACCTAAGATAGTGGAACACTCTTTAAGTAAAGAATGAGATAGAGAAGACACTAGAAGGAATATAGGTAGGAAGTCTTCCCCTCTACCAACACATGCATTTTATTTCTCTGAAGTGATTTTCACATAGCTCTTTATATCAGAATTAGCTTTAATGTATTTTTGCCTCACCTGCAGTCTCTTGATCAACTTCTAGCACAGAACAGATTTTCAGTCTTTGTGTCTGGCGTCCAAAAATCCTCCATTTCCGTATTGCCACACTGAACTTAAAACACTTCTGCTAATATATTAATAGGGCTCCTTACATGTTTTCTTCCTCTTCCTGGAACCTATACTAAATCAGATACGTATCCATTTCTGGAGGAAAAAACAAAGTTTCTCTGATCTTTTTTAACCTTTGACATTTTAAATGCTACTTCAAAATCACATTATTACTACTTGGTAGAAGGATCAGTAGAATTTAAAGAGTTGCATTGCAAATATTGCAGAATGTGTTTGAAAGGCTGGACCACTCCCTCTTTTCATTTTCTTCCATAGTATTAACAGGGAGCAGGGATACAGCTCCATTAACTCCAAAGAACTGCATGAGACAAAATATTTTAAATTGGTAGCCAGTTCATTAGATTTCAAAGCATTTTGAAATCTAAATATAGTTTTAGATTTAATTTTCTCTTCTCAGCAAGCTACAGAGAGAACTATCTATTTATTCCACTTGAGAATTCAGGGACCTTACGAGGTATTCAAAGCTGGATCATTGCATAAATAGGACCCAGTTTTGCTCTCTCTGGAGCAAAACAAAATAAAACAAAAATTTTACTTGAAATAATAATGAATTACCTTGCAAGTGAAATGAAACATGAAGTAACGGATTAAGATATCATAGAAAAATTTTTATTTGGGATGACAATACCAGCATATAACAGGTTTTGATATCTGAAATAATGATGATATTATTAAGTGAAGGTGGCACAAGATATTTCTCTTAATAAGTTGTATATTGACTATGAGAACAGTGGATGTGATTTTTAATATTGCATCTTAACTGGAAGGGATAATTCAGTGTGTGACACCTGAAGGTTTTTTTCCCCAGAAATTTGCTTTATACCACTGTGTGTACTGTAACCCAAATGTGGTCATTCTGGAGATAGTGTCCGGAATCTGCCCTCAGTAACAACTGCTTTAATGGGTAACAGTGGCACTGATGTATTCTTAGGTCACAGACTGGCCTGTGATTTTCTGAGTATTTGTATTTAAGTATTGTATCTTCATTCCTTTGAACAGTTATACTGAATTGTAACCTCTGTGAACAAAATATATCTACCTTTAAAAAATTATTGGTTTACTTTTTTTTTTTTCAATTTATAGATAATATTAAACTTTCTAATCTGTCCTGGACTCAGAAGACTGAGTATGTTTTCTTAGCTCATCTATTCCTGCAAGGATTTAGACTCCAAACAAGGGAAGAATTACTGTGGACTTCACTTTGAAAATTTGAACTTAAATAAAAATATGCCCTGCAGATTTCATTGGCTTTAACCTGGGCTTCATCCAAGATCTTTTGAGTTCCATGTGAGTTTGGATGCTAAAAGGATAGGCTGCATGAGATTGTGCCTCTCATTAGAAGGCAAAACAAATTCAACACAGAAACAACAGTTTCAAAATAGCTGATTTCTACTTAGATGACAAAATACCTTATTGAAAAGTTATTTCAATGATTTTGTATATAATAAAAAAATTAATAGTCTATTTACAGGTGGATAATATTTTTATTAAAACTTTCTTTGACTACATGGCTCTGCGCCTTCCGTTTCTGAGATGAGAGTGTCTAAAATATAAATTCATACTCTACCTGTTCAGAAATCATCACTGATCTTCCTTTAGAGGTTGTTGAGACTTGTTGGTGACAGATACAAATAAATATAGGATAACGGCACAGGTCAGAGCAATTGTAGTTTCATCCATAGGGAGATTCACAACATCTAGATTAAGTTTTTGATCCATAACCCCACTCCCAAGAGCCACTGTCTCCACTGACTAACTGAAGGTTTTATATTAGCTTGTCAACACAGCTCCTCACTCCAGGAGTCTTAAATCTGGTAAACACCACCTAAAAGGGTGGAAAACTTTAAAAGGGGAGTTGAACTGCTGCAGAGGTTCAGGAGCAGACTGTAATTCATTCCTCATATAAAGGCCAACTACCATGCTCTCATGGAATAACTGGTTTAACCCTACTTCAGATTCCACTGTGCTACCCTTGGCCCCAGGCCAAAACTTGCCACTGCAGTGCTAAAAAGCTCTCATGAGCAAACAGAGAATGGGGGAAACATCAAAGTAACAAAACCCTCCTCTTGGACCCTCTCGGATCCTTACACACACCAAACAAAACTATACAAGATCTCTTAACACCAAACCCAGGTGCTAATAACAAAATACCAGTTTTACCCACTCACTTGTGCCTCTGTGTTGAATTTGGAGAATTCTTGGGCTCCTGGGCTCTGACGCCTCCTGGAATGTGGCAAGTGCCCCCCCAAAGTGCCAGCAGGGGGTGCGGAGCTGAGCTGGATGTTTCTCAGTCCAGAAGATTTCCAGAAGCCTCCTTGTCCCATCTAGGGTACCAGAACTGATGCCTTGAAGTGGCTACCTGAAAACAGGCTAGACAAGAATAAGAGAATAAAAGTAGGTATTTATTTGAAGGGCCTTCAAATGTATTCCTTGGGAGTGTAAAGCCTCTGAGGGGCTCCACCCAAGATGGACCCTGGGTAACGGGTTCTTCACACTTTTATAAGTTTGGTCCATTTGCATATCAGGGTTAAGTCTCCAATTATAACTTCAGTTAATGATGTGATTACCCCAAGTTTGCCCCTCCTCTCAAAGGCTTTAGTTTACATATTTTGGGGCCTGGGACAATTACAGTGTGCTTGAAGTGCAAACCTAGAGAGGGTTTGTTATGTCTAATCAGTACGAGAGAACAGCTGCTAACAGGCCACACGAAACTTCGAAGTTACACACTAGGCAGTACAGGATTTGAAAAATACAAAAGTTAAAACCTAAGGCATCATTCGAAGAATCTTCTCTCTTCCTGTGCTCATTTTCACAGGTACAGAAAGGGTTTAGAGAGCAGAAAACAGAACAGGGAGTTCTGTTTTCCATGTGATTGCATGTATTTTTAGTTTAGTGGTTTTCAGCACCAGAAAGGCTAGATTTTATAGCAGCTATATTTCCTTAAAACTTTTGTGACTTAAACTAGCATTTTTTTTGTGGTTCTTGTTTTCAAAATTTGCTTATCACTGCCAGCTTTTCATCTCCTAAAGAAATCAAATTTGTTCTGCTCTCATAACAGTGCATTATGAATACCACATGGTGTCTCTGGCATTTGCTATTTTGTAAATTAGTTTAGCAATACCTGTGGTGTTTCTTAGCAAAATGGTTGTCAATAAAAGAATTAGCAGTGGTGACATTTAGATATTTATAGAACCCTCTGTCATTCAATATGATGAGATTATAGCAAAAAGAAACCCCCGTGGATTAAATACAATGTGCAGCTGATCAGTTATGTGCTAAAATGTCCCATTATTTCATAATATATATTCTACTAGTATGTTCTGTCTTGCAAATCTATGACTGGCTGCCCAAGCATTTCATTAGCTAAATGAACCACAATAGAGAGTAGATGACATGCATGTGTTGGTGATCATTTATGTAGTTTGAACTGAGACGTTACCGTGTGACCACGTTGTTACGTGACTTTTCCTTATCACTTCTAATCTTTCTGAAAGCTCCTGAAAGAACTCAGCACTCTTGGTAACAGCTTGGTTACTTCCAGCATGTGGGACATCAATTAGTGCTCCAATTCTAATGAGTAGGGGTGGAATGAGCATGGGATTGTGTGGTAACTCTGCTTAGAGCATAGTGCTTCCTGCCCTGGGGCTGCACTCAGAAGCAGATCAACTCTGAATCTGTGAGAAGTAGAAATGAAGTTCTTTGGCCCTCAGCAGCAGCAGTGGATAATCTGTCCTACCAAACCTTTTAAGCATAGCCTATTTTATTCTTCCCAGATACATGAAAGTCTAGGGCTGAGCAGGAGCCGGGGACAGGAACTCAATAAAGTCATGGTCAGAGCTGCAGTAGTAATTCCAGAGAAAGAATCAGTAGAAAAATTATCAATATTGAATAGCAAAGATGACGGGGCATCTACATAATTTTAAACACTGAGATTTACCTAATACTTTACCATCTTAATCTATGTCAATGCAAACGTTTGCTAATTTTCTGTTGTCAGTGTAAGAGGCAGTCAGTTTAGTTCATCGATGAGCTTTGCTCGGATTTGAAATATACCATTGCAGTCTACATTCTTCATCCTTAATAAATTCTCAAGCATTGCATTACCTTCAGGAAAAGTTTATACAGACAACATTATAGTACCACAGAGTTGTTTTCTTTCCCCTCTTGAGTGATGGAAAACTCAGTTTTAATAAATTCTTAACATGCAAAAATTTTGGACAAAGTTTATTGAGTGCTGCTGATCATATTTCTAACAGGAAAGTAACTCCTAGGTTGATATTTGTTGCTTATATGACCACTTCTTATATATTGAAGTGAGTAACAATATGAATTGTTTAAAGTTTATATCTGAATTTTTCTGATACTTTCTCTGGATATCTGTTTTCAGTTCCTTACAACTTTGTTACAGTTTAATCAATTTAAGCAGACATTTTCAAGAACATTTCTGGAATATGCAGAACATTTCAAGGAATAGTTCTGATTAAAATAACTGACATTTCTGAGGAGCGGGTTAGGAGAAAAGTGTTCTTATACCCAAGTTGGAAAACAAAATAGTTCATTTTCACATTTACAATTTATATTTACGTTTCAAAGTTTTTTAACTCAAAATTAAAGTGTTTTATTAGCAATAATGTGACTTACCCAGCTTTAGTATTCACAAAAAATAAAAATTCGTTACCCATGCAGACATCTTTTTATAACTTATTTAAATTACAAAAAAATATAATTTTGTAAGTGTTGATAGGACTGTAGAAGACTTGCATTCTATTTCCAGGCCTTTTTGCTCCTGCCTTTTCCTTCTAGTTCTTCCTCTAACCTGCCAACATCTAAGTTGGGGAGTAAAAGAGCTGAAAAGACCTGGGAAGAGTCTGTCTTCATTAACCATTACATCTCCTGTTGGTAGCTAGCAAGCATGGATAATAAGAGGATGGATGTGATAGGAAAGGCAAAAAAGGAAGAATGGACAGATTGGGAGTAAAGGGAGAAAAAACTGCAAGGAGAAGAGTTAGGAAGTAAGTGAGCATAAATGATGGAGTGTGATATAAATCAGTACAAGGCTGAGAACTGACCAGACCTACAGGCGAGATTGGGAGCACTGGGTGTGGTTGTAGGAGGAGGTAAGCAAGTATGCTGCGTGAGGGCAAAAGCTAGAGACAGAACAGGGACAAAGGGCAGTGCAGAAGGCTCTGGGGTAGGCTGAAGCATTGTTGATAGCTGCAGAAAATTCACCTTCAAAACCCAGAACCAAATGTGCAACTGATTATATCTACACTTTGCTGCTCCTAGCATTGAATGATAGAGGAAAAATAGCAAGTGTGCAAAATAGGATTTCAGGCTACAGTTGTAAATGTTTCAAAAACATATGCATTTAAGAACGCTGTATCTGTTATGACAATTCTTAATTAAGGTCTGAATTTTGAACCCTACATCCTTTTTTACCTTTTTTACCTATGACTCTTAGTGTGACTGTAAAACACAGATTCCTATTTTGCCCATTCAGAACCACAGACTGAGATTTCAGTCTCTTGCTGTTCCTATGACAACACCCCCAGCTCAGTGTTTCTGTAATTTTCTAAACTAGTCAGCAGGTCCTTTTTCTTCCTTTTGTGGTTTACCTGTTACACAGTAAAATCACTTGACATGTACAGATAGCTAGCAGAGGCTGTTCACTTCTTAAACATAGCACTCGTGGCATCAACTAGAAATATTAAATTATGTAGCTGTAAATGAAATGCCATGGATGTGCGAGGATTCCAGTATCAAACCATTCTTGTATGGAAAGCTCCCCCAGTCACTTCCGACCAGCGGGGAAGTAGGTTGTATTGACTCAGTGTATATTGGGTTACTCTATGCTTCTATAAAAAAACTGAAGTAGTGTTACTCAGTTGTGGCCAGCTGGTATTTCACAGCTGAAAACTGGGCTGAGTGTTCCTATTTTGATTTGAGAAATTAGGAGTAACACCTGTCATGATAAAACTACTGTTAATTAAGTAACATCAGAATGACATGATCTCTTAGCAACAGAGAAATACAAAAAAATCTCATAGATCAATGAGGCTTCTGTAACTGATTTTTTCAGAGACGAGATAGAGATAATTCACCTGTAATATTTCACAGAAAAAAAACAAGTTTGCTTTAAAAAAGCACTGCACTGCCAAAACTGACATTATAGCATCCTGGCATGAAGTTTTGAAATTTCCTTCAGTTTCTGGGTTCAGGGTCTATTTCTATAGTGGAATAGGCAATGTAACATACTTAATAGATGCTGTCATTTCTATTGCAATAGAAATTATCATGGAAAATGTAAGTAATGCTACTTTGACTTTGACTTTGATTTATTCAGAATACAGGCCAGCAGTAAGGAATTGTTGTCTGCTCAGAACCCTTTCTACTTAGCCATAAGGAATTTTTGTCTGTGCAAGATCTACATGAAGCAACCATATTCCCTCCAATCTTTCATATTTTTATATCTCATAGAAATGCTATTGACTTACAAGTGAATATCATTTAGTGGATGCAAAGATCTTTGTACTGTGAAGACCTCAGTTTTAAGAGCTTCACCTTCTTCCTTTTTTGGGAACAATGCAGATTTTCCTCAAAAACTAATGGGACTGAAGACCCATTTGTACCGTAGTCTCTTAAAGATAAAATTCTGCTAAAATGCTGTATAAAGAACACTTTCTGATGAACACTGAATGGATCTGATCCAATCACAATCCTGAGGGTCACAATCCTGAGGGTCACAATCCTGAAAGCTCTTTTCAGTGACAGATAATTTTTTGAATCTAGTGAGTTGCTTCAAGTCTATGAAGCTTCTCTTTGTTTCTTACTCTGTGTCAGCACCTTGCAACATTCAGCCTTTTCCCCATCCTCTTGCTGCTACCAAACCTTTAGTCTTTTTCCTTATTTGTATTTTCGGTCAATTTGTCTTCCAGCAGAGAATACATGAAAATTCTAAAAAACAGTAAACCCATAAAAACCTCAGGAATTAAGATGTCTTACATTTACCCTTTTTATTCCTTTTCCTTTTTTTATTTAAGGGGCATTTTACAAATCTGTTTTCCTAGATAGCTCATGACATAGCTCTGCTGTCTCATAACTAGTTTTTATTTGATGCATCCAGGCTTTATTTTCATCTTTGTTACTGAATTCTTTGTTACCTGGGTTGAGGAGAAAATAAAAAATGAGGAGATATTTGCCATCTCCCAGATGGCAGCATTTTAATGGGTTTTGCTCTCTGATTGACAAAAGATTAATTACAAGAATGCAGAGAAGTGGAAGTTACCTTCTAATTCAAGCTATCTTTTCTGATGTTGTATTAATGATGTAGTACAGTGTTTTTTCTGCCACCTGAAATATATTCTGGGAGTATCTCTATTTCTCACTTTTAAAATCCTAAAACAGTTATCATCTTATGTCTTATTTATGCCAAAGACTACCTGTATTACTTTTTTATTTGTAGGAATTTGCTTTATCATTTCCAAATAACTTTCTGCTCTGGTTACACATAAAGATGTTTTTACATTATCTCTCTCAAAAAAAATCTGAGTGCTAGTTGGAGAACACATCTTACTTCCAGTCATCCTTGTAATTTACATGTCATGCATCCCCTTGTTATCTGTTACTGTCTCATCCTGGGTTATTATTAGGCTCTATCACTTTTGTGTTAGACAGAATGGTGGGCTGCAAATGCTTGTTGTCAGCTGTTGAGAAATAAAAATATAGTTTGAAACTGGTTTTACTAAATGAAAAAGAGCCTCAAGTAAGTTTTGACTAACTTTTTCCTATATCTGTGTTAATTTCAAAGTTATTACTGGCAGAATAATGACATTTGGATATATCAGGGTAATTATCCCATTCTTTGGCATATTCAGTTTTCCATTGTTTTAATTGAATGGTATATAGAAGTATTTAATGTGTGCTAAAGAATGCATCATAAAAAAGCCATTACATATTCTAACATCTGTTGATATCTAAAGATCTCATTTTTTACAGCCTTCAGGGCAGTTCCATTTTGCTCTTTCTAATCTAATATAGACTAGAGATATTGCTTGACAGATCTTTATCTCCTTGTTTGTATTGTCTTAAATCTTCCTTAGGCAGTTGAGGTTCTTATCTTTAGACATACTGCAAACAAAACAATCTCAGCTCACTTTGGACACAGTTACAACCAGTTTTCCTGCCTCTTCTGTTGGGCTCATCTTATTAAGTCTACATTTTAGAGGCACCGGTCCTAGTTTCTGATTTGTGTCCATGTTGCTCCAGGCTAGCCACTTCTGGAATGCACCAACTAATGTGTTCCCCAGGGAACACACCCCGATGGCACCGATTGCATTACTGCCTCTGTTTTAACACTAAATATTGCAGTGGAGAAGTAACAGATGAGCGATGCGTAATGGGATTGCCATCTGCAATGTTTGTGAGTCAGTCACAAGCCTTTCCAGCGTCCTCCTCCTGTGATTGCAAACTACATATGATTTCCATTGTGTCTCACTCTTCAAGATCTAGTTAGATGAGCAATTGCTGCATGAGCAGATTCTGCATTCTGGTAGAAACAGAAAACTAGAACCTTCAGAATATGGAAATACATTTCACGGATATGAACACATGTGTCTGCAGGTCATAATGGCTTGCATTTGCAACCATGACTGTAGGGCGGACAATATGGATCTTGAAAAGTAGTGATTTAAAAGAATATTGGTTCATATATTTGCTATGGCCATCAGTAGTTCTGGAAATCTAGGGGAAGAGAGAAACATCTGAGATCTTTCTACATGTGTTATTCAATACAGGTGTACCCTGTCACTGGGGAGTCTGTCCTAGTAGCAGGAGCATAGCTTGGGACAAGAAAGTCCACTCTAGGCAGGTCTGTGTCTTACCCACTTATGGTTTATGGCTCCTGGATTGATGGTAACAGATCTAAGTAGCTGGGATCCCAAAATTGGGATTTGTGATGTGAATAAAGTGGAAATATAACTATTAAAGAAAAAATAGGGCAAAAAATGCTACAAGACTTGGCGTCACTTCTGGCTTGTATTTATGCCATTATACCTTCTTTGTGAGAACTTTCATTTTTTCCCTTCAACAACTGTACATATAATTATGACATTTCTCGAAGTAAAAAGAGGGATTCATATTCCAAAGTACATTTACTATATTTTAGAGTAAATTTGTGGTTTAATAGTTCCAGATGCTTTACTGTTCTGTGCACTTGGTTTCCCAACTACATAGTTCCTCATGGTCTTTTATCTTCTATTCCATACATACTGTTTCCTTGGATTTTCCATTAAGTGCATCCTCCAGCAAGATGATTAATAATGACTGAGTGTCATCACTGATGTGAGATCGTGAAACTTAGATGGAATTTAACACTGGTCTGTCACTGGTAATTTATATTTTCATTAAAATGTTTGAAAAAATGTATATTCAGTGTAGTATAAAAAAGATTAAAAGTTTCATGCTTTCATAAATAATATTGTAAATATATCACCAGATGAAGAGTAAATATGCGTATGGGAAATATACAGAAATTAGATGGTTTCCAAGGCAAAAACTGAAAGATTCACACACAATGCAAATTTAGATATTGAAACGTAGTGCGAGAAAGAAAGAGTCATACTTTTTTTAAGCAGAAAACTCACAGCACAGCTGGGAACAATCATTGTGACAAGAAAATTGTCGTACATCAGAAGGCTGAGAAGAGCATATCATGAAACTCTGGAGCATACAGAATGCTTCCATGATGTTTTGTTAACAGTAACTATTTCCTTTGCAGAGATGTTTTGAATGAAGATGTCTCTGAAAAGAAATGGATTTAGTCCTTATATATTATTATAATTTTAATAATTTGCGATTCACACATTTATATTTTTTTGATTAGCAAGCTTAACATCTAGAACACAGGCTTTCAAAATACATCCAGTGTAGCTTAAAGGAAATGTTTCCAATCTTTATTGTGTTTGTGAACTGCTTAATCCAGTGTTGTGGAGTTGCTATTAATGGTGTGTGCTTGCCTGGGAGAGCCAATGTCTTCAAATATGACGATAACAAATGGAGTTTATATGAGCCATAATTTCTGAAATCTGAAACTTTACTGACCTGCTAACATTTACTAAAATGAAAAGAAATCAACCAGAGAAGAATCATTGCCACTATAGGGAAGAGTAATTTTCTGAATTATAGGAATGTTCGGAAGTGAGAGAACTGACAATTGCAGTAATTGTAAAAGAACCAAAAGCTCAGAAGACAAATGATAGAACTAGGAAAAAGAAAAATATAATTAATTGCCATTTTATGGCAGTTTTTTTTAGACTAAAAAAATTATACTTTCAGTTTGGGCACTAGATTAAAACTATAATTAGTAACACTTTTTCTGAAAAAGTGGACCTTAATCATGTTTCACATCTTCTAACTTCATGGATCAACTTGTTACAAAATGACAGCAATCTGAGTCTTCTGAAAGAAGTAAAACAACAGAAATTATCCTCAGTAGAACTTAGCACATGTTTTTTGACTTTCACTGCTGCACTGATTTAATTTTGTTTTCTGATTATAACAGTGCATATATTTTTTTCTTCTAAATATCAGTGTACTGTAGGGATTCTTGGGTTCAATGTATGTGATGATGACCTTTATAGCAATTGCAGCAGATGAGCTTTATAGCAATTGCAGCAGATAATATATCATCAAATGTGTTCTTGTGATAAGACAAACTTTAACAGCAGACTTCCCTTTCCATAGGTCTGATTTTAACACTGTCAAGAAGAAAACACATGCCTAAATTTTGAGAAAATATAGAAAGAAAAGAAGCTATATTATGAAATATGATGCATGGTAGTGAATAATTTATATTTTATTTAACCAAAGAATATTTAGCATTCTGATTCTTCTGGTTTTCTTTCTATGTTCTTGCCTACATTTTTCTGTGTTGAATTTTATAGATTTGAAATTATGGGCATTAACTATTACATACTTAATAAGAGAATTAAATCTAGACTACACACCAGAACCATCATTTCCCTTTTTCCTGGTTAAGAGGCAATCTTTCACTTTAATGATGCAGAAAACACGTGTTTCTGACCATGAATAAGAAAACAACATGAGTAGGATATGGAAGAACACAGGGTGCGTTATAATCTGACCATCAGTGTACACTACTGAAATACTACTGGCGAGCCTTTGGGCATGTTGCTCTAAGCCATTAACACACAGTCACACTGCTAATGAGTTATTCTGTCCTGAAAAGCATGTGATGAATGTCAATACTGAAAATCTAACTCGCAAACCTCTTCGATGTGAGACTTTTTTATTTCTGGATTTCACGTATGCCTCTTTCGCATAATGTGTAACATAATGTGCAACTGTGAAATGTTTGGGGTCTGACTCTTTTAGGGACAAACAAGCCCCATAGCTTGGTTGGTGGCATCTTTTTCTATGAGCTGGATATTTTACCTGGAGTTAATTTTGCTCAGATTGTTTGTGGAAATTTAAGAGAATTGGAAATTTTAAAAATACTGTATCCTGATGAAATCCCAAATATACTTTGTGCATGTTAAAGTCAAAATGCTTTAAAAATTATTTGTTACGGTCTACTGAGTCTGTCTGGGGTGAAGTGGATTTTCTTCATAGCAGTCTGTATGGTGCTGTGGTGCTGTGTTTTTGATTTGTGACTAATACAGTATTGATAACACACTGTTGGTTTGGCTCTTGCTGAAGAGTGCTTGTGCAGGCATTCTTCAAGGCATTCTTTTTCCTTTTCTTTTCTTTTTTTTTCTTTTTCTTTTTTTCTTTTTATTCTTTTTCTTTTATTTTCTTTTTGTTTTTTGTGTTTTTCCCACTCTGTCCCAATGCCAGGTAGGTTGTCCCAACATCACAAAGGCTGGAAGAATGCCTTCAGTACAGCCTGCTTGAACTGACCAAAGGGATATTCCATACCACATGATCTTGTTTCACGACGGAGGCTTGGGCAAAGGAAGTGGAAGTGAAGGCATTCGAAGATATGAAGTTTGTTTTTGCAAGTAAGCATGACATGTGCTCTCCAGAAAGTGTTTGAGCATCTTTCTGCCAATGTGAAGTAGTGAATAAATCACTTACTTTGCTTTGTTTGTATGTACAGCTTCACTTAACTTATTAAACTAGCCTCTTGAAAATGTTTGCAAGTAGCAAAAAATTATTCTTAGGCACTATGTCAAGTCCTACTTTCTTTTACAGTGAGTTGAATAATCAAATCAAATTTAATGGATGCATGTCTTTGTCCATGAAGATTAGCTTTATAGGTATTTACTTTATAGTATGGATTAAACAAAAGAGTCTGCTACTAGTCAGATTCTGATTTTCACTTTTGAGAAGTTTGACAGTTATTTCAGAAGTTTCGGGAGGTATTCTTGGGTTTACTGAAACAGGGACTCTGGTCCTTGGTCTTATAGTCCACTCAGGGCAAGGAAGAGATAGTCAGCTTCCCTGCTAAACTTTCCCTCACCTGGCTTGGCTGTGTTCAGAAAATATCTTGTGTCAGGAATGAGCTGAAGCTTTATTTTACTTGTCTGAATAGCTTATAATTAAATTCTTCAAACACACAAAATGTTGCTTTAAAAAAAAAAAACAACCTCTGCAGTAAAGGGAATTCCAAAACGTCTCTATTATTTAACCTTATTTTAAAAATTAGGAAGTTCTTAAAATATCTAGTGAAATCTTTACCATAGAATTACTCTTTGCAAAATTAATTTACTACTGGACATAGAGATATTGAACAGAATTAACAGCTTTTTCTATTCACTTTTTTTTTTCTAGATGTGAAATAGCCATCAGAAAAAATCAAACAACCTGATAATATCCCCGCACTTTGTTCTTGTCCATTTTTCCTGCTCATGTAGACTCTTCTCATCTTCTCTAGATCTTCCTTTAAGTGGATGTGTAGTTCTCATGCTGAAGTTTTAATTAGCAGGTTTAGAAAAGGGGATGGTAGTGACTTCCCTTGTCTGTTATTCATTACAACAATAGATTCTTTCCTGCTGTGCTGCTTCCTCCATATCTGTGCTTTGGTTTTCACCTCCTACCTAAGGTAAAATACAGTAAACTTCATCAAAATTTATCTCACTGATCACTCTATTGTGTATCAAGACAACTTTGAATTCTGATGCTGTCCTTCTGGTTGACACTTTATTACATTTTCTGTGTTGTTAATAAAGCACTAAACAGGACTGGTCCAAGGTAGGTTGTATAAAACAGTTCTTAGTTTAAGGCATTGGAGGTCAGTTGAGATTCTTCCTCCAAGCAAGTAAACCAGTTAATAGTTTGAAACAAATGTTCCAAGTATCTGTCATTTGGTCTTTTCTGTAACGAAAAACCAGAGCCTTATATTGGAGTTGCTATTGGCCTTTTCTGCTTTATGATGAAATTAAATATAGGACTGAAAATTTTCATCCTGGATGGCCTTCTCTTAAAGCAACATATCATCAATGCAACTGTGAAGTACAAATTCAAAGGCACGGTAGTTGCTCCAAAGCAATTCATTACAATGGACATTGTATTTGCCTGTGAACGATATTGGAACAAATACAGAAACAGATGTCCCATTTTTGTTCAGTATGTGCAGACATCAGCATGTCAGGGGCTGAATATGGATGACCTGCCCATTTCCTCCCCTGAAATGGTTGACTAAAGAGCATACTTATATCTCACTGAATGCTGAACATAATTTTCCAACTGAACAGCTTTGGAAAGAGATTGTTTACACCAACAACAAATTTATAGTAAAATGTCTGGTGCAGGATTTCTATCTGACATCATGACCTTCTAGGACTTATTTTTCTTTCCCCTTTCAATTAAGAGGTCCACATTTTAAACTGATTACTTCGATTTTATTTTACCTTTAATGAGATTTAATGCCATCCCCTACAGCTGAGCAGCAGTAACACAACACGAAATCAATTTATTGTTTTCTTAGGCATTTAGAACATAAAATGCCAAAGGTGTTAATGTGTTTGGAAAATGTCTACGGATTTCACTACTAACAAAGTGCAAAAATTCCTGTTTCTGTTTTTTTGTCACAAATACTCAATTTCTCATATTATTGTTATCTTCTCCAATGAGAAGATAACCTTTTAAAAAAAACCCAACAAAACAACACCTTTTTTTTAAGCTATTTCCAGTGCTCTAAAGATCCTGACATTTAGATATTTACTCATCCAAAAGAAATTAAGACTTTTTAGTAATTTAGCATATGCACAAAAAGATCTTAGTATTAAAATCTGACAGTTGTAGTGACTATTAGACTCATCTTCTCAGTACAGAAAAGAAAAACTCTGCTTTTCTGTTCTGTGTTACTTATTATGAAGTCTTCTATAAAATTCAGACATATACTTGCACTTTTCCCTGTGCAGTTTTCTTCCCATTCATATCTCAAATTAGCAAAGGATTTTAAGTGTTGACATGAGTGATAGTTAGATCCCAGGGTACTTGTAGAAGGTTGGCTCTAAACACTTTGCAGTTGCAAACCTCTGTCATACAGCAACAAGCACAGATCACCTTAGCCACTACCCTCTCTAGGAGTGTTAGCATCGTAAAGTCACAAATCAGGAATCTCAGATGAGAGTGATATAAATATAGTTCTTTTTTGCCACTAATCAGGGGCTGAATTTGTAAATAAAACTTTGGTGGGTACCCTGGTCAGCAGAGTCACTTTCTTAGCAAAAGGAAACAGATGGTTTTGTCAATGACACGAGTAGGTACTTCACACTGAGATTATTGCTGTCACAGAATCGCAGAATGACAGAATCACAGAATCACCAGGTTGGAAGAGACCTCTAAGCTCATCGAGTACAACCCATGCCCTAACACCTCAACTAAACCATGGCGTCAAGTGCCACATCCAATCTTTTTTTAAACACATCCAGGGATGGTGATTCCACCACCTCCCCGGGAAGACAATTCCAGTACTTCACCACTCTTTCTGTGAAAAACTTTTTCCTAATATCCAACCTATATTTCCCCTGGTGCAGCTTAAGACTGTGTCCTCTCATTCTGTCAGTTGCTGCCAACCCCCACCTGGCTGCAACCACCTTTCAGGCAGTTGTAGAGAGTGATAAGGTCACCTCTGAGTCTCCTTTGCTCCAGGCTAAACAACCCCAGCTCCCTCAGTCGTTCCTCACAGGCCTTGTGTTCCAAGCCCTCACCAGCCTTGCTGCCCTCCTCTGGATGCATTCAAGCATCTCAACATCAACCCCCCCTGACCTGAGGGGCCCAGAACTGGACACAGTACTCAACGTGTGGCCTCACCAGTGCCGAGTACAAGGGAAGAATGACTTCCCTGGTCCTGCTGGCCACACTGTTTTTGATACAGGCCAGGATGCTATTGGCCTTCTTGGCCACCAGGGCACACTGATGGCTCGTGTTCAATTGGCTGTCAACCAGTATCCCCAGGTCCCTTTCTCACTGGGCACTGTCCAGCCACACTGCTCTCAGCCTATAACGTAGCAGGGGGTTATTGTGGCCAAAATGCAGGACTCAGCACTCGGACTTATTAAGCTTCATCCTATTGGACTCTGCCCATCCATCTAATCATTCCAGGTCTCTCTGCAGAGCTCTCCTATCTTCCAAAAGATTGACACACGCTCCCAGCTTAGTGTAGTCCACAAATTTACTAATGAAAGACTCAGTACCCTCATCCATGTCTGTTGCGGTGGCTAAGTCCACATTACAGCCGCCGTGTTGCTACGAAGTGGTCTCTCCCCACACCACTGTGCCAGAAAGTTCTCCCTTCATCGGGACCCCACTGGCCCCTGGCCCTCTCTCCCCTCCCCTGTCCCTCCCACTGGCCCCTGTTATGTCACTGAACCTTGCCGCTACCCCCCAGCCCTCAGACTACTGGTTATTGATGCTCTGCCCGCCCCTGGGACCCCTCGGGATAAAGCCACGCACGGGCGATCGTTCTTTGTTCTTTGCCTCTGTTGCCCTTGGAGTGCGTTTGTTCCCGGTCCGTGGTGCGGATCCGATAAACGCCTCGGAATTGCACGCAGAGAATCCCTCCTGCCTCTTCGTCTTCTGAACGCGCACAGACCGCGTGTGAGAGCGGCTGCTCGCGCCCACCCGCGAGGGTGAGGCCGTGTGCCCCCGTGGGTGCTGGCAGAGCGCCGCCAGAGCGTCTCCACGAGGGACCCTGTGGGAAAAACGCGGCATCGGTCCATCGACACCACACATTGCGTTACATGCCGTCAGTAAAGATACTGAACAGCACTGGCCCCAGCACAGACACCTGAGGGACCCCACTAGTGACAGGCCGCCAGCTGGATGCAGCACCGTTCACCACCACTCTCTGGGCCCGGCCATCCAGCCAGTTCTTAACCCAGCAAAGAGTGCTCCTGTCCAAGCCATGGGCTGCCAGCTCTTCCAGGAGTATGCTGTGGGAAACAGTCTCAAAGGCCTTGCTGAAATCCAAATAGATAACATCCACAGCCTTTCCTGCATCCACCAGGTGGGTCACCTGGTCATAGAAGGAGATCAGATTGGTCAAACATGACCTACCCCTCCTAAACCCATGCTGGCTGGGTCTGATCCCCCGGCCATCCTGTAAGTACTGCGTGACAGCACTCAATATAAACTGCTCCATTACCCTGCTGGGTACCGAGGTCAAACTGGCCTATAATTACTAGGATCCTCCTGTCGAGTGATGGCAATGAGATGTCTGCCTGTCTGTCCAAGGAGGTAAATGCTTCAATTTGATAAACACAAGGGTAGCAAGTATGGAGACAATCCATCTAAGATTAGGCATGAATTTCCCACAAGAGATAGGGAGATACTGAATTATACTGGTATACTTCATAGACCGGTGGCTTTATTCTCAGTTTCCAAGTATTTGATTTTACGTCACCTTTTTGAAAATGGCAAACGAAAAAGAAACTAAACCCAATATTATTCCCTAACTTGGGCTAATTTAAATAATCTGAATTATTTTTCAAAATTAATCAATTGAGACCATTTTTCTTCCCAGTGCACAAGTATTTTAGGGGCCTGGGTTCAGTATTCTCAGCATACAGAAGCATACAGTTACCAGGGGTCCAGTTTCAGGTAATTTTTTTCTCCAATAGCACAGTGTATCTCACTGGCAGATTTAGAGAAACACAGTTTTTCAGGGCAGCACTTAATAACGTGTAAGACTATGGCTTCTTTACTTGTAATTCCTGCTTCATTCTGTATGCTCTTGCCACTTTTGGTGACATATAGTTCCATCCCAAAACACAGTCCAATCTAAGTGTTGAATGAAGAAGCAATCACTGCTTCTGGAAAATTAGTGTGTGAGCACATAAAAGTTGGAAGAGTATCAGATACAGTACACTTAATTTTGATTGCATTGGAAATGCATTGAGCATACATGTCTAATTCTCAGTTCATTTAAATAGCTGCTTTTAAAAATTTCCTCTGAAACACTGTGGCTAGAATGAAGTAAAATGCCTAGTCTTTGTCTTTGGTTTTTATGTACAAATTCAATTTCACATCTTGTTTTAAAACATGTCTCCTTGGCACACATGCAGCCAAGCAAAATTTCTTTGATGGAAGTATTTAAAAAGAAAGAGTTTCTTGCCATTTCCCCCCTCCTTGTTTCCTTAGAGGGTAATTCTACTGCTAGGCAATACTTTAAATCAGCTTGCCTAGCAAACCAATAGATTTTTACACACCATTACAAACAAATTTTATAGTCACAAAAGAATGAGTCACAACAAGCCAAGGGGCTAAGAAGGCTGCTCATGAACTCACCATAACCTCACATTCCTTTCATTGATTTCACGGAACTTGTCTAAAATATCTGTACCAGCACAGCAGGAAATACTGAGGACCATCAGTGGTGCAATTAAATAGAACAAATCACATTAATTGATTAAACATTCATTTTTACTTGCCTAGTGTTTCAAAATAATGTTAGACTAGCTCAAGCTGACACTGTTAAGTATATATAAAAGATACAGGCAATTTTTATTTTTCTTTCCATTTTTGGATAGGGCAACATATTTGCATACAATAACAAAATCTGATTTCAAAGAATATTGATTAACCTCAATAATTAGTGATTAAATTAATTTCTCAGTAGAAACAAAGGAATTTGAATGACCAATTTCATTTCTTTCTCTCATAATTTATTTGAATAAAATTTGACCTAAACATTGTCTTTGTTTTGAAAATCAGAAATTGAGAAGTGGAATAAGAATGTGTTTCAGTGTGAATTTATTTACACATATACTTGAGGTCTGATATACAGAATCACAGAATCTCAGAAAATGATGAGCTGGAAGGGACCCACAAGGCCTATTGAGTCCAACTGCTGGCCCTGCACAACACCATCCCCAAGAGTCACACCATGTGCCTGAGAGCACTGTCCAAATGCTTCTTGAACTCTGTCAGGTTTGGTGTGACCACTTTGCTGGGGAGCCTGTTTCAGTACCCAACCCCACTCTTGGTGAAGAATCTTTTCCTAATATCCAAACTAGACTTCCCCTGACACTTCAGGCCATTCCCTTCAATCTTGTCCCTGGGCACCACAGAGAAAAGATCAGTGTCTGCCCATCCTCTTCCCCTTGTGAGGCAGTTTTAATGTGCAGTGAGGGCTCCCCTCAGTCTCCTCTACTCTAGGCTGAACAGACCAAGTTAAGTCATTCCTCATATGGCTTCCCCTCGAGGCTGTTCACCATATTTGTTTCCCCCTTTGGACACTCTCTAATAGTTTAATATCTTATACTGTGGTGGCCAAAACNAGTGTCTGCCCATCCTCTTCCCCTTGTGAGGCAGTTTTAATGTGCAGTGAGGGCTCCCCTCAGTCTCCTCTACTCTAGGCTGAACAGACCAAGTTAAGTCATTCCTCATATGGCTTCCCCTCGAGGCTGTTCACCATATTTGTTTCCCCCTTTGGACACTCTCTAATAGTTTAATATCTTATACTGTGGTGGCCAAAACTGCACACAGGACTGAAGGTGAGGACACACCAGTGCAGAGCAGAGTGGCACAAGAATCACTGTTAGGTTTTATTCTGAATATTTTAACCCAAATGAAAATTCAGTTTCCCTCCAGCTGCTGAGTGTCACATAGTCACGTCACATTAACTGTTTTTGTTTGTGTGGCAAGGTTTCAACAGCAGAAGGCTGCAGGGCTGGCTTTTGTGAGAAGACACCAGGAGCTGCCCTCATGTCAGAGAGAGCCTGTTCTAGTTGGCTCAAGCTCCTAGACAGGCCCACTCTGGCCAGAGCTGAGCCCTTCAGTGATGGTGATGGTGTCTCTGTAATAACATGTATAAGAAAGGGTAAAAACTGCTGTGAAACAGCAACTGGGAGAGAGGAAAGAGAATATGTGAGAGAAATAGCCCTGCAGACAAGATCAGTGAAGAAGGAGGTGCAGGAGCTGCTTCAGGCATCAGAGCAGAGATTCCCCTGCAGCCCACGGGGCAGCCCATGGTGAGGCAGCTGTGCCCCTGCAGCCCATGGGGGTCCATACTGCAGCACATATTCATCTGCAGTCCAGGGAGAACTCCACACTGGAGCAGGTGGATGCCTGAAGGAGGCTGTGACACTGTGGGAAGCTGCAGCCCTGTGATGAGGAGCCCATGCTGGAGCAGGTTTGCTGGCAGGACATGTGATCCTGTGGGAAGTCATTCTGGAGCAGACTGTTCCCGAAGGGTTGTACCCCTCGAAGAGGACCCACATGGGAGCAGTTGGTGAAGAACTGTCTCCTTTGGGTGGGACCCCACACTGCAGGATGGGAAGAGTAGGAGGAGAAAGTAGTGGCTGAGAAAACATTATAAACTTATGACCATAGTCCCTGTTCCCCAACCCCCTGCATTGTTGGGGGAGAGAAGGTAGGAAATCTTGGAGTGGATTTGAGCCTGGAAAGAAGTAAAGAGAGGGAGATTTTTTAGAATCGATCTTAGTTCTTATTATCATACCTTTTTTAATTGGTAATTAATTACATTAATCTTATCATTTAATCATAGAATTATTTGTGTTGGAAGGGACCCCTAAAATGAACAGGGACATGTTCAACTAGATCAGATTGGTCAGAGTCCTGTTCAACCCTACCTTGGTTGTTTCCAGGAATGGGGGATCCACCACCTCCCTGGGCAACCTGTTCCAGTGTTTCACTGAGTTTTCTCCAAGGCAAGACTATTTTGCCATGACAGTAACTGGTAAGGGCTCTGCCTATCCTTATCTCAACCCCTGAGCTTTACATAGCACTTTCTGCCCTGTCCTGTAAAGAAGGAAGAGCGATAAGAGTTACATGGTGGGCAGCTGGGAGCCAGAAAAGGTCAACCCACCACCTAACAAATGTTTCATGAGAAGTATTTTTATTTCTGCAAAATAAAAAGCGAGAAGTAAGAGAAGATACGGGGAGCTATGGCCTAAAATGCAGAAGACTGGACTTTTCTTCCGGCTGGCAAAATGTATCAAATGTGAAGATTATTCCGTATTTTCTCTTTTTTTGCCATTTATCAAATCCCTTTCCATCACACATGAAAAATAATTATTTAGTACGTGCATATATTGCAAAGAATCATTAACACTGTGTTGAAACTAAGACAGACAATACCATTAAAATTTGCATTAGGAAGAGACATTTTTCATTTGACTTCACATTGGATTGTGAACTGGACCATAAAGACTAACTCCTGACTCCTGTAGCATGTATCCCAGAATCTTACTGAAAATTTCAGTACTACAGGTACCACTTGCAAGAGAATTTCCAAGCCCTTGATGTTATCCAGTACATTCAGGACAAGTTTTTCCACTTTCTCTTCATTCATATTTGATAATCTTAACCGTAAGAAATAAAGCCTTCCTTGGTTTCAGCAAATGGATTTTGCCCACTAAGGTAACAGATGGGAATATTAGCATACCCAACACATAAAAAGATAGTGACTCATGCTTATTGTTAGCCTTTTGTCTTCCCTTTCTTTGCAAATTCTATATGGACTATCTGACAAAACTCACATAATCAATAGAGCTGAGAGGAGATACTTTAATTTATTTTAATTAAATCATTCTACAAAATGTTTTGCAGCCCATATGGTGGCCTCCTGCTCTTTTTCATTCACTATGGAAAGAGACTTGTATCTTTATTTCCCTATTTTTTTGGTTTTTAATTAACCCCATAGTGTTACATTTGCTTCCTCCATTTTTTTCCCTGTGAGTTTAAGTATGTGAGAGAAAACCGACTGCCAGAGATTGTGGAT
Source organism: Gymnorhina tibicen (assembly GCA_013399875.1). NCBI lineage: Eukaryota > Metazoa > Chordata > Aves > Passeriformes > Artamidae > Gymnorhina > Gymnorhina tibicen. Next base: position 23,793 of record VXAZ01007271.1, read on the forward strand.
TCATCCAATCCACCAAGAGCAGAGTAAACTGCCCGTGGTGAACATTCACTTCCTGCTGGTTTGCATCCTGATTTCAACTGGGAAGATACTACATAAGCGAACAGCTGCTTTTTAAGGGGAAAATAACTGCATCAGTTTACATACTGATTGTGTCATTACATCCTTTTGTACAATATCATGGAACTTAGTGGCATATACACTGCTGGTTTGGGTTTTTTTTCTCTTCTAGTCACTTGAATTAAAACCAAATCACGCCTTCCTTTCTTTTCTTTTATTTCAAATCATCTCATTTCTTCTACTGACATTTTTTGAAGTCTGTTTCATAAATCATGTTTGTCAGTGTATTTTTGAAGACTGTGAAAAATCACTTGGCAAAAACCTGAAGAATTGGTTGGATAACAACACTATGTCTCAGAATAAATCTTCAGATGTCTATCCTGATCTATACTGATCATGATGTACTTAAAATTTTATGTTTCAACTCATAGCTCTAGATGGTACAAATTTGTGACAAGTGTCATGACACATAATTGCCTTTTACTAGTGTTCTGTATTACTGACATTAGCTTATCTTACGCTATTACTTCATAGGTGATACCAGAGCTTCCACATTTCTAATTAACTCCTGGAGTCTGAACTGCAGTCATTACCTAAGCAGCAGAATGGAAACGACTGGTGACAGACAACAGTCATTTCCCGACCAGGTTCTGGCTCTCTGTTGCACTGCTGTTGTCATGCTCTGCTGGAGCAAGGATATGGGAGCAGTGTCAACAGTGATGGCCTGCTCAAGTTAATTGCAGCTGCTGCAGAACAGGCTAAGGATTGAAGAGTTCAGGGAGCACTCTGAGTTTCCACTCAGAACATTTTTTTAAACACGGTTTGGAAATATTCTATAAAACTGAGAAGCAAATGGAAGCTGAAAATCTCATTAAGTTTGAAAGATGGAAATGGAAACTGTCTGCTAACTCCTGAATTGTTGTGTGGCCAGAATTTCATACTGCAGACTGGTATGGGTGTTTCTATGAGATTGGATGAGCAACTTCTGCTCCATGATGTTTTGAACAGAACAGATAAGAAAAAGACATTTACAGAAGGGATTAAAAGTTGCTCTCAATTTTCTTCAGATTCTGAAAATGGATAACTTACTAGGGAGAGTGGGAGGAGAGGAAGATCCCTTAAATTGCCTGTTGATTGGGATATGTTTCACACACTTAATACCATGGAAATATTTTCTAAAGGAGGCTTAAACTTTGAGAAATTGCTTTATATTTGTACTCTTTACATCGATCTCAGTGTGAAGCAGTTTTGAATGCTCAGCAGGCATGTAGCTCTGAATTTAGTGGTCTGAATTTGAGTGCAAATGTGACATTTCTGTCCTTTAGTTTTATCTCAGCTTTTGCTCTATTTGACTCCAATTTCGACATTTATGTCTTTTCATTTCATCCATTTATGATCAGTTAGAGTTTTCAAGCCCCCAACTTTAATGAAGAACTCTTGACACTTGGTCTGTGATATTCATAAACATTCTTCTTCTTCACTTCTTCTTCATTTTTCACTCACAGTACACAGCATGAGAATACAAAATTCTACAAGGTAGAAAGAGTCAATAATACCTAGCTGCAAAAGTGACTTTTGTTTGACAATTTTCCTGAAGACTGGAGTGATATATAAATATACAGCAGACAAATGGGATCCATGGGGACCCATTTAAGATCTTTATGAATATTTGAAAGGGCATGTGGAGCCATGGCTACACAGGGCAATCAATTGCTATGAATTTTTATTTCCCCAAGCACTCAATGTGAATGGCATGACAGGTATATGTACTATCAGCAACATTCATTTAAAGAAACATGGGGCTTATTTTGATACGACCAAGGGGAGAAAAAACCTCATTCAAAACTCTCATTTAAATTGAAGTTGGCAAAGCTGATTACTTAATTATTGGAATTATTGCAAAACTGAATGCTTTCTATTCTTTTTAGATGTTGTATAGTCTTTTTTCAACTCCAGCACTCTTTCTTTAGAAATCTGAAAAGCATTCTCAGAAGTCTGAAAAAATGAAAAATGAAAAGAAATACTTTTTAAAAATAAGAATTGAAAATCAAATTAGAAGTTGGAATTTTTGAGGTGTCCTTCCTTTCTCTACAGAGCTCCTTCTTCTAAAGGAGAAGAGTTCAGAACTTTAAGCTTATTTTGACAGTCATCAAGTATTTTAAAATTGCATATTATGCCAGAAACAATTAGAAATACTATTGTGTCACTGGAAATTCCATTGTCACTGTCATTTATGTATCTCTTTTGTGGTACATATATATGTAATAAGTTAAGCCACAAAAATAATTATTCATGCTTGTATTAAACCTGTAAGAGGAAGAATTATATCTATTTAATCTAAACTGTAGCACCATCTATTTATGTTTGGTTTTTTTTCCTAGAAGTTTGGCTGGGTCCCAAATGTTGTTCTTAACAAAGCCCAAGTTCAAATGGTGTAGAACTAACTGCAGTAACAAAATAAAAAAAAGGAGTAGATATACTGCAGAGATGCAATACAGTACACCTGGTATAGAAATGAAGACTGTGGTTTGCTTGTTTGGGTACTCAACCAAATGTATAATCATAAATGTGGTGTGTAGGCACCTTGCTCCTTCGAGATCGAGAGGGACCAATATATATATGCCTCAACATACATCACAAATGAGGTGAAGAAAAATTCCTCTATAAAAACAGTGTTGCCCTGTCCCCACAGAGGTTTCACCTGGCAGCCAGTCAGGGCAGAGAAAACTTCCATGATTAGCCTGTGAGCAGCTCCCCCCCACAAAATGCTCGCCAGAAATGGGCCCGCGAAGCCGAGTTGGGAGAGGAGTTTGGGAGCACATAAAGGCAAATAGCCACCACACCATGAGGTAGCTTTGGGTCACTGAGAGGGGCAGCGTGGCCCCTTCTGCTCCCGCCTTCGCGCTCTCTTCCCTGTGGTCTTGTTTCCCTGCGGTCTTGTTTCCCTGCCTGTGCCCACTTCACCCTGCTGTGCCAATTCTGAGAACTAGCTTGTCCCCGTGAGAACCTTGTGCTCCGCAGCCGCCATCTGCAGCTCGTAGCCGCTGCCTGCACCCAGTTTCCAGCTGTCGTTCGTGGTCACTGCCCGCATCCAGTTTCCAGCTGTCGTTTGTAGCTGCTGCCTGCACCCAGCTTTTAGCCGCTGCCCGCACCCAGCTTCGCCCGCCGCCGCCGCGTGGAGATGGCGCCCAGCGCGCCACGGAAGCTACGCAAGCGCTTTGCGGTTCGCGACACACACGCTCCGTCTGCCAAATCAATGCCTATAGTGATGTCTATATAACTCAGGTCACAACAACAAAGTGCTTATATAGCTTGGGTTATAAGATATCTATGTAATCTTAATATCAATATAACCCAAATCATGACTTTTTATCAATATAACTTGAAGAATATCAATATAACCTGAAGCATAGCCTTCTATACTTATATAGCCTGAATCATAGCTTTTACTTATGTAGCCTGAATCATAACTTCTATACTTATAACTTGATGCTTATAACCTGAATCATAACTTTTGATACCCATATAATCTAATATGANCTAGTTCCGGCACATATGTGATGATGCTGTAATGACATAGCAACATTAAGCAGAATTTTACTGTATAAATATAGCACCGCACCTGACAAAGGCGGGTGAGTTAGGAGGAGAGATCCCCCTCACCACCAGCGCTGCAATAAACAAATACCTGCTCTATAGGCATCGGTCTATGGGGATTTATTTCCAGCCTATCTTTCGAGCATCAATAGATAGCCAGGATTCTGTGGTAACGTTGTCCCCTGTCTTCTGTTCCTTTTCCCCTCTTCTCTTTTCTTTTCCTTCTTTTTTTCAATAAACAGTTTTCAGATATAATATTGTCATGTTTGTGCTTGATTTTTCGCCAGAAAAATCTATCACAAGAATCCTTCCGGGCTCCTCCTTTTTATAGTGGAACGGGACAGAGATCTTAAATTCATTCCCAGAAAGTAAAAGTATTTAATCTTCCATGACATTACTGGCTCCAGAAATTATATGTAGAAGATACAATTTGAAGGATTTGAGGCGGAAGGTGTCACAGATATTTTAAGCTACTCTAAGACACATGCCTCTTTAGTTTTGACATTTTTAAGTCAGCTCAAACTTTTAGGAAGACTATAATCCAAAACAGGTTACTATTGTGTAAGTTGGAAATAGTATAAAATAGTTGGTAAATTCTAAGAAGCCAGTAGGCAGGCATTAATACATGAAATAAATTATTTGCTTGGTGATTATGCAGGGTCCTCAGGGCATAAACTTTTTTCTGAAAAATCAATCTTAAAAAGAACTGTTTGCTCTTTACAGTATTTCATATCCGGAGGCTGCTGGCTATAAAAGGTGTTGAATCCATTATAAGCTTGCAGGATTTCTGAAAATCGTGTCACAGCTGAGTTTCTTGCCATTTCCTCAGATCAATTCCACAAGTACTAGTTCTGTAAAAGTAATTTTTTTTTTAATGCCTAAAGCTAAAATATAGCTAATATATACACAGATCAGTGATCTTTGTTTAAGTGGAGAAGAAGATTTAGTTTGGTGGTTGTTTCTGAACATTGTGTACTAAGGTGCCAGCTCAAGCTGTGTTTTATCTACAGATAGTCATTGAAAGATTGTTGACCTATGTGCACGTGAAAAATATTGTTCAATACTCAGATATATGACTGACTCAGAGGTCCTCCTGATTAAATAACGGATGAACTAAAAAAAATACCAACTGCAGAAACTTTTAAACACCTTTTCTCCTTCCCCTGTAGGCAACACGGTCATTTTAACAGGAACTTGGCTACCAACCTTATTACTCGAATGTCTCTACACTCTTCTCCTTACTGTAGTTGACAACTGTATCTCCTTGTTATTTTCAGATCCTTGCTTTCTGCTTCCTATTCTATATTTAGCTTGTTATTAGAAACATGTTTAACCCTCCATTTTCAATTATATTGATATATGCTAACGATTCAAATTGCCATATTGCAATTTCACTGCATGAGCAGAATTTGCCTTCATGGTGTCAATTAAATCTTATGCTATAGAGTTGAACGAGGAATGTTGTTCATTTCAGTGTGTGTAGGGGAGAGCTCCAGAAAACAGTGGTTTATGCATATTGTTCTCTGGAGTCTACATGTATACAAGATTCAGGCCTTAGGACAGTGTTCTCAGTTAAGGACACGGAAGGAGAAGGCTGTTAACATGATTAACATAAAGAGAACAAGTAAAAACAGTGCTAAAATGTCAAACTTTTTGAAAGTTTGAACATTAGAGAAAAAGGCGGTCATGGTTGTCTCATCATTTCAGGTATTCAGAACTAACCTATAGGCCCATAGACTAAAAGGAGGCTTAAGACTTTTCTGCAATGTAACACTGATGGCAAGATTGGAGACGCCTTTCCAGTGTCCTTTATCTCACTGTTTTTGCCCTAGGCCCTTTGTTCATCATGCAAGATGCTACTGATTTGTTAATCTATCAGTATTCTCAGCATTTAGTCAGTTTCCTGATCCCTTCATTTCTCTGTCTTTTCTCATAGACGTTTTCTTAATCCTCTCCTTCAAATGAGAACCTGAACAATAGAATGCTGCTCTAGTCTGGAGAAGGTTCTCTGTGATGAAATATACTTGAATATAGCAGATTTTTTGTCATAGTTTAAAACACCAGTAGAATACAAAACAATAGGCTAAAGGCACTGTAGTGACATCTTCACTACCAAAAGTCAAATCCATTAACACTCTAGAAATGAGCAATGCCTAAAGTAAACATATCTGAATTTTCTTGTCTCATACTAAAATTTGTGATTTTTTGTAACTGACTGAGAAACTCAGATAAAAAAAAAGAGCCAGAAAGATAAAAGAAACCACAGTGATACCGGTGAGTGATCAGTCCTCCCTGGAAGTATGATGTTCTGGCTAGAGGTAAACATCCAGAAATTTTATGAGTTGAATTCTCATACCTGAGTGCATGTATACTAATAGAAAATTACTACATGGTCTAGTTCTTCTTTAAAAAAACTCTATTTTTGTAATTATGATGTAGCTTCATTTGGTGAAGGCAGTTATCTGAAAGCCACGGTAAAACCCTTGTTGTGGGACTGTAATAACACTGCTTCTTCATTAATGTAAGTAAGACAAAGGATGTCTGCTATGCAATTGTGTAATTAAGGACATCAGTAAATAGGATCCACCTGTCTTAACAACAGGCATTCCAGAAGAATGTTTAGGAGCTGCAACATAGCCAAGAGGCTCAAAGGAAAACCGATAAATTTAAATAAATTTGCAATCCAGGAAACACAAAGAAGAATAAATTCAGCCTTATTTTCAGGGAGAAGTTCCTTGAAAATGGGTAAGAGTGCAGTGTACTTATTAGTTATACAGGTGGGTTGTTTTTTATATGCATGGGTGGATAATGTAGCATGCCGTGCCAGAAGACAGGGGGATTTTTCATTAGATTTTCCCTTGCTTATCAAGTGGACATGTCCTGTCTTCTTGTTAGGCCAAACATAAGAATATGTTGTACTGACATGGCTGTAATGCTGCGTAGTCCTGACTGGCAGGAAGATAAAGATCCTTGGATTTCTACGTTTGTTTTCAGACTGCATTTTTTGCTGCATTTGAATGTCCCTTACAGTTTGTCTGGTCTTTCAAGGCCTTGAAAATCCCTCTCCTGCAAATCACCACTTTTTTCGTACTATGAAGTTTTATGCTAAGGCTTCAAGATTGTTCTCCTTGTCCTCTTTTTCTCTAAAATAGTTAATGGGAATCTGTGCTGTATGCGATCTGACTGTTAATAACCTCTCTGGAGTACAGAGAAGAAGGAAAGAATTTGTTTGCCCTGCTGAGTAGCCACCTTCTGCCTCTGAGTCCATTCTGTTAAAGCAGACAATCCTCTGCTGTCAGCTCTGTGCATTCCTCATCATTCCCTCCTGGTTTTTCGTCTTAAAAAAGGAGCAGCAGAGAAGAAGAGCTGCCACAGTCAGGTGCAAATGTCAGGAAGGATCTGTGCCACACCATATACGTCAGCTCCGTATAGACAAACTCAGCAGTTCAGGAGTGTGTCTGTGTATATGTATACACACATACATATCATGTTTATGTACATAAAAAGATAGGATGGTAGAAATGAAGAGCAAGGCGCAGGGAAAACCCCCTAGGATTTGCATGCGATAAACACAATACATCACTAACTTCTTTTCTTTACATATCCCAGCAATGGCAGCCAAGTCATTACACTGACACTATGCTATACAAATCAGTGAAAATTTGGATAATCATTACCACAAGCTACGTTTTTGGGTATTTTTTTTGTAATCCACAAAAAAATTGCATTTATGGTCTATTTATTAACACTTTCATTGTATCAGTTATTTTTTATGTATAATAAGTCTCCAATAAATTATTTATTCTAAGAGGAAATAATTAGCTCTGCTACAAACCATTAATTTCCATGTACCAAATTTGACTATCTACAGAAATAATTTGCAAGTCTAATGCAAGTTTTGGATTTGTTTCCTTTTCTCTATCCCCCTGCCCTGTTTCTGTCTTATTAACAAGCATTTTGCTTGAATTAATAAATAAACAATAGCTGAAATCTTTCATATTAATTAGCATAAAGTGGCATTTGTATAGCAATATTTAGCAAAGCAATCTGATGTGGAGGATTAACACTGAAACAAAGCCGTGAATAAATACATGGTAATTGAAACCGAATTCACTAACCACACATAGGATCACACTTTTAGATAAAGGTCTTGCATTTAATATGAGATAGTATAACCCTGCTGTGTGGACTATGATAAACTGCATAGTGTGTCTGCTGGGACGTGAGACAACAAGATATTATTCTTAACCCCAGAACTGTCAAACACGATTATTTCCACAAAAGCTCGACAGCTTTGGGAGTGATAAAAGGAAACCTCTGTAGGGAAGAGGGCAGGAAGGAGACTTGAGGAACATTCTGCAGGTGTTTTTCATTGAGTCATAGAATCGTTAAAGTTGGAAAAGACCTGTTGAGATCACCAAGTCCAACTGTTAACCCAGCACTGTCGAGTCCATCACTAAACCAGGTCCCTAAATGTCACATCTACATGCCTTTTGAATACCTCCAGGCATGTTGATTCAGTCACTTCCCTGGGCAGCTGGTTCCAATGTCTGACTACCTTTTAGGTGTAGAAATTTTTTCTAAAACTTCCCCAGTGCAACTTGAAGGCATTTCCTCTTATCAGATTGACTGTTATTTGGGAGACAAACCCCCACCTCACTACAACCTCCTTTAGGTAATTGTAGAAAGTGGTAAGGTCCCCCCTGAGCCTCCTTTCCTCCAAGCTAAATAAACCCAGCTTCCTCAGTTTCTCCTCATCAGACTTGTGCTCCAGATCCTTCACCAGTTTCATTGCCCTTCTCTGGACACGCTTCAGCATGTCAATGTCTTTCTTGTAGTGAGGGGCACAAAACCTAACACATGATTTGAGGTGTGGCCTCACCAGTGCCCAGTACAGCGGGACAAACTGCTCCTCTTCTACTGGCCACAGTATAGCTGATACAGGCTCATGTTCAGCCCTGTCAACCAGCATTCCCAGATCCTTTTCTGTGGGGCAGGTTTCCAGCCACTCTGCCCCCAGCCTCTAGCACTGCATGGGGTTGTAATGACCCAAGAACCGGGCACTTTGCCTTGCTGAAACACATGCAATTGGCCTCAGCCCCCTCATCCAGCCTGTCCAGATCCCTCTTTTGAGCCTTCCTATCCTCCATCCAATCAACACTCCCACCCAACTTGCAAACTTACTGAGGGTGCCCTTGATCCCCTGCTCCAGATCACTGATAAAGATATTAAGCAGGGCTGACTCCAACAGTGAGACCCGGGTACACAACTTATATGAATGACTGTTGTCGGAAGGGGAGAAGCTTTAATTTCTGTGTGATAATTCACAGGTAGTTCTGTGGTTTCTAACACATCAAAAATTCTTGCATCTTTGCTGCCACATGTATCTTCATCTTCTAATTCCATTGAGACAAATTCCTATTGAAAAGAATGCAGAGCCTGTGTATAGTGGTTTGATTTGTTCTGGGGGTTTTTTTGTTCATGGAAAACAAATTTAGAAGAAATAGTATTGGCTACAGAAAGGTGTGGCTTTTACTATTAATATCCATCCTATATCTGCAAAAGTGAAGAGAGAAGTAGTTAATTCATAGCAGAGCTGATACCAGAAGCCCTTACATATAGACCACTTGTGATCCCAATAGATTTGTCACTGCCAAACACCACATCTGTGAGGTCCCTGTGGTAGAGCTTGTCTTACAGTGGCTGCAGTTGCTCACGTGGAAACAGAGTGCACTGCTTTGCTTTTCTTGGATGCTGAATGTCGAGCAGGCTTTTCAGGAGCTTTCTGCCCAAGCTGGCAAAAGGCGCTTGTGGGATGCTGGGAGAACTGAGAGGGCAGTTGCCAAGCTCTTGGAGGGGGTGGAGGTGGTGAAGGGTGGTGGCAGCCCAGTCGCAGACCCAGTGGCTGCAGCAAGGTTAGACCTTGCAGGACTTTGAAGTTGTTGCTACGTCACATATGCAAGAAATGTACAAAATGTTATGAGGAGAGCACGCACAGACCGTGTCTCTGCTATTAGGCTGGCTCAGCATGTTTTAACATAATACTGGAGAGAGTCTGCTTGTTACGATCCACCCCTGAAGATAAGGGTAACCCAGGTTCCTGTTAATAGATCCCTTGGGGTGGATCAGAGTGAAATGACACAGAATGATCAGTGTTTATGTATATAAGTAAGGTTTATTTTAGAACAGTTTGGTTGCAATGGAAAGCAGGTATGAGGTCTTTTTTTGGGTTTCATTATTAGGCCTATGTGTGAATGTGAATGTCCTGACGTTCGGTGTGAATGTGACCTTCCCAGGGAGTGGGGTGTAAGGGAGGACAAGTGGCATGATTAAAAGCACTATCTTGTGTCTGCAGGGTCTGCTTCTTATCTGGCTCTAAGCCTGGCTTGTGTCACCCTCTGTCTTATGCGCACCAGAGGTTTTGGCACCACACACCCAAAATCTCACCTCCTCCCCCTCAGAACAAACTCGAAATTTCTGGTTTTACAAATATTAACTCTCCTGGAAGGTCAATGCCAACATTTTACCATGTGCTTTTCTGGTCTTATTCATTGTGTTTATGTCAAGAAAGCTATCTTCCCTGCTGCTCTTTGCTTCTTGTTGGAATTTTGTTGGCTGTTGTGGTTGTCAGGAAAATGAAAGGTCACTGAGGACATTCTGTGCTGTGTGCCAAAGTACACCAGAAATTTAAGTTCACTATTAAGTGAAACTCAGTAGAGGGTTTAACATAGCAGCAAGCAGCAAAAGGACCTTCAGAAGCATACAAAAAGGCTTGGAAAGGGCTGTTAATAAGGGCTTTTTCAAGCAGTACAGAAATAAGACTATATGAGCCTGAATATTAGCAACATCCTTTGAAACTAATTGAAGATGAGTAAAAGGGAAGTGAGGCACCTGTAGGATGCCTGTCCCAGATGTATTGTCACACTAGGAGATAAGAAGTCTATATTTAGTCCTGAGAAGCATTAGGGGTTGGTGAAAATTTTGGCTAAAATTTTTTCCTTTTCAGAAGCAATTCACCACTGATTAATTACTTGATTCTCTTGATTGCAGCTACCTGCCATCACAAAAAAATGGTCTAGTAAAAATTTTTGTTGTCAATTAGTTAAAATGTAGAGAGAAATCAAACTTTCTCAAGATATTTGAATGATTTACAATTGCTAGACATTGGAGAAAAGACTTCTCCCCTCTAATATAGCTAAATAAAGATTTCTTTTATTTTTAATGTGCAAGAATTGCAGTAGAATTGACCTACACCATTCTCTTTCCTCTAGGGCTTCCTAGCAGATAGAACAACCCAAACACTGTTGTAAAATAATATTAAGAATAAATGAGATAAAATGAATAAACCCAACATGATGTAGAGGAAAACCTGCGGGAGAAAAGTAAAAATGCAGTGGACATGCTATGACTGTGAATTGGTGAAGGGGGTGCCAGGTAACATCTTTTGTACTGCATCACTCCTCTGGTCCAGGGAAGACTGTCTGTACAAGAAGAGAAGTAGAGTCTGAGGAGAAATACAACTGACAAAGGAGAAGAGATGCATGAAGAATACAGCCACAGTAATACATCAGGAAACATATTTGAATAGTGATATTGACTGAAATTTTTTGATTGAAAGATTAATTTAAACTTTGAGAAGGAAAGACATATCCTATTTTTATGTATTTATATGTTAGTGTTTGCCATGGAGAGACCAATATAACACCTTTATTTCCCGTGTTCCTTTAATACTGAGTTGCCCAGGCTGATTATGTGTCTTTAGCTTTGGACAGAGATACCCTTCCTGAAGACATCCTTGCCCCTACCTCCTACAGTACTCATAATTTTACTAGCTAATTTTAAAAACTTTGTTCTTTTTTCTTGCAAAAATAGGACAGTTATGAGGAAGATGCACTGTTCTGGATTTTTAGAGCTCAAGCAACAAGGAACCCATTGGATATATGAATAGGTTCCTTCATTGCAAAAACAAAACTCAGCAAAAAGTCATGCTCTGTTTCCTAGCTTTCATGGGATCAGGTTTAATGAATGTGTAGCTTTAGTTTTTCATCCACTTGTAAAATTATGCTTGCGTGGTGCTTACACAAGATGACTTAGGCCCCTGCAAGTGTAGACAATCACTAAATACACCCATATTCCCTTCACTTGGCAGGAAGTCTAGCTGTCTGTTTACTCTTCCAAGAATATAAGTATTTTTTCAACTTTGTTTTAAACAGCTCTTCAACTGAGAAGCTGGGAAACAGAAAAATATAATTTGACATTACACTGTTAGTTTGGGTTTTTGTTTTTCTGGAGGAAAGGCACCTTTCAAATTTTTTTAATGAGAACAGATATATCGAATAAGGAATTACAAAGATTTCTTAACTAGTGTATGTAACCAATATGTGTAATGTATACATACAGTTATTTAATGAATCTTGAAAACCAAGAGTATTGTAATTAGTATGATGGTTAAAACATATGTAAAGATGTATGTGCCTGCAGGCTAATTTAGATGCAGAAAATATTTATGATGATTAAGACATGAATTTCTGTGGATCTCATGTTTATTTGTTGTGTACTTTACAGTGAATGGAGCAAATTACTCTGTACATCCTTTTTTATTTTTGTGCATCTTTTTACACCACAGTAATTGCTGAACTATTTGTCTTTAAGATTGCAGAAAGCACAGCTGATTGAAACAGTCCTAACACTTTGCAAAATATTTCCCCCTCATCGTATTTCTCTACCAAATGTCATGTTTTAATAGTGTATTATAGAAATTTACCCAGGAAATTTTGATACTTCTTGGGATGTAGAGTCCGCCAACCCATAAAATCAAATGTGGGGATAAAAGGATAACTGTCATTCCTATAAAACTTGGGTCAGCTAATGTGTAACTGAACAAAAATGAAAAGTATCACCAATACTGAGAAAGTGAGTGCTTTCCCTAAAATTCAATTAGTTTCCCTTTTCATTTGAAAACTGGAATATAATTTCATTAAAACTATGCCGTTTGGGAAAAAAAAAAAAGGAACAGAAATCTCTCGAGCACCTTCATTTATGCTCTAATGATACACTGGTTCAAGATGGCTGCTTTTATTGCAGCCTTCTATTTTATTGTTTGAATCCCTCATTGCTCTGGAATGGATTGCAACATAAATCCTATGAAGGCTGGCAGCAAATAGAAATCTGGAGAGCCAGATTTAGAATTGTGTGTATGGATCACACACTTCAGATTCATTTTGACTTTAAGAATTAGGAATACTAAGAATGGTATTATAGTCCTTAAAAGTTCAGGACAGGGGAATATAAGAGCAAAGCTTCTAGGTCCTTTAAACTTTAGAAGGTGATTGCTGTTTAGAACCAGATTTGACTTCTAGATTTTAGAGATGCCAAAAGATCAGGCTCAGATGTAAAGGAACCTTTGACCATGGTCTGAAGTTTATCTTAGCTTCCTCATCCTTCTCTCACTCATTTTTTCTTTCAGTTTTTCACCCTTTTGGTCTCTTTTGCTCTCAGGCTTACTTGTTGTAAGTATTCCTGGATTCAAATGGAAGAGTGTGATACAAAAAATACAGACATTTTGCCAAAATTTTGAAAGTGTGGAGGGGAATTATCTCTGCTGCACCATCCATCAAGACACACAAAGATACGAGATGGCTGTGAGAAATTAAGTTAATGAAGACTTCAGGAGCAAAATATAATGTCATATGTTTTACGTAAAATAAATGTTGTAAAAATAACCTGGTATCTTTATTGTAGGAATTCACATAGCTTGATGATGAAACGCTGAT
>VXAZ01007273.1:0-36347 GCA_013399875.1 Gymnorhina tibicen
ATCAACAGGTGGAATTCAAAATATAAGAACAGATCTCAAAAAAGAAGAATAACCCCATTAAAAGGAAAAAAGGACTAGAAGTTGAAACAGTGCATGGATTGGAAAGCTTAGACACTTTGGAAAGTTGGGGGGTTTTTTCCTCAGAGAATCTCTTGAAGATAATATTAAAATGAAGTTGTGTCCCTGTCAAGTTCAGGTCTCAGTTTTTTGTAATGCCTTATTTTAATGAACTTCCTTCTTTATTCAGTCTTTTCACAGTGTTTACTAGCTTTGTTGTCTGCCTTCATTTTCACTGGGTTTTTTCCTATTCTCTTTATGAAAGATAAGTAAATTGCTCTCAATTACTCTGCAAATGACTGATGACAGTGTCTTGTTTAATAATTTCTTTTATGCTTTTGTCTGTCAGCTGGGCTATGCAAGGATGTCTAGCATTTGTTAACACAGATGGTAATTGCAAGTACAAACAACTCCCTTTTTTACTGATGAGAAAGTTGCGCCAAGTCACACATGCAGCTATGAGTTTGTTTCCTAAAGAATATTTACTTTATTAGGCTGGTTTTAAACAGCAAAAAATATAGAGTTTTTGTCAGTTTCCTTAGGAGCCTAGACCAGACCTGATCAGGAGGATGTTTTCTTTCTCACAATAATTCTGCATTTTATTCTTTGGGCATGGTTTGTGCATTCTTAGAAAATTAACTAAGAGTTAATATTTCACTACAAAAACCACAGCCAAAATTTCAAGAAATTGAAAGAAATTTATTAATAGCAGAGAACTTCTTTGCCAAGGATCATTAGATGGTCCTTAGAAGGTAGAAAAAGTGTGACCCCATATTTTAACAATTATTTCTTCTGTGGTCTTACAAGGTTTTTTTCAGGATCTTGTCCCTGTTAGTCATCAATATAATCTCATTCCAAGGACTGTTTTCTCTCCTGGTAAATCTAAGATGCAGAGTTTGAGAGTTTGATCTGTAGCCTTTCTTTTCAAGCCATTTATTCTGTTTAGCTAACGGAAGTAACTTCAATTTTCACTTAATTTAAATTCAGGTTTTTTTCTTCTTCTTCGGCCCCACTATTCTACAAAATGAGTAAATCAAGAGTAAGTATTTTTGGTGTGGCATTTTGAAACTGGGCTATGAAGATGTAAATGAGAGCTTCAGCAGATGAACATCAGACATGTGAACACTATTTCTGAGATGGAATGTTAACTTGTCCCAGTAACACTTTAGAATACAGAGGAACCAGACTTTAGTCTCAATTTGTTGAGCTGACTTTATTTTATCTCCTGCTAAACTCATCAGGAGAAAAACAATGAAATAAAATATTATAAGAATCAAAATTAAAATTATTCAGCCTGTGAATCTGAGACAGATTCTGGAATAATTATCTTTGCTTTAGTAATGTTGCTCATATCTTTTCCATTGTTCTTGGTACTTATGCTGTTATCAAGGAAAAAAATGGTTGAATGCTAAATCTTCTCCACTGTATATGAACAGAGATAATGAAAACTCCTTGGACACTGAGGACATAATTTGACCTTGTAAATTCTGTCAAAACTACTTTGTAAATTGGGAAGGAATAATGACAGAGGATAAACATCTTTGTCCTTACTAATTCTGCAGACACTTAATGATGACACACATTAACTTGGACATGTATCACTTTCAAACAGTGGAATTTCCTTTTTGGGATATTTCTAGTATATTTCTAGCTCAGTGCATTGTGTTAAGGGCCTGGCTGTGCTGGTTTGGAATGTGTATGCACATATATTTGCAGTGCAAGTAAATGCTTCCCAATTTACAAAGGGAAGATGTGGTCTAAATGGTGCATGATCTGAAATTGGTATGCGAAATGATGATCTCAAACACGTTAGTTTGCAGCATTGCAAAGAAGTTAACAGAAACAACATTTGTTGCATGCACTATTTTTCTGGTTTTTTATTGTTTATAAATCAAACCTGTGTTGATGAAAGGATGAATGAATGAAAGCTTTCTACTTAAATATGGCCGGACCCAGCCAGACCAGTGAAGTCAGTCAAATGGTGAAGAGGATATCAATGTATTTAATATTAGAAAAGGAACATCATACGTGTGATCTACTGCATTTTTATTGCTCATTAAACAGTTGCACAGTCCTTATTCTTAAAGGTATTTATTCAGGTCTTCAGAGTTTGACTGACTTAATCTAAATTTCATTGGTAAGGGGTGAGACTGAAAGTTAAAGCTAGTAAAGGATTTAGGTGCTTTAAAGTTGTATTTAGGCTTTCAAGTCCAAAATTGTTATTCAAAAATATTATATTTATTGACACGGTGGCTCAGGGCTATTTTAAAGTATTTAGATGCTTTCTTGATTAGTTTAAATATTTCTCTTTGGCTGTGCAGAGAGTAGTTCCAGCACTGCTTAAGCCCTAACAGACTCCAATGACTGCATGACACTCCAATTTTTTCAGGCCAGATTATTACATCTCTTTGACATAGACAAGGTCTTGCTTCTCAGGAAATACAGCACTGGAGATTTTGTTTCAGGGGAAGGTATGGGATGACATTTTCATTAAGCAAACCATTGTGTAGGCTATTTGCCTGGAAAATAAGAAAGCTAGTGATTGTTTGGAAGAGAAAGAGACCTGAATGCCGTAGCTGCTAGAAGAGAGAGTCCCTCCTTTCTCTTTGGCTTTTTGCATTTTTCATTTCACTTTTATTACATTCTCTTTTCTTAGAAATAATTTACAGGTTATTTCAAATAAGAATTCTAGTATATCATATATTAGGATGTTACCTGGCCCAAGGGGAATTTCTGTTCTCTCAACTGCATCCTTTTCATCTGTCATAGGCATGAAAAAGAAATAGAAATTAGCCTGATATCGGGCAAAATTATGTGCTGGTTGTTCTTATTTGTATTAATGTTTACAAGTTTCTTGTTCAGAAAATGGGAATTCTGATTGGCCTGACTTTTTAGAGAACTCTTTTGAGAACTATTTTATTTTTTAATTTTTTTCACAAAGGTTTTTCCAAATGAAACAAGCAAAACATTTCTTGTGGACTGTATTAAATGAGCACTGTCCCATGATGCAGAAGAACTCACAAAATTTCTAATCTGCTGCTGAATTTTATTGATTAAAAAAATTCACAAACCCCACAATAACAAAACCCTATACTGGTCTATCTAGAAATCTAAAAAGTATCTATTGATTGTTTTCTACCTGAAGGATTATTTTATTCTGATAAATTGTCTTTGTAGACTCAAACAGAAGCTATACTTGTGTAAATAACAGAGAGTATATATAGTCTTCCGTGCTACTGTAAATGAGAGGAAAGAAAAATTTTTAATTTTACTATTTAAGACTATTCTATGTACTGTGGTTGGCCCTTTTCTATAACAAAAGGCTTGAAGACAATCTTGCTCAGTTCCCTCTGCATTCAAGGAAACAAAATTTAGACAACTAGATATTGGCCTGAAAAATGTACATAAAGTATTTATCTGGTTTTATTAGTGTTATTATTTACCATTTATTAGCATTATTTTGTTTTCTTTTTCAACAATAAGTGCAGAAAAATAAATATGCTTTAAAAGGTCCCATCAACTGAAGTACCATCACTAAATTTAAATACACCTGAGCTTTGTAGTCCTTTCTCTTTTATACTTAGCAGTCATAATTACAGTGGTACTAGACTGAAACAGCTTCTACTTAAGGTTCTTTATGGTGCTACTGCAGCTTTAAGGAGCAGGATTAATTCCATGATTGACATAACTTATAGAAACTCTCGTCTATGTATAAAGCAACAGGTTTTTTTCACTGGTTTCCACTTCCAAGCTTTTGTTAGCATGGATTATATCCACTGTTAAAAAGACAAAGATATGGCTGGTTTGTGATTGGGACTGCACTTAAAAGAAGTGGTGGCTCCTGTCTCTTTAAATGAAAAAGAAAGAAGAGTTCTCTTGCTCACAACTACCTGGATGCATTGGGCAGCTGAGCAGCTAACAGTAGTGTAACATGCATTTACTTAGTGTTTAGCATAGACTAAATAAAGTTATAAAGTTCCACTCCAAAATAGACACTAATGTGCAATAAACGAAGGGAGCTGCTGATACTTAAAAAATACAGGGTAAAATTCTTAGTTCTGAACAGTTCTATTGCTGCAATACTTGGAGAACATTTTTCTTTACACCACCTTTGAGGATATTTTTGTGGGAATTGATTACTTGTGCTGGATCTCAATCTGCTTTTTTTTAACCTTGTTCTTTATTGGCATTGTGACATCCTGTTGTCAAGATGTGGATTTATGATTAGCACAGCTGTAAAGATTGCTGTACTATCCTTCCTACCTGTTTGTACCAGGAACTCTCTTTCACTGGTTTTTCTGGTACTGGAGTTGGGAGGGGACACAGACGGGACAGCTGAAAACAACTGACCAAAGGGATATTCCAGACATATGGGATTATGCCCAGCGTATAAACTAGGGGGAAGAAGGAGGAAGGAAGGATGTTTGGAGTGATGGTGTTTGTCTTCCTAAGCAACTGTTACTCATGATGGGGCTTTGCTTTTCTGGGGATGGCTGAACACCTCCCTGCCCATGGGAAGGGGTGAATTCAACCCACAAGTTTTACTCTTCCAGCTCTCTCCCCTTCCCCACCCGGGAAGAGTGAGCAGTTATGTGGTACTGCCAGATGGAGTTAAACCACAACAAACTGCGTTTAGACATATGAAGTAATTTGGTGAGACATTTTAGTGTCATGGCAGGTGTAAGGCTGAATTCACTGTGCTAACATTCTTTATCTGCAGTAGATGAAAAATAAAATGTCACTCAAAACAAATGAAGAGCAAAATTGTCATCTGCATTAAGCTGGCTGGGAAACTAGCTGTGTCAAAAATAGCAAAAATTAAACCAACTCAGGACCAGAGGGATGGCTAAAAGAAGGCTATGTTAGGGAAGAGAGTCGCTGTCACTGTTCACAATCTTTTTGCTGCAGTCAAAACTGGGCTCACATATTATTCACATAGGAATATTTGACTATAGCATGCTGAATAATAAGTGTTCAGCTGGATTTGGAGCAGTCAGAGTGAATATTTTTCTTGATATAAGATTTTTTTCCCCATACAAAATCCCAAGATTTTTCTTGAGTGTACATATGCCCAGTTTTTAATGGTGCTTAAATTAGATTTTATTTATGCTTAAATCAGTACATTAGAGAATTGTCTGAAATCCACTCAGAATGCATTTCAATGGAATTAATTTTTCCAAGTTTTTTATACTTTACCAAGGGCACCAGAATTTATGAGAATTAAGGGGTAGACTTTTTTAAATCTGCCACTTTAATCATTGGGTCTGGTGCTCATCCTACTGCATTTTTGCAGATAATAAAAGTAGGAGGAGTTCATTTAATGTTAGTAACAGAATGCATCATCATTCTAGAGGATTGCCATCAGGGAAGTGAAGATTAGAAATGCATGGGTTTTCCATGCACCTCTTATCACTGCATGTGCTTTCCGAGGTGCAGGAAAGTAGAAGACGACTTTTCTAGAGAGAAGAAATTGACAGTAATCTCCAGGGGTAGTAAGTGAAGAGAGAATGTACGTGCATTTTGTGTCAGTAACATTAAAAAGAGGTTTGCTGGCACTTGAATACTCCTGAAAGATGGCCACTAATCCTAAAGTACTTCACTGATTTTTATACATCAGCTGAATGTGGACAATGGTTCTTTAGCCACCTGAGCAGCTTTCTGCTTTTTACTGTGTCCAGCATGACCAAAAAGGCACACAAAAAAATTAAGAGACATGATGTAGCTGGCTTGATGCTTAAACAAAGTCTAAGGAGTGGAAACAGTCATTGGTTTTACAGAGTTAATTAACTGATGGGATTTTGCATTTCATAAGTGTGTAAAGGAGTTGCTTGTTTAAAGTGGAGACTGGGAACAGGAGGAACTGGTACAAGTCTCCTAACAGCAGGTTTTCCAGACTCTTTATGCTACAGCTCCCACAGGCAGCTGTGCTGCATAACAGATCCTGCAGCAAGTGAGGGATTGAATTAATGGTATTCAACAGAGGCAGAAGGGAAGGGAAGAAGGTGTGGAAATATCATAAGATCTGTGGGTACTTCTGTATGTGATGGGAATTCCATAGGAGTGGCAGAGCCAGGTAAAGAAGTTGAGATGTCATCTCAGGATCTAATGAACAGTAGTTAATTTACCCTTCAGGATCCTGTGGAGAAAATTGTAACAGATAACATCAGTAAGGTTTCAACTACAAATTGTAAGCATGCAGAGGGCACCCTGGATTCTACCATCTCCTAGTGTTTGGTGTTTGACTCTGAAATTGCTGTAAAATAAACCTTTTTAAAAAAAATCAATTGCTAATATTGAATTTTATTAAAGTAAAATTTGTGATAATGTATAAAAAAATCTGATTTTCTATCAATATACAATAGATATCTGAGGACATAATCTGAACACTGTATTTTTATAAATTCTTCTAAAATCATTCCTCCAGTAATACAGAGTAATAAAATCTTTCAAATAGCAGCCTTATGTTGTATACCATAGAGGAAGTAATAAAACACAAAAAAAGGAAAATGACATATTACAATAAATGAAGTTTGAACTCTTAAAATAGATGATTTATAAGACACTTTAGTAAGCTTTCCAAATTATGAAGAATAAGCATCTTTCAGTGATTATGTTTTCAGACAGGGCAACTTTTTAGGCATCTCAGAATTACATCTGCCAAGGAAAAATAAAATTATTAACGACAGCATGTACCTTTCCTGTCCAAATAAAAAAACCCCCACTGTTCTAATCAAAAACAGTCCCTGTGCATAAGGGGGGAGGGAAACTTCATTTTGTATGAACGCAAAATGAAAAACGTCTTGAAAAATAATCCCTACATGCTGAGACATGACATGCCATGGAATGATGTTCGACAACTAAATGACATCCTGTGGAATCTTGCCAGGTTTTTTTGCAAAAATCAGCATTTTTCTCAAATAGTAATGAGATGTAACTGTCAGGTAAGACAAGCTAAATGTGTTATCAGAAAAAATGACAATTGTGGTTATGTATGTTACATGCTGTTTGCTTGGAAGTCTTTTCACTTGTCAGCAGGGAGAGTGGAGCACTACAAGCACAGCAAAACTGAGTTTCTTACCAGCTTTAGAAAGATTTTCCACCATTTGGATTGTCATACAACTAGAGGCTTTTCTCTTTGCAGGAACTGGGTGTGCCACATAAATTATGACCTTGTAATGAATGAGCTGCCAGACAAATTGACACAAAGGTTGTCCTCTTGCACTTATTTTTCTGAGCTATTGAATTTAATTTGAATTCCTATTCAGGTTGCTTAAATGCCAAAGATGATAACCACTTCCCACTGCTAACCACTTCACTTAGATTTTTGGATATATGGACCTAAAATCTGATTGAAAATTATTTCATGATTGAAAGTTATTTTCCCAAGTACTTTATAAATAAATACTTACTTTAGAAAGCAAGCCAGGCAAAACAGCTGGGTCATATTCAGTTTTCACTCACAGGTGCAAAATCTTATTCCTAGTCTCTCTTTTTATTATCAAAGAGCTTATCTCTAGTGTATACTTTATTTTTGGGTCTCCTTTTTATCTATCCCAAGTACTTCAAGGGCTGCAGGATAGTTTTCTAGTCTAACAAGTCTTACTAGTTGAAAGCTTTTGAGATACTATTTCATTCCAGGTGGAATCTCCTATCCAAGTACACGGTGGAGATAAGTTTGCTTCTGTGTTTCACAGAGTAATTTTTTTTCCTTCACCAAAAAAAAGCCCTTCTTGTCCTCTTGTAACAGTTGTTTTCTGCATGCTCCCATTTATTTTTTGGTAAGAAGGAACTGAAATAGAAAATTTTAATGCAGTGTCACCAGTGTTGTGTGGTACAGACTTATTAGATGACACAGCAGTTCTGCTTAAAGAGTCACTCTTTGTTTCCATACCTGTTAAATTGAATCCAATTTTCTCTTTGTTTCCAGCATATAAAGACTGCTGTCCTAATTTCTACTCTTCCATAAAAATTTTGTTCAGGAGTCTTTCATAGCTTTATCAATATCTATATTTTCATAGTTTAATTTGCTTTACCCGTATTTCTAATGAATCCTATACTTCTGTAGAATTCTGTATTCTGACCTGCTTATATCACCATGAATTTTCTTAGTACTTATGCAAGTGGTTAATAGGAAATCTGGCTGCAAGTGAAATTTATTGTGTTTGCTTGCAGTAAATTCGAGAAATTTTGACAGCCTTTATTGCAGAATCAATATTTTTTTTACAAAAATTTCTATCTGAGTTTTGCTTTAGAAATCCGTGGAAGAATCAGTGTTCTGCATGTATTTCCCACTCATTTTTCTTGTTCTGAATTTTTATGCGTGGAAAGTTGATCTGAATTTAGTTGCAGGAAAATCAGTAATTGCTCTTTCCCCTCTGAAATACAGTCAAGAGGAAGGACCTGTGAAGTGTTAGGTTGAATCTGCCAAAGGTCCTCAGTAACAGCAGTGCAGACTCTCTAAGGTTACTATAAAGATTGCTTCTGAAGCGTATCGATAGCCTTAATACCTAGATGATTTGTGTCAGCATCACAGCGCCAGCAAGGCATGATTGCAGATTTGCACATTTGTACCAGTTTCATTGCATAGAACAACAATTCGGGGAATTAGAAATTGAATCATCCTGTCATGATTGCTGCTTCTGCTCAGATGCTGTTGAACTGTTTATTCCAAAGACAATTGTATATAATCTTTAGATGTTGTTTTTGTAAAATAGAAAAGAAACAATTGAAAAAGAAACTAATATCTATACATTGCAGGGTAGTTCAGTCTACTTACTAACCCAAGTTCAGTCTAGTCACTTGATATGTGAAACTTTTAGCCTAATGTCACTTAGTGTATTGTAAAACTGTTTTGTTAGGTCTTTGAGCTTCAAATACTGTCAATCCTGAACCTTCTAGTTTTTACGATGTCCCATAGAACCATAGCATGTTTCACTTCAGAAGTGATCTCTGAAGATCTCTAGTGAAGTCTTCCACAGAAAGCAAGGTCTGCAAAATAAGATGAGGTTGCTTAGGGCTTTATCCAGTTGGATCTTGAAACCTCCAAGGACAGAGACTGCACAACTTCTGTGATCAACCTGCTCCACCACTTGGATGTTCTCATGGTGAAAACTAGTCCATACCTCCCTTGTTGCAGTTTAAGCCTATTGATCCATGCTTTTCTGGTACTGTGGATCCTAAAACTGTGTGCAGTATTCTATGTGTGATCTAGTGGGTACTGAGCATTTTATTAGAATTCTTTGCTATTTTCAGTCTTATGTTAAGGAAGCTCTTAATAGTGGCTTCAGTCCTTTCCTAGTCCTCATCAACTTGCAGTTATTCTTTCCTGGGGAAAATTTGCTTCTAATTGCTCTAAACACCCCCTGCCCCCAAGCAGCAGCAGCAAACTGCTTCTTCCTAGGCAAGCATCCCTTGTCCAAAATGTAGTTGCTTGACTTCCTTCCCTAAGGAGCAGCTCACCAATCCCCCACAGCACAGGTATCTTTTTCCTCTTGATGTTCACTGCCTGCAAGTTAACTCCTCCATCAAAAAGCCACTGATGTATACAGATCAGCCCTTCCTCTTGCCACAGAATCATGGCATTAGTGGTCATCTCTCCATGCTGGGATGTAGGTATAGTAAAAGAGGTTGGAATAGCAGGTTTCAGCTTGGAGAAAATAGGTGAAATTTCTGGTAGACCATGCTGATTTCTATCAAAGAAGGATATCTTTAATCGTTCAACTGTTTTGTGATGAACAATTATGAACTTTAAAATCTGAATGAACTCAATTCAGCCCAAAAGAAGGGTCTCTGTACATCTTTAATACCAAACAGATGTTGTGCCTGGAAGGAATCTTTCTTGCCTAAAAGACGAATCACAGCAGCTTCAGGACTGTTCAGAGCTGTGCTAGCTGCTAATCTTGTCCAGTGGACACTGCAGTATGGTTTGGATGAGTTGCCTTTTCTCAGTGGAAATTTCCCTTTTTATCTGAAGAGTAACCCAGCTTTTATAGCTTCTTCAGCACTGAATTGATGGGTAAGAATGAGGAGGAAGACAATAGACTTCTTGTGAAGGAACATAGAGTCTAGTAATGTGCTTATAGCCACAAATAATGAAAAAAAATTGCTTTTTATTAATTATTTTCTGTTATATGTTTTGCTCAGAAAAGATGATATATTGCTCCAAAGAATGATAAAATATTTGGTTCTTTCTGATATTTTCCCTTTCTGTTTCTTTTTCAAGTTTATATATTTAATGTGGAGGTTATATCTCTAAAACAAAAAATACACCAAATCTTGTAAATGATATGTGAAACTGAATGCTTTTAATTAATATGGTTTTAGTAAATTTGTTTCCTTGTAATCCATTGAAGTGTAACTCAGACTAAATCCAGAAACCCAGATTCTTATCTATATCTAGACTTAATCTGCAGCATTTTATGAGAAGCCTCTTAAAGAGAAGGTGCTGAAAGATTATTTAGTATTGTTAAAAAAGCATGTCTCTGCCCCTCTGGTCTCCTTCACATTTTCATGTACAATAGAAACATTCTGGGTTGTATTTGATCTGGAATATAATAATGTTGTGAAACTCTTAAGATTGAGACTCATAGTCACTTTATCAGGGGAAATAAATGCAATCCTTCAATGTTTAAAGATTTAAATCTGAGATTTGAGGCCACTGTTCCATGCTGAATGTCGCATCTCTATCAGAAATATGAAAGTGTCTGATTCAAGTCCCTACTTTACCTGCTACATGGCAGGTTTGAAATTGGAGTTTCCTATTGCTCCACCTTTTTTTTTCTACTTTTCCTTCAGAAGTGACCTGGGAACCCAGGACTCTGTGGGAGATAACTGCTGCACAGTTGGCAAGCTATGTCCTGATATCCAGTGTAGACGCTATTCATCTTCAGTAAGCACATGTGAAACTGCAGATTTATCCAACTTGAAGTGTGATACCTTGAGGAGACCAAGTGGTATTTCTATAACTTGTCCAGCCTGTGGCACGTGTATCAAAAAACATAAACCACTTTCTCAAGTTTACAGGGTCATCTTTATTAATATTTTACCTCAGAATAGAAATGAGCTTTTAAAGCTAATATTCTGATCATCCTGATTTTCCAGCCTGGAATTGAATGGTAATCCTATACTCACAAGGTGGTTTTTTATTTACGTGACAGTAAGAGATAAAAAAAATGCTGTAACGCCATGCATGAGATGATCTAAAACATAATGGTTATATAATCTGTTGAAATCAGGCTAGAACTATGTCAAAATAAAACATGCTGAAATACTTATAACGTAGATCTCAGGTCCCTGGCCCGAGGTACATTTTTTCTCTAGATTCATTCCCTGCTATCTTCTAATGTCTACATTACTTCCTTATCACCATACTGTCTCCTGATGTAGTCATTCAAGCCTGTTTTTACATAGGCTGGCTTACATGGAAGTAAATTTTGCCCACTGATGTTACAGAAACCTTACAGAAATCTCATCAGCATGAAAGTAACGCTTTTCTATACTTCTTACTGTTAGCAAAGAGGTTAAAATCAATAATATGTAAAGGCCATCTACCCGTGTAATAAAAGTTTTATTAGTCATTATTATCAAGCTTTCAAGTTGTTGGGGTTTGGGGGTTCTTTCCTAGTGATGTTATTCAGTTACTGTTTGATCTTCAAGACACTTATTTTCTTTTTTTCTTTCTCCCCTCCTGCTCCTGATGTTTTACCCCAAACTTTTCCATCCTTGCTATGAATAAGTCCGGGTGGAATCAGCCTCTCAGAACAGCTTAAGTGAAGTGCATTGTAGGGTGGGGGTAGAAATGGTACTGCAAATAAATTATCCATAAGTATTTCAGCTTTTCCCAAGGTATTTTCCCATGTGAAAATAAATATTGATTTTTTTTAATTATTCATTTTTCAAAGGATCTTGTTTTCCTCTCTGTGAGAAGTCAGATGCTTCAAATTAAACCAGTTTATAATACACTTTGAATTTACCAGAAGGGATTAGCATAGCTTTTATAGCTCAATTTTTGTTAATAGTGTTTCCAGTCAAGGTTTCTGTGATTTCAGTAATAACTGACTTTTTTAATAGTCATAAATCTCATAAGGTTTTTATATATCTATTTAACATAGAAGAAGGTCAAACAACTTTTTCCTTAATGAACTAACAGGTGAAGAATTTGAGGTGTAACCTCAAACTCTACACACAGGGAAACAAGCAAAATAAAATCATGAAGAAAAGAAAAACTGCCCCCAAATCATTGTTGCAATACATTAAAAGCTCTCTAATGATGAAAGGTAAAGACTTTCTGAAACCGAATGAACAGAACACTGCATCCTGAACTACACTCTGAATATGGCTTCCATTTGCTACATGCCCTTACAATGCATAAGATAATAAACACATTCAAAGAACAAATTGCACTCTATTTTTGCCATTTTCTCTTATGCAGAAAAGGAAGGAAATACTAACTGTAGCTCTACAACTCTGAAGAATAAAGTCGCCTATAAGTACAGCTGTGTAATACAGTTGTTTTGAATGGTTTTAGCTTCTGGAGGTTTTAGATTTATATTCCAGAAAATTCTCTGTGCAGTCACGAACAGTGTGATCTCACAGGGCTTTTTTTACAGGCATAAGACTGTCCTATCCGTGGATTATCCTGCTGTTTTGGGGTGGGCTTTTTATTGTCTAGCTGCCCTAGTATCTTCCTGCCATCATGTGCCACTATTGTGAATTTCATGAACAGCATATGATTTGTCAGGGGGATCTTAAGCAACAATGTCTAGGATATCTATACCTGTGTCCACTTTAGCGTTCAGTATTAGATAAGGAGTCTTTTTACAATTGTACTTCAGTTCACCTCCAAGCGTCTTCAGGATGCTCTAACTCAATTCTTTCCTGATGTTCCCAAATTGGTAAGAGGTGCTGTCCTGTTAGAGCACAGCTAATGAGCTCTCACCCCTAACGGGCATTGGCTCACAGGATCAAACTGGAGTTTAGTCATCTATGATCCTTTCAAAAATATATATATATAAAAACAGACTGCTGGTCTTCTGCAGAGAATGATTCACTCTTACAAATTTCACTGCAATTGTGCCATGCTACTTGCTAAATTAGACATAGTCTATGTTCATCCTCCTTCCATTGTTGTATTTTCTATTGCTTTAGTGATGGCAAGAATGTATCTACCTCATATGACTCAGAGATGATCTGTAAGGGGACATAGAGCTTTTGAAGAAAAACAAGAGTTTTTAGATCCATTGATCTCAGCTGGTTTGAGCTTCAGGAGTGTCAAGGACAGCCTAAGACAGATAAAAATAGAGTGGATATTTGATTTGATGGAGCTATTTTAATTCCAATATCTGATAAGAATGCTATGTTTGAACTGATTTCTTTGCTTCTTAGTAAATGCACATTTCACTGATTTCAGCAGAGATTACATGACAAGGTCAGAGATCAGCCTTCATCCAAAAACCACTTCTGCTGAGAATCTGGCACATGCAGTTCAAGATTTCTACCCCGGTAAACAAGCACATTTTAAAATTTTTTTCAACCTGCCAGTTTTACAGATTAGAATTTTAAACTAGTGCATAGTTGTCAAGCATGTCAAGGTGGGAGAAATTCACCAGGGAAGAACAAAAGTATAATTTATTGACTGCAGTATTTTCCAAATTATTTAAATGTTATTCCTTTCCTGTTTCCTTTCTCTGAACTTATTATGCTATACCCTACTGAGAACTAAAAATACAAGGTTGTGACGAACACCTCCATACAAATGAGTAAATTTGGTTTATTATTCAGAATAATGAAGGGCAATAAAAGGTCTTGCAATTCCCAGAAATAAACCTGCAT
Source organism: Gymnorhina tibicen (assembly GCA_013399875.1). Taxonomy (NCBI): domain Eukaryota; kingdom Metazoa; phylum Chordata; class Aves; order Passeriformes; family Artamidae; genus Gymnorhina; species Gymnorhina tibicen. The sequence goes on from VXAZ01007273.1 coordinate 13,888, forward strand.
ATGGTTTGATGTGGTTTCCCCTGTCTGTGATTATGGCAAAGAAAGCATGAAACCCATTATGTTTGAAACTGGTTTCAGTTTGAGTCCTGTATAAGAACTGGCAAAATGGCAACACTCAAGTGGTAGGTCTTGCTAAGCTGGCAACCTTTGCCTGCTCTCCTTCTGCCCATACAGAGATCCATCTTTCTCTCACTTTTTGCCTGTGGAAGCTGACTTACTGTAACACTCCCAACAAATGCCAGAAGTAACAGTTCTCAGTTTTCAGTTCCTTGACTCTAAACCCAGTGGTCTTCCAGTGCTTTCCAAGCTTTGTTTCACCCCACTTGCTGTCCTCAGTAACCTGGACCTGGCATCTGTCATCTCAATTTATTTCTTCATTTTCAATTCTACTTGCAAGGTTTTGTTTCATAGCTGAGAACATTCTTCCACATTCTTCATCTTCTTGGTCTTCTGCCCAAATGCCCTGTATTTCCTGGAGTTCTTTCAGGCTTGTTCACTAGATTTGGGCTGACTATTTCAAGGACTTTCTATACAAACTTTAGGTTTGTTACCCTCTTAATTGAAACTATCAGAAGATCAAACACTTGTTTGTTTAAGACCTTGCTAGGATCACCACGTATTCAGAAGAAGATGGAAGCAGAGAAAGGTAGAGAATACACAGAGGATGCAATAAATATTTACCCATTCCTTATTTTATGCTAAGTTTTGTAGTAGTATATCCTTGTGAAAATATTCCTTGAAAAATACTCCTCAAAACATTCCCTTTAAATAGATTTTACCAATTTTAAAGAGCTCTTGAAAGATGTGGTATTCATTTGGGTCTTGTTTAGAACATCTTTTAGCCGTAACTTTCAGAGCTGTTAGTGTTATGATCAAGAAATAAGCTTGGTTTAGAAATGAGAAACTGGCTAATACTAAGGTAGAAAAAACCTTCTGGTTTTTGTCTGAAAATTCTGCAGATAGTGACAGAAAACAATTGTGAATGCTTTTCTTTATGATCATATTCTTATTTCTGAGAACAAAGTAGAATGTTATCGCCTTATAAGACACACGTTTGTACGAGGCTTCAGAGCTAAAGCAAACAGTATGCTCACTGTCAGCGAAGCAAACTTTGAAGGAAACTGGATGACCACTATGTTTACTATACGCTCTGCCAACTGTGTTGCAAATTAATATACTGAAGACTGCTGGGCAGAAAGATTTGCAGATTTTCAGTGTGAGTGTGAACTGTCGGCATAAATATAGGTTTATAGATCAAACACTTGGCAGTGCTGAGAACATTGAGAGTGATGGCAGTTTTCCACAGAAGGAAATGGTGTTTTGTGTGACCTTCCAGGCATCTTCCATGTGGGTTAGCACAGACAACGTCTCTGGATTGATGATACCAGTTACGAGTCAGTAAGAAATGTATGTATGTTTATTACTGGGGGGTAAAGGGCATCTTTGCATCTTCACAGCAGGTTGTTCCCTCCCTCCCTCCAAAGTAATATTGATTTCTGTGTTCCAGCTCCAGTTCTCAAAACTGCTCTGGGAAAACCAGACTTGACTAGTTCAGTAGCCATTAGAGCCTGTGCAAACCGGCTGAGAAGCTGTGATGTTGATGACAAAACAAGGTTTGAATTTTGGCCTAATTCTTCAGGGCATTAAGGACTCTTACTAATAAGATCTGAGGACACTCAGCATTTTTTGCAAGGAACTCAACACCTCTCAACTTGCAGAACTAGTCTCTGGATGGATTCCAATGAGATGCCCAGGAGAGATAATTGCAATGAACAGATAATAAAGAAGTATTTGATGTTTTCGGTTACAATAAAACAGATGCTGTTGTGTCTGGTCACTAACAACCAGAAACTGAGCTGAATAAAGATTGAATTGCTTAAAGAATATGTAGATACTTTAATATATTTTTTCAATTGCCCTCCAATTATTTTTAAAATACCAGAGATTGTGGGGCTTTGGCTTTCCTTTTAGCAAGTATTAATATAGACTGGAAATGCTCAGCCATGATGCCATACTTCAAATTTCTGTCTATTCAAAGTGTGATTAAAAAAGCAGAAAAATGTGGCATCTGTTTAAAAAAAAAAAGTAAAACCGAAAATTGCTTGTCTTGGTTTAGCAGCTAATGTTTAATAATGAATAATAACTAGGGTAAATTCTTATTAATCATGTATAGGTATTTATATGCTATTGTGATTTTTATTTAATTAAAAATTATTTGCATGTTGTACATGTTGTAACAACCTGTTGTACAAACAGCAATCTCAGTAGGCTGAGGAAGAAATAAAAAGCTACAACTAAAATTTAAAGAACTTAATTCAATACCAATTTAACCACAAATATGCTTGCTTAGCCTAAAATTGACATTATCTACCTATTTAAAACCTGAATTTATGAACTGAAAATACTGAATAGGAATAAAAAGTCCATCTTTGATGGAATTAAGATTAATTTATTACTTCCTTCAAGTAGAGTATACAAGAGACACATTTTTTACCCTTTTTTTAAAAAAGTGTCCTGTCGAGTTTCAAATAAGCAGATAAAGAGAAGGCAGGCAGAGCTCTGTTTCCTTAGGATCGCTCCATTTCTTTTGCCTTGCTACGGAAACCAAACAGAGCTTCCAAGCTCTGTGCCCATCCTAATGCATTGCATCTGCTACAAAACACCAGATGCTGGTTCCACTTGCCCTGCCATGGAAGAGTATCCACCAGCTGGGGCTCCCGGGGCTCAGGGCTCCAGTCCCACAGCAATGGTAGATTGCAGCAACCACCCCTCCAAGGGGTGTGTCTGTAAGTCCCCATGACAGAAGTGGAAATAACAGGGATGTATATCCGGTACCACTTTTTAATTACCTTCCAGGCTCCAACCAGCACAAGGATTTCCTGAGCCAGATGTATCTTTTAAAGTATGTAACCACCATTAGTGTTTATCTCCTCCAAAAATTTTTCCAGTCTTCCTTGAGCCCTTGTGAGCTTTTAGCACCCTCAGCAAACACAGGATTAACTAAGCACAAGCCCCTGTATGAAGCAGCCAGTACGTGCTTCCCAGATCTATACCCCTTCCCCAAGGAAAAGGTTTTCAAGGCAAGAAAACTGAACTTGATTAAATAAAAATCTGATGCTCAGGAAAGAGTACAAGAAGTTTATTTTGAATTCTAAGTGTTAATTTGAAGGAGTTTAGTAAAAGACCTTAAATATTTTATTCTCCAAAAGTTGTACCCACAAGGTCTGATACTTTTTTAATTGCTGTTGCTTAACAACTCAACTTCTTAATCACGGAGAACTGTAAACTCTCTCTTTTCACAGCAATTCTCACTCAGGATTTTTGGTACTTCAATATTTTCTGCCTTTTTTTCACAATATTAGGATTACATATATAATTCTAATTAGTTTTCCTTTTCTTCCCTGCTATTTTATGTATAAAAATATGCTGTGAATTATGTGACTTTTATCTATTTTCTAAAACATATTTTTACTACCATCATCTGTACTATGGAAATCTTTGTCTTTTTTTTATTCAAGGAAACGTCTTTTCTACTCCCAAGAAACAAGCCTTATCTGGTGATTCACAGCTGATTTGACCATTTTATCCTTACCCAGAACATGTGTATCATCTCTTTATGGACCTATTTGCCATGCAAAGCAATGCATTCTCTCGTTTTCCCCGCCTTGCAGATGTTTCTGGAGCAAATTGTATCCACTAATATTCTAATCATGTGAATTATCCCACTGAGTGTCTCATATGCCAATTCAGACACTGTCGTGATCATTAATTAAGATTTCAGCTCTTCCTGTTTATTTCCCTTCTCAAATTAGTGCAGAAACAATTAAAATATTTGGTGGATTGACATTCTACTATTCTGCTTGTCCTTCTTATGACCTTCTTAAAATCATCCCTAAAATAAAAAAATTTTAAGTCATCTTCCCACTCATTATTGTATACACATATCTACAAATATTTGGAATCTCTTTTGATCCTAGTTTAAACATTGTGTCATTAGTGAGTGACCAAGCCTGTGTCTCAAAATGTTCATGACAGCAGAACTATATTTTATGGGTCAATGTTAATAAAGAAATTACAACAGGTCATGGATTTATTCCATTGCTCAAAATAATTATAATATCAAGTTACTTTCCAATTTCCTCTTCTCTCCTATCCATGCACATGCAAATACAAATAAAAATACAGTACAAAACTGTATCAACTATTGATTTAGCAAGGTTTCCTGTATAAACATCACTTAATTCTTAGGAATTAAGACTTGAGAAATTCCTTTATGTACTAACAACCCCTTGAGCAGATATCTCTCACTGAACACATCTGCTTGGACTAAATTCACCTTCACTATGTTACGATGCATGTTATTAGTTCTCACATGTGCACCTGACAATTTTTTTAAGTGGCAGGTTGCTCTTACTGAAGCTAAGAACTTTTAAACATATTCCTCTATGAGAAAGGTGAAAAAAACAACAGTAAGAGCAGCCTGAAAAGGCCTGGAAGTAAGAATAATTAAAACCATGGGAGCTGTCCCAGTTGAGCTCTGCTTACAGGGCCAGGCCTTGCACTGTGTGGTGGTGCTGGCACAGTTTCTGCCCCAACAACAGGCAGATTTCATCTCAGTCACAAAGGCAAAGACTCAAACCTGTGGCTCTGGTTAGAGCTTAAATTTCTACAGAAACACACCCAGAGAACCCGAGAAATGTTCAGAGTACTCTTTGAGGTGACCAGCAGCAATAAGTGCTGCAGAAAGAATTACCGTGCAACAAGGCTTACTAATAGGTTACCACACTGTTTTGTAAGCACTGTCACAACAATGCTAATGAGTAGGCTGCAATTTCAGCTATATTTTCAGAAAAAAATTATTTCATTGTATAAAGCTCTTTCCTGGATTTCTCCATGCATGGCTTCACACATCAGACATTAGGTGGCAGTTCGCTATTTCATTCAGTTGGTTCCAAAGCACAAAGCTTTCAGTTCTTCAAATTATTCAAATTGTCTCCACCTAACCTCAAATACATCAATTGCTCATTCCCAATCTTTAGCAGTACTTCTGCAATTCTAAGGATTTTTAGCCAGCATAATGAAGAGCAAGTATTTGAGAACTTTTCCTAACAAGTACCATCTTCTCAGTCATCTCCAAGGTGAACTGAGTTGACTCCAGTTCAACCAACTGTTCATATATTTTGTCTTTTCTCTCATGTTTGTGTTATGTTGTTCATGTCACATACTTCTGGAATTCATGACAAGCTATTGAAGGTATTAGGTTTTTTAATAAATGTGAAATAGAATCAAAGCTCTGCTCTTCAGCAAATTCCAGGGCCACCTGATGGTTCCAGTGTCTTCAGTGCTCTCTATCTGCCTTCAATATGAAGTACCTATAAGAGTGTATTTACACAGCATTTGCTCTTAATGCTGTAACTGCTTACTACAGCATGTAGTAAAGCAAAACTAAAACCAAGAAGAAAGTATTCTAAAATATTTTCTAAAGCAAGAAGTGTTCTAAATGGCTTCCATCTCCTGTCTTACAGCAAGTTACACAGTAAAACAGTATGTTATGTTTAGCACCAGTAATTAGAGTTGCAAGAATTACACTAAAATTACTTAGTTTTCCATTATCAGAGTTTTAAAAAATTGAGTATTGACTTAGGAAGAGAAAATGTTATCTGACATAGTCATCAGCACAGAAAACACATCAATACTGGCACTTTTGTAATTTCACTAGAGCTTATGTATTGAAGACCAGGCAGAAGGTTGGTAGGGGTTGGAAGCTATTCTGTGTAGAATGCTCTGGGACAAAATATGCTGTTTAAATATATACAATGTTTATTATTATATATTTATTATAAATTTTTNAGTCTGCAACACTCTAAAAAATTACTTCAAATCCATGTTACAAATTGAAGAGTGGAGCTTGTATATTCATCAGAATATTGTCACCACTTTCCCTGTTGTGTTCTAACCTGCTGCTACTTCAGCATGGCAAAGCTCTGGTTGCCTGAACAAACACTGACTTTCATATCACTGATAATCCACCACTGATACAGAAGGTAAGGGAATAAAGGACACTTTTTTTACTGCAAGAAATTACAAAAAACAGTTTCAATACCACCATTAAAATCTCAAGTCTGTTTTGTGTGTGTGTGTGTGCGCTCCCATGCATAATGTAAGACTAACGTTGTATGGTGTTCCTATGACTCTAGTGTTAGAACAAACAGGAATGGGGTTTTGTAATATATTATTTCTAGCTGTGGTAAATATTCCAATTGCATAGAACATTTCAGTTTTCTAGTCATTTGTGGATTAATTTGGTTTCTGATTAGCTGTTGAGATAGCTGCAGAGACTCTCTGCCTCTCCCTTGCTCAGTCTTACAGTCTCAGGTGTGTGTCAGTCTCTTCTCGTCAGGGTATAATCCTTCCAGTGGCTTTGAAGGATATCCAGATGATGTTCTGAGGTGCTGTGTCACTGCCTATTTGTCAGAAAGGAAGTAAGGGAGAATTGGCCATTAGCAATTTCTTGTAGCAGCTTTTGTTTAAAGGAAACAGGCAGGCAAAGACAGTGCAAGGAGCAGGGCATCAGACGAAATGTGATGCAGAGAAGCTTACAGCTCAGGTTTACAGGTATGGTGCTAGAGATAACACTCAGATGTGCAGTAACTGTTTATTTGACCTGTATGGAATTCATGCATTGTGTCTGATGGGTTTTTGTTTCTTTCTTCATTGCAGGTCCAGTGATGGTGATGAGGATCAGACACAGCCCAGCAATCTCTCATCATGGCTGTAGAGCCAGCTCTGGATCAGAAACGTATCTTTGTCTCTGGGCAGACAAAGGCAAGGTACAGAAGCAAGGATCAGTGGGATGGCCTGAAGAAGCTCTTGAATGAAGCAGGGGCAGGTCTCTCCCTATAAGACTCTTAAGGTTCTTTCTTGAATAGCTCTTCCTTCAGAGTAGTGTGAATGTGGATTAGTGCCACATCAGAGAGCTGTCCTTGAGCACAGGCCACTGAACTCCTGGGAGGCAAGAGTGGCCTCAGCAGCAGCCTGAAGTAAACTTCAGGCCCTGAGAGTAATCAAAAATAGTGTCGGTATGCCAGAAATTATGGAAAAGAAGATTGATGCATATATATTGACAGACAAAACCAATTAACTAAAGATCTGCAGTCATACAAAAAAATGATAATTGCTTTGTGAACCATTATGATTCAAAATAACTCATCTTATTTTTGAAGTAGTGTTAATCCATGCAAGTCAATGTATTGTAATCTATTTATTTAATTCTCCTGTGTGAAATTAACTGATGGAAACAAAAGAGTGATGAAGATTTTAACTGTCCTTTTTAAAGTGTTTAAACAATAAGATGTTTTTCAACCAGAAACAAGTATACTTCCCCTTGAATGTGGAAATTTAAATTACACTCTTTGGTGTATCATCATACTACTTTACTTAAAGCAGTTATTATTCTGCTGCAAGTTTGGTAGGTCTCACCAAAGCTGGTTTGGTTTGATTTTCTGGGCCATGTCACACCACAGCTCTTTGTTTTGTATCAAGTCTTTTGCAAAGAGTGCAATGACATGCCATATACCATTTTCAATTTGAAATATTTGTCACAAAAAGGAGATCCTGAATATGTTAATGACCCATTTTGATGTTTAGAACCTTTCTTTTTCCTGCTCCTGGGTTTATTCTAGATATTTTTCCTGTGACAGATGATGAAAGAAAATTCCAATCTATTTGGCCTTCTTAAAGATAATCCTCTAACTCTTCAGAATTCAGTCCACTAGTTTTATGCACAGTATAAGATAGAGTATGGACAAGTCATTTCTACGAAATGCCCCCACCTCTTACTGGCTATTTTAGGTTCACTTAATGACAATGCTAAGACAAAGTGTGGTTTGAGATTTGAGATATGTGCAGCAATGGTGTATTGGTTTGAAAACAAACCAGTGGGAGATCACAAGTCAGGATTTAAATTAATAGGAAAATAAAATTAGAAGCAAATGAAATAATGTAAGGAGAAGCACTGACAAAGTCAGATACAACCTGACACCCTGTTAGAGTGGTGGTAGCAGTCCAGATGAAGTAGCTCAGTTGGAGTGATGATCCTATGGAAGGTCTCCAACTGAAGGTCCAGGGGTATCTTTGTCCACTGGTAATCCAGTAGGCAAGGCTCTCTTAGGCAGTTCTGAGGGCAGGTTATATCCAGGTGGGAATGCTTGGCTCCTCCCTCCTGGGTGGAGCATCTCACAATAGGATGAGGTAAGTCCATGAGTCACCTGGGGGTTTCTTGATGGCCCATTGTCTGTTATCAGGGGTGGGTCATTAGCAGGCGATAACAGCTCATGGCCCACAGCTGGTGGTAATAGAATACTTAAATATGTCTATATTGTAACCTAGGACAGATGGTTACTGTCTTAATTATCTATAGAAAGAACTTACAACCATGTACTTGCAATACAGGTATTAATCTAGTAAATTTATAGGCACCCAGAAAAATATTCCGAGGATACAGCACATGTACATTTTCAAAGTAATTGCCAACATGTTTTTTGAAATACAACTTTCATTTAGTATGAACAGACAGTGTGAGGGGAATTAGGTATTTGCCTTTTAATATCTATTTTAGTCCTCTGTGTCTCCCCATCACTCAACAGTCCTTCAGAGTACATACTGCTTGTGAGAATTTTCTTTCATCTTCTATTTCCATCCCTTTGCCATTTCACTTTCTCCAGCCTATTGGTTGTATAACATTAATTCTCATCTTCAAAGTAATTAATTTATTTATCTCCTAATAAATAGTTTCTTTGATTTTTCCGTCTTCTGTTTCTTACTGTGTTCCTTTATACTTCCAAACTCTCTGATTTACAACTCTGTTTTCTTGCTGTTCCTTCATCATCTCTTCACCTTTTTCCACAAGGATATGTTGGGAGGAGAGTAAAGGGAAGGGATTGCTTGCTTGAAATTATCTCTCCCTTTTATTAAATCACACCTTGAGGTTTTCTGTATGATAGCTTCAAATAATTTGTGACATGATTAATTTTCTTACATATCCTATGTGTTACTGAAAAAATCATTATTGCTCACAACATATGTGAATCAGTTTAAAATCAAGTAGAGATTATGCTTTGCAGGTGGGCTGTATTTTTATTGTGTCCAATTCTTCTTAATTCAGTACACTGCTTCCATCTAATTCTTCAAATTCTTCAAGTTCTAATTCTTCCATCTAAATCTTCAGAAAAATATAATTTAGTATAATTATAAAATAATAATTCATAGTAAATTATTCATTAACTGTTTTAAGTAGTTGAAGGATATTTTTTTATATACAGCTCATGAGAACAAGGGCCCTTATATGGCTAGCAGCTTCTCACTATGACAGGTGAAATCATAGTTACAAATATATACTCTGTGTGATCTTTTGACATTTACAGATAAGCAGCAGCCAAGATGACAGAAATTCATGCATAATTATTTCCCAAACCTTTAAAGTAAATTAGGAATGATTACAAGGAATAAAAGCCACCTCTGTGTTACTGGAAGGGTGGGTTCTGTGATTTTCCATTAACATTAATTTCTTGTTAAAGCACTCTGAGCTTTTCTCTCTTGTAACTTTGCCAAATGCTAAACATTAGGGTTGATGGCTTCCATGTCGTGCACCTGCCCTAAAGTTTAAATATTTTGTAAAAGTGTCACCCTACACGGCTCGTATTTGCAAGGCCAGGTTGCAAATATTTTATTTTGCAATAGTAAGGAAAAAAAATTTGAAGCTGTCTTTGCTATTTTGTATTTTATATGCAAAATATATTGTAATCTTAGTAGACTATTTCCTATTTTTCTTTGCAGCATAATTTTAGCATCCGTGAATTTGACGTGAGAATATCAAACTTGACAGTGAAATGGTTTCTGTGAATAAAAACCTTTTGACTTGTGTGGAATCTACTCAAATGTGTCTAAGCCTAAAAATTCTACGCGCTTTGCCTAGAAGCTACAGGCTTTGAGGTATTCTATTACTGGCAGTGAGTGACTGCCCTTAGTTCTCTTGTAGCTCCCACTGCAGACAAGACAAAGCTCTGTTACCATCGAGGAGCTGGACAGGAGTGCAGGTGGAAGGAGGACAGAAGTCTGATTCTCCTCTGCTGATAACTGAGGCAACAGAAAAATCAAACGGCTTGAATGACTTTCAGTTAGACAAAAAGCAGTAGGCGGTGGCTTTGGAAGCCTGGAGTGACAAAAGTTGGGTCAGAAAGGGATAAAAGTTGGAGAAGGAAAAATGGAATGGAGAATGGGAAAATGGAGGGAAAAAAAATAGAGAATTGGACATAGGAGTGGAAACTAGCAAGTTTGATGGAAGAAGAGTGATGTCCATTTGTGATTTGGATACTCTGTTTAGCAACTTTAAGGTAAATTTGTATATGCAAGGGTGTAATTTTCAGTGTTCTTGTCTCTTCCAGACAATCAGGCAGAGGTATATATGGATCTGAGGTTGTAATTTTTAACAAAATTAGATTTTGCTTCTCCAAGAACATAAAAAAACTTGCATAAGATCTCACTGACACTGTAATCTATTAATTCCAGGAGCTCAGGGAGAAACTGCTCCAGGGATATGCTCCATGAAATCAAGATTTAAATACAGAATGCATAAAGAATACTTCAAGAATGCAAAATACAGACATGTGCATAGAGGTTACTACTTTTGAAGTGTTTAAATAAAAGATGGTACTCTAGGTGTAAGTTAGAAGTGTTGCTATATGATTTAAAGATGTATAGAGTATTCAGTGCCTTATTATTCTCTCACCATATATTCATTTTCTGCTACCACATGTTTAGAACCAGTCTCAGAAATACCCTGTGTTGGAAATGAAAACTGACAGAAGCTGCTCTCCTTGCAAAGTGCACTGTTGCATTTCATCCATGTGCATCTCACATGAGAACCTGTAGGCGGTGGTGAGTGAGTGGATGGTTAATGGTGAGATTATGGTTAAAATAGATTTAATAGTCCAGCTGAGATGGGCCCTTTGGGAAGGAAGTGAAAATTCATGAGTCCCCTGCTGTTCTCCTGAGTGGGGTAGGGTGCATCACGCTGACCAAACTGGCATGTCTGAGCTGTCTGCACAGTAGTCAGCCTATTTTTATTCTGCAGGTACAAGTCTGTTTTGTCAGACAGCAAAACCTCTTATTCTGTTGTTTTCTCTCCCTCTAGTCTGATCCTAGTGAAAATTAAGCCTTTATGGATTTTTTTTTGAGGTATTTTTTCTTAGAGAATATTGCCTACTAAAAAGTTCAGATAAAATCAGGAACTCTACCTTTTGCTCGTACTGTGTTTATGCCTGAGTATAACTAGGACGGAGTTTGTGAGGCAGAAGAAAAATAAATACATGTGCTTACTTGCAACAGAATGTTCTGCCTTGCATTCATCCTCCATTATGGCTCTCAGGGGATCCTAATGTTTGTCCCAAATGTTTAATATGAACATCTATTTCCTTAATCAACCAGAGGTGTTGCCTATGTTAAGGCAGGAAAGAAAGTAGCTCGAACGTGGGGACTGTCAGAGCAGAACACTGTGTGTGCTTTTAATTGAAAGGGAACTGAACAGAATCTTTCATGTGGATGAATATTGGTCAACATCTGAAATAATTTGAAGGCAGTCTTAAAATCTACTATGTGAATTCTTGCCTTTCTCCTTAGTACGTGTGACGGAAGGTGAAGAGGACTACAAAATCTCTGCTACAGAAATCATTGCAGATACTATTTGGTATGGCGGTTTCAACTACAGAAGGATTGTCACTAATCTTTATCAGGAAAGCACATGGAAATTAACTCCCTCTTCACAGAAAGGTTTTAACAGCTGGTAACATTTTGAGCCCAAGGCAAGATGATCAGATGACAGAATACCTTATTTTCATGTCAGCTGCTTCAGAAACAGCAACTTCAATTGACCTGAGGCTTCCTCAAAACTGCCATACTAAACCCTATAATTCATTAGCCTTGAGTTTTTCCAGAGATCTTGCTTTCCAATCTACAATTGCTTTCCTCTACTTGACAACAAATATTTATTAGACAGAAAGAAATTAGATTAGATTAGAAAGAAAATTAGAGATTAGATTAGAAAGAAAATTAGAGATTAGATTAGAAAGAAAAATAACTAAAATAAAATAATGAAAACCTTCAGTGACACTTCCAGCAGTATTTCTTTTAGAAATCTGCAGATGAATCATAAATTAATAAGATTGACTAAATGGTCAAACATAACTACCACTCAGGCTCAAAACAGTAAGGCAACCAGTTGCAGTAGACACCTAGACTTGTGTTTAGCTCATCAGTTCCTCGAGTCTCAAAAGAGAAATCCTGTTTTGGATGGGTGCATAAGGTTGTCTAAGCACATAGAAATAAAACCAAATTGATATATAAAATTGCATGGTGCAAGAAGCCGTAATTCTGATCAGCCAAACAACACATTGGCAGCTGTGCATATATCTTTTCGTATTTACTGTGCTCATATACTGGTCAAGTTCTCAGACTGACATGGAAGATACAATCCTGCGCTAGACTAACTTAATTCTCACAGACTTTTGATGTCACAGGCATTAGCCTAGTGAGATGTTACACAGTCTATATTGTTGGGCTGACCTCTTCACTTGAGGAACTGCATTAGAACAGGAAAAATCCCTAAAGCTGTCTTTATGGACACAATTTTAGATACCTGCTTCCATAAAAATAGAACTCTTACCAAAGAAGGACTCTTCACAAGTTTCTTTCATATTATTGTCACCCCCATAACCTTGAACTGAAGACACTTTTTTCAGCTTTAAATCCTATCAGTTACTGCTGTCATACAAATTAACATATGGAAATACAAATAAAGCCTCTTGAAATGTTGGGAATGATATTGCTGGTGTGAGTGGCATTGTGTCAGGGTCTTGACCATGCTACTAAATCTTAACTATCTTGACCAGCTTCAACTGAGGCATCCACCCAAACATCCTGTAGGAGTTTCATTTATTTCCTGGGCATGGAGATGTTTTCTGAGCTATGGTAGAGCTGATTCAGCTTGCTGACTGATTTTCCTGAATGAACCATAAACTGCATTGTAGGTTGCTTTGTCTTCAGTCCTGTTTTTGACTGTCTTCTGCTGTTTGTGGCTGAACTCCCTGGACAGATACTCAATTTCAGCCTGTTTGGATACAGTGGGACTGTGACTTTCTTCATGAGGGCTCTGTCTGTTCTGCGGTGGTCCTTGATTCCTGGCTTATCCTCGCTGTTGGAGCATGCACACTCCTGCTTCTCCTTGATGCACAGATGAAAACGGCAATAGTCCAGGTGTTTCAGCATATTTATGTACAGGTGGATATTCAGAGGATGGAATGTGATGAGGTCATGAAGGACACTAAACCCTATCCCTGTAATTACCTAAAAGTTTATACTTGTCAGACAGTCCAGCTATCTTGTGTTAGTGAGTGTATGAAAACTCTGTCTCCTTTCTAGCTTTGCTGATGTATCTGTTTAAAAAAATATATATAATTTGAAATAATAAACAGCATTTTTTTTTGTTCTCATAGTATATAGAAAGTATACAGTCATATTGCAAATAGTAAGCATGATTCGAAGGGAGAGATGGAAAATGTCAGCATCCTTGGAAAGCTGTCAGAAAGCTGAGCATCTTTGTTCAATCTTTTTGACTCTTTCACTTCATCCTCACCAAAAGAGAATTACACTGATATAAAGGGCAAACCACCCCACATTATTGCAGCTATGGATTGCCAGAGTATATTGCAGTACCATAACCACTGTATACGTTATAGCACAACTTAGTGGCTTCGCTATGTTGCTTTCCAAAAAAAACCCCTAAAAACCTCTGAATCAAACTCTCGTGTCTTATCTGTATTGAAAATAAATCATAAGAAACTATCCACAAAAATTTTCGATGCCACATAAGAAAGAGATCCATATATATGTCTTAGTCCTTCTTTTTCCCTTAAAGGAAAGCATTTGTCAAGTGAGGAAGATTTGGTGCTTCACTTTGACAAAAAGAAAAAGGACTGTGCCATATACAGTGAGAGGAATGCATTTCTGGCTGATTAAAATCCTGAAATTTTACTGGGAAGGGAGAAACCCAAAGTTGTAGAAGTAACTGACGGCAAAAAATGATTGTCCACATGGGTTATTTTTTTTTAATTGGTTCAACATTGTCAACTTATTTAAGGTATTAGATGTATAAAACTGCTCTTTACAAAAGTCAGGTGTTCAGTAGAAAGTCTAACAGAGATATCCAGCCACATGCTTAATATTGGTTGCATTAGATGTTTTGTCTAGTTCAATAATCACTGTTATGGTTATCTACATTAATTACTCTTATCACATTAATTCTTATTACATCATTAATAATCTCCATAAATAAAAATCATGAGACAAAATGCTGTTACCTGACTCCAACTGGAATTTATTAAAATAAATTTTCATAATACAAAGACAAGCGAAACAAAACACAATAAAACATTTTAGGGAACTCTTTTAATCCAAAGCGAAGGATGTCAGATGATTAATACCATGATAAAGCCATAGGAATGAATGAATATTTGATAGAACACCTGAGAGAAATGAATGATTATTGTTGTATATGACAGAAGATACCCTACCTTGAGAAAACAGGAAATGAAAGAATGATAACACAAGTAAGGTATTTCATATCATATCAATCAAACTCATTTAATGTAGCCTAAAATTTTAAAAACAAATTTTCTGAAAGGAAAAAATCCCGTTCTTTATTTTTGAGTTAATAAGTACATGAAAAAGGCTGTTTATATTTTCAAACTCCAAACTTCTTCAGGTTCTCCTTCTCTACTGCATCTTTGTGTTTGTGATGTGTTTGTAACACTGCTTGAACTTCTAGTGCAGCTATAATACAGAGGGCACAGGGAAAACCTTTTGTCTTGTACGTTATCTTAGATTTTGCCATATTCCAGTCTTTTTTCTGTAATAGAGGAGGAAATGCTTGAAATAGAAGGACGATCTCTCTCTTTACTTTTTCTTCTCCACATCAATTTTTGTCTGCAATTCCACTAGGTTTTACACTTGCCACGTGAAAGATAGTGCCTTTCTGTGAAGGTCTCTATTGCTAGATGGAAAATCAAAGTGCTGTTTCTTTTCAGGGGGAGATGACTGTATCTCAGACTAAAATTCAGAGGAAATAGATCTGCAAAGAAAAATGTAGGTGCAAGTTATAAGTTTCCTTGGGGAGCTCAGATTTCTTCCTGCAATGTGTAAAATTATTCTTCATGAATCTGTGAATCTTTCAGATAATTTCAGGTTTCTAAATGTCTTGCTAGACCTGTTTGAGATTCAGGGATGCATTCTGAGATATGGTAGATGTAGTTTTCTTACTCTTTAACATTTATTATTCCTGCCATATGATTCAAAAATTTTAAGGCTTTATTGCTACCAAGTTGGCTGTGAAATAGCAGTAATTGTAGGCTTAAGGGGAGAAGAAAGAGTAATTATTACTTAAGGCAACACCTTTTAATTGCTGTATCCAAAATTCATCGTACTATCTCAGGTTACTGAAAATCAGTTGCAATGTTTTCTCCTGAACTGGTCTTTTAAAGCTGAAATGGCAGTATTAAGTATTTCCTGAAATCATCAAGAAATATTTAAAGTTCTATTTATATATTCCTGGTTTCATATTAACTCTATTTATGCATTCCTGATTTCATATTACTAAGAATATTTCAGCAAGGTTGTATTGGAGCTTCCTCTCATGGAATGATACAAAAAAATAAAGATCATGCTTCCACCAAGGGCATATGGGATTGGAAACTTCTTATAATGCAGTATTGTTTATTGATAAGGTAGTTAAATTTCCTAGGCAAAGCAAACCAAGTTATCCTAAGAGTATTGACTCTTAGAAGCTGGGAAATCAAAATAACTAAAAAAAATTAAATAGTTCTACTCTCTTGGTCTACTACTGCCTGATGCATCTATTTATTTATAATTAGAATGAATGTAGCTCTGTTCTACTACATTTACTTGAGCTTAAATCAGTAAAGCTTTCTGTGTGTGGAGAGTACATTTAGACTGCAAACTATGACTTAGTCATCTTTTATAGTAACAGTCACTCTAGGAAAAAAAATGGCACTGGGGACTAAATTTTTTTTTTTTTATGAAAACTCAGGCTAAAATAGTGAGCTTCTGGTATTCAGAAGAGTTTATTAAATTATTCAGTATGTCTGTCATTGTGAGAACTGAATCCAGACAAGAATTCAGTTAGGAATGATCCTGAACTATTTAAAAATTATAACATTGCATTTAATTATGTGACAGGTCAAACCTACGTTCAAAATACTTGGCTTACATCATACACTTTACGTGCACGAGGCTCCCTGTGGCTGCAAAACTGTGTTGAGCCATTGATAAGAAATACTGAGCTTTAGGCTGCTATGGCAACAATGGTAGCATACAGGAGTCAGCTAATTTTAGACTAGCTTGGGAATGTCTACAAAGATTGTAGTTATGCTATTGCCTACAGTAAAAACATAATCTTAGTTCACTTGAGCATTTTAAAACATGAAGTAAATCCTGAACACTCAGAAGTGGTATTTATATGTATATGATGTGTTACTGGATGTTTGAGCAACTTCAGACTTCTCTTTCTCCTTTTTGCTGTATATTCTAAGATATATTGCAGTAATCAAATGCAAGGCATAAAAAAAAAAATTACCTCCATGACCAGAATACATACCTTAGGCAAAACCAATCTGCTTGAGATTTCTTTCTGTATTTAGTAGATTGAAAATCCAATAATCTCTTTGACAAGAATGTTAATGTCCATGCTTGTCCCCTGGGAATCGACGAAATTTTTCAACTAGGTATAATATTCATAGGCAATTGTTATGACATGAAGATGGGAATGGAGCATCTAATTTTTACATGAGTGGCGAATAACATAGTGCGGGGATGAAGGTCACCTTGAATTACAAGTGATACATGTCGCAGACTTCTCTGGTCTGGGCAGAATGACAAAATGCTTTGTGCAGGTAGACCTACAGATAATTTATGGCCTTCAGCAATCTGTTTTCACTTTCTCTGTATTGCTGACGGCTTGTCAAAATTAGAATTTGGTTAAAGACTAATATCAGTAAACTGTTAGAGCAAGAATAGATTTTATCAGGATGCTTGAGGAAATGATTTAGAGAATTGAGCTGAAAACTATCAGTCCCAGTAGGTTCTAGAATACAACACCGGATACTCTGACATGAACAAGAAAAATATTGTATTGATTTTGGTTTTTTTAATTATAGACTGATTTAATAAAATTTGCTTGCAAATCTGTCTCATCATAAAGGTTTTGATGAGCTATATATCCTACCCATTTTGGAAGATGCTTAAGAAACTTTTAGACTGGGGGACCTAAATTAAGTATGTTTAGTTTATTTTTTTCTGACATTGTTTCCAATATTAAAGCATGGCTTATTTTAATGTAAACAGAAGTCTACCTTGATCTCACAGCTGAGAATAGCAGTGATTCCCTTGCCTACAAATTAGCTAGTTTCAATTTACACACCTTATTACCATTTCATCTTGGGCTAGCTAAGTAACATTGCTATTGTATAAACTACCTTGTTCGCAAAGAGTTGCCTTTTTAAAAAGGATTTAATTTCTAATAAAACACAAACCCAAAATCAGCACTACTTGACTTTCACTAAGGCAAGAAAAAACCCAGCTTGATTTATAAAATGCTTAGATTAAAACATTGCCAATGTCCATGGCTGCATCTGCACTCATGAGTTCTGAACCTGGGAAAGATGATCTGCTGTGATGTGTCCTAAGTGGCTTAGCTGACAATAGTTCTTAAACAGCACATTTTTAGAGCAGAGAATACAGTAATGTCCCCAGTTACAGCACAAATACTTGAAGATTTTGCTGCACGCTGGAAATATGTGAGTTACTCTTCCTTACAGTGACAGCAGTTTTGGTGGTTGGTTTTTTATCCTTTGTACAAGAGGCTTGTTCCAGTGTGTTGGAATGTGTTTTATAGCCTCTGAGATAACCTTGACTAAACACGTTTAGGACTATAACATTCATTACGTTCCGGAGTGCTACATCTGGTGATGCTCTCTTTAAGAATTGTCTGTTCCTGGTATACCTGCTGTGACAAGTTGGTTGTGGAAATGGAAGTGATTTTCTATGCAACAAAGGAGGAGAGGAAAGTTCCATAGAGACACTTTCTGAAATGAACATCATCTTGATACTCAGAAGAGCATCATCAAACATCATTTTTTCTCTCTCTCTTCTTTTTTCCAGTGTCTTTATTCTCTTCACCTGACTTCACTATGAGGTCTTGTGGATTTGAGGGGGGTCCTGATGTCCTTTTGATGATTATTTTCCTGATGCTACCTGAAAAAATGTGGTTTCATCATAAAAGTAAAGCAGGAAACAAAGAGTTTTGTTTTGTTGAAAAAATTCACCTGGTCCTAGAGCTGATAGAAGAAAAGACTTTCCCAAACTGGATAACAAAATGCTCATGAATGCAACTTTAGGACTAGTGTAACTGAAATATGTCTCAGAATTTGGCATAATTTTTGTAGGAATAGTATTTTCCCTATTTGTGCTATTAGCACATTAATCTCTTTTTCAGAAACAGGGGCATATGTGAAAATATGAAAGAGACAGAAAGCAAGGTGGGGGATTGTCACTACACAGAATATAATTCTGAAGAGTGTACTGACTACTAAAACAGTAAGTGCCCAACAGACCATTATACTAGAGGAGGAAATATATTCTTCTCTCCAAACTAGCTCAAAAGCTACTGACTTGATTATGATCCTTTCATTGCTGAATTGAAAAATCTAAACTTACCTTGTGTCAGCAAGATGACACATTAGGCACATTGGATCAATTCCTGAACTCAATTGTTTAGAAAGCAACATGCAGCAACAGGTTGCATGGACAAATCCAGCACAGAAAAATGGCTTCATCAGTCAGCAGAAACTACAATCTGATATTTCCCTTTATGCACATGCTCAAAGGATCCGAAGAAGTGATTAGGAAAATAAATATTTACATGTTTAGAGAGATGAGATAGAAATACAACCCAAAAAACTTTTACTGATTGCAGAGTAGTAAGGTCTGTGTCTGCTCGCCCAGGAATGGGTAGTTTTGAAAATAAGTTAGCACAAACAGCTGGTGAGTTTGGAAAACATAAGCAGGAAATGCAAAAATGAAGTATGGATGCTAGACTTTGAAAGAAAACCCTGAGATGTAAACTTCACTTCTGTTCAGATTTTTTTCTCTACAAACTTACGCAAGGTCACTTCTCTATATGCTGTCTCTCTCGTTTGTAAATTAAGAATAACACCTGCCTGCCTTGGATTATTTATACTGAAGATTAATCAAAACTCATAAAAGCACTTTTAGAATTTGGTGTTGCAAAACTTCTAGAAGAAGATTAGTAATTTGGATAAAGAGGAGACTTGTGATGAATAGCAAGAGGAAACACCACATACTAGATGGTTAATGGAGTTAGAAGAAATGCCAAAGTTTTTCTTAGCCTTTGTGATGGACTGTTTTCCAGAATTTTGTACCTTTTTTTCTGAAGAGACGTAAGTTTTAGGAATTATTATTCCTTCTTTTTTTTCTTCTTCCAAAAAAACGTTAGTATGTTTTGTTAGCTGTACAACAAAACATGCACACTATGAAGATTTTAATGAGAAACTGGCTTTTTTCATGCTGCAGAAGTCTTACTATGACTTTAAATCATGTGTTGGCTCAAAGAATTTGACCAAATTATAACATGGGAGACTGACTATCAATTACAGTGAAAAAGGAGACTCCATTTTTCTTACGTAGTCTAACTTGAAAGGAGTACTTTCACAGGGGAATTTTCTTTGCAGACATTGTGACTGTTTTCTAATCAGGGAAGGGGAAGAGGAGACTGACTCCTTAAATATTTTTTCCATATTCTGTTTTCTGGAACAGCCAATCACAGCCTGCTGTTTGAAATGGGTCTTTGTGTGACTTTGTAGAACACTGTCAGTGTATTTTGATTAAAATGCGAATTGGTGTGGTGGGTTGACCTTGGATGCCAGGTACCCACCAAGCTGCTCTGTCACTCTCCCTTCTCAGCTAACCTGGGGAGAGAAAATAAGATGGGAAAGAATTTGCAGGATGAGATAAGGCAGTTTATTAGAGCAAAAGAGAAAGGCTGTGCATGCACAAAAAAAGAGAAAAAAGAAAAAGGTTTTTTTCTCTACCTCCTATCCATGAACGATGTTCAGACACTTCCTGGGAAGCAGGACTTCAGCATGCGGAGAGGTTGCTTCAAAAGACAAACATTACAAACAACAAATGCCCCCCCTTACATCTCTTTTTTTAACTTTTATATCTGAGCTGATGTCATATGCTATGGGATACTCCTTCGGATATTTTGGGTCAGCTGGCCTGGTTGTGTCTCCTCCCAGGATCTTGCCCATTGCGAGCCCCTTGATAGGGGAATGTTGAGAGACAGTGCTGGTGGTGTGCCAGCCCTGCCCAGCAGTACCCAAACACTGGGGTGTTATCAGCACCTTTCCAGCTGCCAGTGCAAAGCAGGACACTGTGAGGGCTGCTATAAAATAAAAATGAAAATGAACATTAGATATGTCTAGAACTATTCAAATAATAGCACTGACTGACAGATTCTTTTGGTCACCTAGATAATAAACATTACAGATAAAAAACTCAATAAAAAGGTAATAACTGTTCATAAATGCAGTATATTCATAAAGTCATCTGTGGTATTTCTCAATGAATGTTAGATTCTATTTGATTTTAGAGATATTTGATCACAATATTGGAAGATATTTTTAGAACATTATTTCAATATCTTGGAAACATTAATTTGATTACTTTTAGACTATCGTAGAGCATCTATGCACATATAACTTCTAGAAAATAGCAATTTTTAAAAGTAGGAATGAAAAATCCACTCAGTTTATATATAATCTGTCGGCTCTATACTGTTTTTATTTGTAATAAAACTAATAAAAAAACAGTATCAATTCTTGGTTTTGAACAGAATCAGGGCTTTATAATACTATTTCAGCTTGCTTCCTTAGTGCATTTTTCCTTATGTTTCCATATAATGGTACTGTAATGTATATGTAATAATATACTGAAATAAAATGGAAATGGTAAAGAATTTATAATGATGTCAGAAATATTTTTCAACAGCAAAAATACCATCTGTTAAATAATTTCATATACCAAGTGATAGCACTTCTCTTTGATTTGTAAACTTCATTGAAGGACTATTGGAGTTTATCGTATCTGAAAGTCCTAACTGTACTGTACTATCATTTAAATTCATTTCCCTAGCCATGGATTTTCAAATTAAACTTAATACTGGTAATCTTTTAATTGCATTAAAGGTTTGCTGCTAGCTCTTTTCTTCTTACAGGATTGCCATCATCACAAATTATGCATAGTAAGAATAAACACTTGCAAACATAAGTCACTGACAAATGAAAAAACACCATTATATTATTAAGGCTTTGCATTAATAGTCGTTATCATCAGCCACACATTTAATTTCCTTCTTCATCTTATGTACTTTTCTTCCAGTGGAGAATATTTGTGTGCTCCTGTTTTCAGAAGTGTTCATTTCCAAAGATTCCATTCCTCCACTGCAAATGATCTTGTTTCCTTGCTTTAAATTCTTCCTGCCGAAACTTTTGTGCAGCCTTTTTCTTAGTGCTTTGAAGAGGTTCTACGCTTTTTGATAAATGACTATTTCCTTGTTAACATTTAGAATAACCCATACATGGAACCAATAATTATTACACTCCCCACATCTAACATATGTATCCATACATTATTTCTAGACATGCCACCAATTAAAATATAGCCAAAGTGAATGTTTACAAAGGTGCCAGCTGAGTTTTGAACAAGGTTCCTGCTCTTCGCATAATTTTCATGCTTTGTAAAGCACTTACACATGTGAACTACTGAGTGACAGATATTTGCGACATAAAAAGTAAGGGGAAAATAGCGATTCTGTCAAAACAAAACGGAAACAAATTGCAATAAACATCCTACCTTTTTCTATATGGAGTAAAATATCTAGATATTGCCATGAAAATTGTCCTTCCTGATTATAAAAAGAAGAATTGCTAGTCAGTCAAATGTTATGATTGTCACACTCTGCACTGATGTGGCCTAACCTCAAGTACTTTGTGCAGTTTTGGGCACTACAATGTAAGAGGGCTATAAAGCTATTAGACAGCAACAAAAGGAGGGCCACAAGGAAGGTGAAGGGCCTTGAGGGGAAACTGTATGAGGAGTGGATTACATAAATTGCTCTGTTTAACCGGGAGAAGAGGAGACTGAGGGGAGACCTCATGGAAGTTAAAACTTACATGTTGTACGGGAAGAGCAGGGGCACGCTATGATCTCTTATTACTGGAGACGAATGACGGGACCATAACCCTAACCCCAGGTGG
>VXAZ01007278.1:0-43626 GCA_013399875.1 Gymnorhina tibicen
TATATATACGTATAAACTTAGAAATTAAATATCATCAGAATATTACACCGCAGATGTAAATTTTACTGACTTTAACCTGATGCAGGTACTCTGTGCCAGTCAGCAACCACAGTGCTGTAAAGGGCAGGAGGCATGTTTTCTGTCTGGAGGCCATGAAACAAAACAGAACCTGGATAAGTTATCATTCCCTTTTTTTCCTTTTTTTCCCTGGGTAATGTGGCTGTCCTTTAGCACCTTTTGTCATGAGTTGTTAGGATTAGCTAACTTACTGGGGGCTTGTTTTGTTCAGTATGGCCTATGTGTGCTCATTTAGTTTTGAAGCTAAATTGTAAGTTTTAGGATTTTTTTCAGCTTTCTGTACATGAATAATAACATTTGTGTTTTGCACCATTAAGAATGCAGGATAAGGAATAAGAATATGAAATACATTTTTTCTTCAACAAAAGACAGAAAAGAAAATAGAAACATAGAATAATTTATGTTGAAAAGTATAGATCATTGAGTCCAACCATTTAAGATCATTGAGTCCAACCATTAACCCACCACTGCCAAGTCCACCACTAAATCATGTCCCCAAGTGCCACATCGACATGTCTTTTAAATACGTCCATGGATGGTGACTACACCACTGCCATGGGTAGCCTGTTCCAATGCTTGACAACCCTTGTAACACAAGGTTTAACAAAACAAGATAAAAAGACAAAACAACAAGTCAGAACATTTTCTTTAAAGATATCTATATATTTCTGGACACATGTAAATTCAGATAATTCGTAAAAAAGAGAACGTAAAGAATTTAGCCTCAAACAGTTAAAATAGATGTTTTTAAGTAATTATGATCATATCATAAAAGTAAAGTTTCTCCTGAACTGAGATGGTTAATCTCACTTGAGATCACCCTTCGCTTCCCTTCCTGGAATGGACCAGAGTCTCACTCCCACAGAGACTGAGTAGTTGACATATCAGTAATCTTGCTGTAAAGAATTCAGGTCTGAGCTCTGAAACGGAACTTGTACACAGCATAAAATATTGCTGGCTAACTTCCAACACGTAAAGAGCCTCAAAGCTTTTGATAGGAGCAGAAAAGGACTGACTTGCAGACAGCTAGTTATTTGGTTTCCAGACAAACAAATCCATTTGGGAAATGGCAAACCAACCATCTTTAAAAGGCCTCCAACAGTGTAGGTCACAATACCATATCTAATGGAAAGGTCATCTCTTAGGAAAGGTTAGAAAACAGTGAGAGCTTTTCATTTTTTTTCCTTCAGATCATTCCATTAAAATGGACCACAAAATGAAGGGAAGGAGAAGGCTCCGTCACACGGCTGCACATCCTGACTGCCTGGCTTATCAAGAGAGTGCTGAGCTTTAGCACAGAAAGATGTATGAACTGGGACAAAGGAGATATAAACACTGCTACAAAATGTATATTTTACTGTTGCTACAAAAACAGCAATTGAGGCTGGCTGCCTGATAATGCCATGGTCAGCAAATTTTTTCTTAGCTATTAAAAAAAACAACATGATTTCTACTAGGGACATTTTAAATGTTCCTATTTTAATTGGCCCATAGTTCACAGTTCATTCCACGCTTCTCCCTACTTTTTGCCCTGACACCAGAAAATCAGGAAAGCTATCTCTTTGCTAACGTAAGAGGATAAAAAATCCCAGCCTACCCTGTCCTGGTGTACACTACAGCAATTTTTGCCTTCTAGTAGCTATGCAATTATAAAGTGAATCTTCTTATTAGTTCCAGGTCCAGAAATTTTTTTTAATGGATGGCTTCTTATCAGAGGAAAAAATAAAAATGGGCCAAATCCATGGTAATACGATATGCATTTACATAGAGTCTGTTGCTGAACCTTTATGAATCTGTTCTCTTTTGCCAGCATTTGTACCACAGACTATTTTTATTACTGAATCATTTCTATTACAGAATTTTTATTATTTATTCTAGATAGTAAGGGTCATTTCCCCATCACACAAAATCAGTTTCTTGCGTTATAGTAGTATTATAGTAGTAATATCTTTTGATACTTTTTTAGGGTACTCTGAATGTTTTGACATGCGTGGTTCTCATTTGTTTCAGATTCATAATTCATTAACTGCTTTTGCTCAGTATTTCATAATTTTGGGTCTTCGTCTCTAAAGATCTTACATTTTATCTGTGATGATACTAACCCTGTGCAATTTCAGACGAGAAGTAAAAAGGAGGATCAGCTTTTGATGTGAGTATTAAATTATTCTTTGCCTCATTCTTTATGGTGAACATTGGTTTATGTTTAATTTTTACTTGTGGAAGGCAAGAGCAAGCCAAAAGGGCTTCACATATTGCAATTCACAAGATTATTAACATTTTCTTCAGCATTTAAATTCTAATGAGAAATAGGTATTTTCTGTCACTTGTCATGCATTTATACTTCAATGTATATTTGATGAAAAGAGGTATTCATTTTAAAGACAATTTTTGAAAAAAAACCAAAAAAAAGAAAAGAAATTAAAAGAAAGAATTATTTTTAGTATCTTACTATATACTATGTGTCAAGTGTTAGTCCTAGATGGTTGATGCAGCTTGTACCTTGTAGATTCTTCAAGGAAGATTTTTAAAATTTATTTGAATTGTTTCAAAATCAAAGGCATTTTTGGGTTAATTTATATATTATGCAAATACTATATTATACCTTCTTGAGAATCTTGAGAACATGCAACCAGGAGAACTACCGAGAGAAATCTTTCGAGTATTCACTCCTTAAGCATAGGATTTTTTCTCCTTTATTCCTTATGTTGCTTCAGATTTGAAAACATTAAAAAAAATAGACTAAAGGCTTTTCACTAAACAATAATCTTAGTGGGAAGGGTGTCAAAAGAGAAAATACATTATAAATTTGTGTAATTTAAATGTTCTTTTTCAATGGTTGTTTGTACTGAAAGAATAATTTTATAGCAATAATTATGAAAACTTTCTGCCATTTAATCTTTTTCTAATGTTTTGTTATTCAAAATTCACTTTTTTCCAGGGAGAATTTTTTGGGGGCTGGAATTTACTTTAATCAAGAAAACTACTTTTGAATTCTCAATGGAGAATTCTCATATAATAGTATTAGATAAATAAATTATGCATTATTATTTGTATTTCATATAATCATAAATATGTAATTTCTTTATGAAAGCAACCAGTATACTTTGAATTTCAAACAGCAGTTTAACTCTAACTTTAATATCTTGCTTTATGCTAGTTATTTATATTCTTTGTACACGTGAAATGTAGATTACTGTAAGAAATATTATAGGTGAATACAGATTGAAAAATCTCTTCATTGGAAATACTGGCATATGAATAGTAATTTCTATGAACATTCACACTATCATATATCAAACACATATTTAGGAAGTGCATGCAAAAGAGCTCTAGAGTTGAAGTGCAAAACAGTGTCCATCATTCAATTAATACTCATTTCTGCATTCTTCAAGCAAGTGCATTTTCCTGCAGGAGGTGTACAAATACTTGATACACTTTGGTTTCCAGAATCATCATAGAATCATAGAATGGTTTTGGTTGGAAGGGACCTTAAAGATCATCAAGTTCCAAATGCCCTGCTATGGGCAGGGACCAGTGTGTGGAGTTTTCATGGCCAAGCTTTGGTAGCGGTGGAGAGGGCTACAGGGGTGGCTTCTGTGAGAAGTTGCTGGAAGCTTCCTCCATGTCCAGCAGAGCCAATCCCTGGCAGCTCCAGAGACAGACCTGCTGCTGGTCAAGGCTGGGCCAATTAGAAATGGTGGTAATGCCTCTGTGATAATATATTTAAGAAGAAAAAGAAAGTTATTGCACAGTAGTGATTGCAGCCAGAGAAGAGCAGAGTGAGAGCATGTGAGAGGAACAATTATGCAGACGCTAAGGTTGGTGGAGAAGGAGACGCAGGAGGTGCTCCAGGTTCTGGAGCTGAGATTCCCCTACAGCCCCTGGTGCAGTCCATGATGAAGCAGCTATGTCCCTGCAGCCCACAGAGGACCACGAAGATTCAGAGATCCACATGCAGCCTAGGGAGGAGACCCACACTGGAGCAGATGGGTCCTTATCTCAACTCATGAACCCTTCACTGTATTTTCTCTCCTTTGTCCAACTGTGGAGGACAGTGAGAGGTCACTGGGTGCCTGGCATCCAGTCACCATCAACCCACTACAACCAGGTTGCTCAGAGCCTCATCCAACCTGGCCTGGAACACTTCCAAAGATTCCTGTGGACAAGAGTAAATAACTCTCCACATTAGAGTCAGAGACTTTACTTCCCACTCTTTCAGACTACTTTGTTTCAGCTAAATGATTGAGCCAACATATAAGATTCATCTTTTAAGTTTCTTTTCCCTTCAAATAATTTCCCAAAGAAATGCAGATGGTGGTTCTTCAGAGTCTTCCTGGACAAATTTGGTTCCTTTAAGTTGTTATTCAAACCTGTCTTTGCACTAAATTTTATTGAAATTATGGTATTACTCATGAGTTATCATTTCCCCTGGAGACTATTCAATCCTATATGGTATGGGTTTAGACTCTCACCTGGAAAGAAAGGGAGGGAAGAGAGAACTACGTATCTTTCATGACAAACATTGATTCTTTTATTTCCATTTTCTATATTCTTTGAATATTTTTTAATATTATTGCTAGTGATAACAAAGAGAATAGGGAATAGACAAAAGATTGTATTTACTCCTTACTGCTTTAGCCATAACTGTGAGCATTAGTTGATGCTTTGCTTCATAGTATCATTGTTTCAGCAACTGGTTTCTTTATCATTGTTGATTTTTTCTACCTTGTCAGAACTATGGATTAAGTCTTTGCTCTGCATTATTTAGGAACCAATATATAAGTTTATGAAAATACTAAATTTTTTTGGTTAAATTTTGTGATCTAAGCCATGGATGTGGCTTTCTAATATGACACTATTTCTTTTTTCCCTCATCAAATTTCAATGTGGTTTATCTGCCATTGTTGCTTTTATTGATACTAGAAAACTGAGTATTAGAAGTTTATCTTATAGTCTTCTGTTATGCCTTTTACCTCTGTACTTTGAATGAGATAGTGAATGCTACAAAGGATTCCTTTAATGATTGTCTTACTGTTTCCCCGAAATGTTTTTGAATTTAGAAATATTGAATCATATGTTTACCTTTCTTTTTTTTTTTTTGCAAAGGAGGGAGAGGGCAAAGATATGCCAAAGCGTTTGGGAGCCTGAGTAAAACAGACCTTAAGCCCCATCTTTACCAAGAGTTCTAGAGGTACAGTGTATACTATTACAAAAAACCTAAACAACAAACCAGTTATGTACAAATATAATATGTGGAGACATTCACAGTGCCCCAGTCTTTGACCAGAGTTTCCTTTGTTCTGTTTTTTATTGAGCAGGATTCAGTCTCTATATGAAGCACCCCAATAAGGCAGCACAGGCTGAATACAGCAGGAAAGCAACAAGCAACTCCGGTAAAAAAAGGGTATAGGGGTTGCAAACTTACCCTGGAACACACAGGTGACTGGAAAAACCCATCTCCTTGACTGGAATTTTCTTAGGCTTGGGCTTTCCCACACTTCCCTTGCACTCTGTCTAGGACTGATCAGATCACTGCCGTGTGGGGCTTAACACCCATTTTAGGCCCAGTGAACCCTTTAGTTGCCTGTTGGTGAGCACTCCTTTGCCATTAAGATGTGGAATAGTACCAGCTGTTTTCCATCCACAGTAACATTCAATTTGACTTAAATTAATCTGCTTTAATCAACATTGCGATGGTCCCAGAATATGCCCTAGGTCGGACACTATGCCTCAGCGCGGGGCGCAGTCACTTCTGGAGCCTTTGAAAATAGTGGCAAACAGGTGCAGGGACACATCTCAAGACAGTGACACCTCCAAACACCTGCAAATATTCATGTCATGCTGAGTAGGGTCACAGTCTTCACCATTGCTCCAAAAGTGAAAGGTTTCATTTACCATTACCTTCTCCTACACTCCTTCTAATCCTATTATTTCTCCTTATGTAAAAATGACTCTCCACACTGAAATGTCCCGTACAGGAGTGCTACCATGATTTTGGGGAGCAGTGACATTTAAATGCAAATGGACTGGCATTAAAAGGACTCTAAGCGTTATTTGTGGAAGACTTTTAAAAAGCATTTAAGGAAGTCCACGCTACTTGGAATTACTAAATCAAACACCACTAAATCAGCCAGTACTTTCAGGCAGTATTTATATGATATTCAATACAAAGAATTACGAAGACAGAATTTGCAAGGTTAAGGAGTCTCTACTATACAGAGTCCAATCTCCTGTATATAAGCGTTTAAACCAGCTGGGACATAGGATCTTAAGCAATGCACACTTGATAATGTCCCATTTCAAAGATGTTCTGGTAAGCTTCTCAGTCAACAGGGGAAGTCAGAAATGTAATCTATATTTAGGCAACAATGTCCCATTATAGATCCTTTGTGGCTTAGCCTCAAGACCTCTCTAGTTCCATTTCCCATGAAGAAAAGAAACCTTATAGAGTATTAGAATAAATTGTGTTGCAAAACTGATCAGCAACTTAGTAATAGTGTTACTATTACATACATTAGACATCCAAGATCTCTAACAGAGCTGTTGCAGAAGCTATAATTATTTTTCTTGAAGATACTTGCCTCTTTTTTTTTTCAGTTAAAAAAACTCCACAATTACCAAATCTGGGAGTTTTGTACTTCCAATACACAGCATTTTCTATGTGATGCCACAGTTTCTCCCCCAAGCAACAGGGAGCCATGCCAGGATCTGTGTTTCTACATTGTGACCAATAAAAGAGAATGGGAATAAAAGACATAAATAACAGATCTTGTGAGTTACTTCAGGAAAGTGACAAAGTTGGAGTATTTTTATTGAATATTTATATCCACCTTGAAATTTTCCTCAGTCATATGTATAAAAGACATATTTGTTATTAATGTTAAATGTTTAGAAAATGATTTGCATTTATTTAGAAGATGTGAAATTTATTAAAATAATTTTTAGTGACCTTTTTTTAAACTTGACCTTTTAGTCTTACAGTGTTTTTATTAGATGTAGGACTCTGCCTTAGTGACTGTCCTACAGAGTTTAAGGGAGTACTTAATTTATGGTCTCAACAACAGAGTGAATTATTGTAACAAGGATTTTCTCTGCAGCTGAACATGACAGTGTGTTTTCTACAATTTTCAGTGTTCCCTTCCTAATGCTGAGAAATTCCTTTTTTTTGATGTGATGGTGCCTGCCATTTCATATTTCAGGTTAGACATAGAACATGAGTTTTCTTTCTAATGAGAGTTTAAAATTAATCTTATATTTTAAACTATGAAAGAAAATGTTTTTGCAAAGCAGAGATATTTTAAGAATAATTTTAATGATCAAATGCATATAACAAAAAGAATGGAAGTTCACACTACTTGGCATGCTTTTTTTGCCTCTTACTGGCATATGAGAAGTCAGGATTTGCATTTCAGATCTGTCACACTCTGCTTTTAGTATGTGAACTGTAGGTCAAACTCAGAAATGCAGCTTAAGGAGAAAAAACAAAAGAAAGACAAGATTCATTCCAAACCTAGAAAAGTAAATTATTTTTAATTTTAGATCTTCTGCAACATTTTAAATTTAATTTGCAGTCCTGCACTTGAAACTTATTATGAAACATTTGTTCCTCTTTAACTGCTTTCCATAAGGACAAGAGGACTTCTAGATGAACTGTGCCCAGGACAGAACTAAACTTTAACCACTAAAGGGTACTACTAATTAGTTTATGTTCCTTGGCCATGACAAGTTTGTAAATGACACTAAAACCTAAAACTGCATCCATGTCTAGTTCATGTTTCCAAGCTGAAGCAGGATCCTGGACCAAATTAAAACTTCAGCTTAGAATGGCCCACAAAGCTGAGAAGTGTCTATCACATAATCACAGAATGGGTCAGGTTGGAAGGGACCACAGTGTAACATCTGGTCCAATCTCCCTGCTCAAGCAGGGTCATCCCAGAGCAGATGGCACAGGACTGTGTTTAGATGGCTCTTGAATAACAGTACCAACTCTGATAAATTGACCTAATGTTTATTTCAAAACTAGAACAAGGCCCTTAAGCCTGGACTGGCAAAATCACAGAATAAGATGGATTGGAAGGGACCCACAAGGATCATTAAGTCCAACTCCTGGCCCTGCACAGCACCATCCCCAAGCGTCACACCATGTGCCTGAGTATTGTCCAAATCCTGCTTGAACTCTGTCAGGCTTGATGCTATGACCCCTTCCCTGGGGACCCTGTTTCAGTGTCCAGCCACCCTCTGGATGAAGAACCTTTTTGTAATATCCAACCTAAACCTCCCCTGACACAGCTTCAGGCCATTCCCTCAGGCCCTGTCACTGGTCACCACAGAGAAGAGATCAGTGTCTGCCCCTCCTCTTCCCCTCCCAAGGAAGTTGTAACTGCCATGAGGTTTCTCCTCAGTTTCTATTTCTCCAGGCTGCACAAACCAAGTGACCTCAGCTGGCTTCCCCTAAAGGCCCTTCACCATCTTTGTTGCGTGCCTTTGGACACTTTCTAATAGTTTAATGTTTTTCTTATATTGTGGCACCCAAAACTGCCCCCAGCACTCGAGGTGAGGCTGCCCCAGCTCAGAGCAGAGCGGGACAATGCCCTCCCTTGCCCAGCTGGTGATGCTGTGCCTGATGCCCCCCAGGACATGGTTGGTCCTTCTGGCTGCCAGGGCACTGCTGACTCATTTCTGTTGCTTTAAAAATAATTTTTATTACAAGATGAATTACATTTTTTTTTAAAGTAGCGTAAGTCCTGGATCAAGCATGAACATGTTAATGACAGACTGCTCAACCTGCTCAGTCAAGGATTTCCTCACTGGCCAGGGAGAGCAGCCACCTCACTCCCTGCTAGTCTTCATGACCATGGATGAAGACCTGACACTGATGATCTGGAAACAAGCCTATTTTCTTGTCTTGCTTTTGCTGCAGTGAACTGCACATGGCTGCCTGACTGTTACCACCAGGCAGCACCAGACACTCATCTGGACACCCTCTTAACACCTTTCATGTTTCTTGGCCTTCTTTTCAACAATATTCTCCTCTTTCTCTGCTCAGTCTTTGCCCAAATAAACAACATTCCATAATTAACTTTCCTCTCCTGGTGCTGGGTGTGATACATTAAAACTAAGTTTATTTTTGATAGTTACCTAGACAGACTCTGCCACATCTGCCAGTGCTACTGTGATTAGTTAGGTGTTACTGACCTTTCAAGACTGTACTCTCCAAAATGTGCCCAGTTTTCCTCCATTTTTATGTGAATATTGGCTGCTTCTTAGTCAACTCACCTCATCATCTGTGATGTCTGGTTGTGCTTCACGATTGGATTTGTAGCTTTTGTCAGCTTCTCACAAAATTTCTTGTGCTATGTCCAGTAGCTTTCCATATCCTGCTCAGTTCTCTTAACCTTAAACCAGGGTAAAGGTCTCATCATTTGGCTGTAGTCTAACATGTCAAACATGCACTGAAACCAAGTTTGTGAACTAAAAATCATGTGCTGTCTTTCATTGTGTTAGCTTAGGTAAATGGACTTAGAAAATGATGCAGTTAAACTGGTGTCACTTTCAGCTGTACAGATGATCTGAGAAAAACATACACAGGTACTACCTGAAAAGTTCTCTCTCTAGTGCACAAATACTTATTTATATACAGATGATTTTTAGTGAATAAATCTCCTCAAATTTATCCTACGTATGCAATGAATAATTGCTACAGTAGTAACTATAATAGTAATTTATAAGCTTCACAAGAATTGCATAAATTCATACTCTAATTTTAGACCATATCCTAAAGAAGAAATGAAGGTTGGAACAAAACAATCTCCAGAATTCTGAGTTTTTTTCTTGATGCTGCGGATGCCTTGAAAAGCCATATATAAAAGACATCTCCATTGACATCAGTAAATGTGAATACCATGGTAGTTCAGGCATTAACAGATAAACTTGATTGAAAATATTTCTACTTTTATCAGTAGCTAAATATTTTCTGTTGTGGGGAGATGCAGTGTTTAAATAGCTTAAAAACCATGTTTCAACAAAATAAATGTATCTGTTTGAAAGAAGACTTCTGACTGTACACTAAAATATGACTCTTTTGAATTAGTCCTGTATCTGTGCTTTCTTATGTGCTGTCTAGTACAGACATCTCCTGAGAATACTTTCCAATTGCTTTCCCAGAAGCGCAAAGATGCTGTATTGTGATGTGGTAACAAGGGAGTAGATAGTCCACCTTCAACCTTCATTAGATAGGTTGTGACTTTTCTTTTATTAATATAAATTGCTTCATTATAAGGGATCATCTAATTATTTCTGAATTCACAAAAGGATATTCAAATAACCCCCAGGGAGATTTAAATTTCAGATGTTGCTAGAGAAAGATGGACATTTGAGACAGTTGTCAGGCAGCCTTTTATTATGGGTAGCCTGAAAATTCCAATAGCTCTGAAATCAAGCTCACCAGATTGACAAAAAACAAAAGAAAGAAAGAAAAGAAGATATATGTGTAAAACTTTGTGCAAGATAATCATAGTGCTTAGAATTGCATTAATCTAACCATCAGGGGTTTGTAACAGAGTTATAAATATTTTATTGGATTTTTAATGATAAAAAAATTCTTAATGGATATAATATAGGGTGAGTGCACTACTACTTGAAAGCTTTGATGTATGGAAACTCCATCAGCTTTGAGCTGAATCAATAAATCTCAGAAGTTTGTGTTATGATGGCTTAGTATCTTGTCATCTACTATCTATTTCCAACAAAAAATGAAAAATTTCTATGCCATAATAAAAGCATACGGCTGTGTTTTAGAGGTTTTTTTGTTCAGAAATGGAAACAGCCAAAGAAATTATGAGCAAGACAGTGCAAATAATTGATTTCTTTATTTCTGTGGGTACAAAAATTTTATTAAATTACTTTTTTTTCTTTTAATGATGTCAGGAAAATTAAGCACTCATCAGCATGGGAAGAGAACAATTCCATGTTCATATATACCCCAACAAGTTTAAACTGTAGCGTTCCACAAGGAACCCTGAGTAAGAAGGCCTGAGATCTGTGTCTTCTCCTTGTTTGATGCTGTCTACATTCTTTTTCAAAACTAAATATATATGTAACCGAACCTGGCACTCAGGTTTTGCCTCCCTTTAAAAAGAGAATTGTCAGTATAGGCACTTATTCCTGTTTGGTTGTGGGTTCTTGTCCAGGAAGTATATAAATATTTAAATGCGGAGTGAAATAGCTCTAATCAAAGGTTCTGCAGTTACTCTGATTCAGAGCTGTGGGTGGCCTGGCCTCACAATTAGCAGGGAGATTAAAATCTCTGTCCTGAAATGGATTCTGAGGATTTAAACCTTGACAGTGTGGTCACACCTTAGAATTATTAAGGCAGATGAGAACATCTCTTCACTGCATCCAGCAGTCTCAGCTGATGATGTTGAACAAATTTCACCCGCATTTGCAAGACATTTCATAAAAATAAAAAAGTGAAACATTTGATGACTTCATTATTTTGCTGCTTTCTTTCTCTCCTCTTTACATATAACTTTTATCCCAGTGCTCTCTGATGGCATTTTATTGAAAAAAATAGTATGTGCAAATTTATTTACTTCTTTATAAAGTATTAAATAGATTATATTTCCATTTAGAAAGAAAAGAACTAAGGAAAAACCAAGATAAATTATTTGAATACAAAGAAAAATATTACTGAAAGTAAAAATAGTTTCTAATAATAACTACCAAAACCCCTAGTTACCCTTGTTATTGCAATTCTACTTCTATTAAACAACTTCTTAAACTACAATTTCTCACTGAACAAAAATTTAGGAAGTATATCAGAAGCTTTGAAGACCTTGTGGTATCAGATATTAGAAGCATGTGAAAGCTACTTGGGAAATAGCTACCATGTGCAAATCAAAAATTAAGCTGTTCAGGGTTGGCCTGATTTTTATTTCTTGATACTCAGTGCTTTTCTGGTTTCCTGTAATTGGCTGGGTCCATTCCTCCATCTTTAGGACAGCTTTTATGCATAATATGTTCCTTAAAAGTGTTCCTTTCCTGACGTGTTATATACTTAACCTGGCACAAAAATGCTTTGGTATATAGGATCTCTATTTCCAATTTCTTAAGGGAAAGAATTTTCTCTTATATTCTGAGTTTCAAAGAAATGTTTGATTTTGTTTGTAAAATAAAGACAAACTTCTTCAGAGAAGCTGCAGATCCAGTGGTGGCATCTCAGTTAAGCTGAAGCTACAAGAATTTTACAACTGATATCAATGAAATAATGATCTAATTTTTGATTTCCAATTTGGTTCTTTGCAAGCGTGTGTGTCGGCTTAATTATGTTTGAAAACATTCAGTCTTTTGAGAGAATCAAATAGTTGCATGGGCCCATGGCCAATTAGTATAAGATTCTTTATCACTATCACCTGACATTTATGGCAAGTAACTTTAGTGCAATACATCTTGCCTAATTTTATTGATTTCAGAATGTGTTCCACACGATTAAGGACTGCAGACTGTGCTCAGGTATCTTACAGTCTCTTTAAGTTCTTTATACTTAGAATATGGATTTTAAATATTACACCTCCAAGCCTGCCAAAGTTTACATCAGTTTTTGTAATTTAAATCTGAAGATTCTGAGAAAAAGTTTACTATAATAAATCTAAGAAGAAAGATAATGTAATATCAAAATTCTGTTCTCTAATGATTTTTCTGTGATATGCTATGTCAACACATGAAGCAGATTAAATAATTTCTCAAAGATTTTGTTTCCTGGATATCTTATATTGAAAGAGCTCTTATTTGGCAAACACAGTTGCTGAATTTTTTATTCATTCCAGAAAGCTGTGTTCAGCTTATGGGTCAGTTTGCTGAAGTGCCAACACACCAAGCTTTGGCATCCTTCATAATTACAGTTTCCAGGGTCATGTATTGTACATCACTAAGACAAAGAAATCACAGAGTAACTAATCTTCCATATGCCTCCTTGGTCAAGATGGGATTAATTTAAATGTCTGGTGAAATAAAGCCTTTGTTTGTTTGTTTTGTGCTATTTTGCGTTCCTTCATGTTAACTATTTACATATGTATCTATGTTATTCAGTCTTTTTATTAGACTAACCCTGAAAAAGACATTTTTCTTCAGCAAAATTCATTTTTATTCTACTATGTGTTTTAGAAACTTGTCCTCTGTGTAGCAAATGAGTTATTGCTACTAACCACTTTGCTGCACTCAGCTGAAGAAACATTCAGTGCAGCATTTGTAACCAGAATTCTTCTGGCTTCTCCTGAGAAACAAGACCATTGTTTTTCTCCAATTTAAAAAGCTGTTGAGCTTTTCCAGAATTTAATTTTTTGTTCAACATTTCACTTCTCTGTTTTTCCCAGTCAGCTTCAAACAACTCAAATAAATCTGTGATGTTTGATTATTTTTATTTCTTTTGGTTTTCTTTTTGTAGTTGAATTTTGATACTAGATGGAAAAGGTTTTTGGGTGTTTATACTGTATTTCTGCATGATATGCTTGTTTAATTCACATATTATGTAACTATGTCACCTAAATAATTTTACTGAAAACTAGAATTAATAGCTAAATTTCAAAAGTTAATATACTTTATTCATGTATGCGTATGTATATATAAAAATGTACTACATCGTTTGTATTAGATTAGACAAAAGACTTACCTAGCCCAATGTCTTTTTTGCATCCAGACTTCCCTGGATAACAAATACTTCTGGATTATCATTTCTAGAGGTTACTAGAGAATGTCATGAACCTGTCCAACTATAGATTTATTTTACCTTCCCAACAACCAAAGACATTAAGTCCCATAATTCCCTTAAGCATATTTTGAAAAAAAATCTATATTTTTCTTTTTCTTATATATATTGTCATGGACTGCCTTTATTTCTTCTTTTTATGAAAGTTACAGTAAATAGGAACACAGACCATGAAGGGTGTATCAAATCTGGTTAAAAATTACTTGATTCGTTGAGGGAAAGTCCAGAACTAAACTTTTTCAAACTTGGGCTTTTCTAGATGGTGGTAGACTTTGGAAGCTGTGGCTGTGGTTGCAGATGCCTTTCTTTGAAGAAAGAAACTAGTGTTAAGCTATGTCCTCCATGAACATGTCACTAATGCCAAGTGCTGAATAAACACAAATTACTTCTGCTGTTGCTTTTCTTTTATCAGTTTGTAGTTTATGTTCCCCTGAGGAACATTGTTTCTCTTGAAGACCAGGTTATCTCTACAAGCTTTAAGAAATTGCAGTAATGGTGACTTTTTCGTTCTGTGTGAGGGAAAGCAAGAGAATGACAAATAGAATGAAGCATCTTGTGTCGGGTCACGCAAGCATCAGTTCTTCACTTACAGTGAAGAAATGCATAGAATATATCCAGAAGGCAGCTCAAAATATCTGAGGTTCTGCGCCTATATGAATTTTAAATAGTCCCATGATTTTATTGATTTAATGGAAGCTGAAGATCTCCTATCAGCTCCAAGTAATTATATGGACAAAGAAGTAGAGCAGAAGCTGATCTCTGCATGGGGAAGCATGGAAAATTGCCCAGCACATCGCCTTCATAAAGAAAGAGTGGAAGCAGTGGGAGTATCTTGGTGAGTATGGCTGCATCTAATGCATAAAATTACATTTGGTCAGTTATGCAAGCTCTTTTGGAGACTGTCATAGAGAAATTTAACCATCAACATTCAGATAGATTGATGATGGAAGTTATAGAGATGGATAGATAGATTAGATAAAATTCAAATATGAAACTCTACCAACATCATGAATACACTGGCTAGCTGCAGGATACGCAGGACCACTGATGCATGTGTGATTTTTTACTTACCAAACTATAAAGTGAAACTGAAATCAAGTGACTGAAATGCAGTTACAATCTTCAGCCCCAGTCTCTCCTTCACATCCCTGTGGTTATTGGTCCTTCTCAGACAAGATTTGTGTACAGTTTCTACTGTCTTAATGTCTTCAATCTTATTCTAATGCATTTGTGTGTTTCATCATCCTAATACAAAGCCCTTTCAGGTCTCATATTAAATAAGATTCATGCTGCTTATTCTTGCTTGATAATATTTCCCAGTTAGGGCTACATTTCACACATTTTTTCACTATATTATGAAAGCCTCTTTCTCTGTCACCACATAGCAAACACTGTGTAGGGGAGAACCTGATGAATTCATGAAGCAGGAGATAGCTTCTGTGCCATGGCACAGCTATAAGAGTTGCTGTGGGCTATTTCTTCCCAGATGCAGATCATCACAAGTGAAACCTGTTTCAATTTATGTCTAGCGCTATGTGGAAGACTCTGCTCTATCACATAGAGGAAAACAGTTAAATCAAGACTTGTGGATGTGCATAAACAACTCTACTCAGTCTAAATCAAATTTAACTGGAGATTAAGTCCTGAACAGCGATCTATTGTTTGTACACCTCGAGTGCTCTTATACAGTCCTGTTCTAGCTTGAAACTTCTGTAAGCCCGTAAACGTTATCTTCACCATCTCTTCTGTGATGTGAACTCGTTTTCAACTAGTGGGTGGAGGTATCTAGTGACTTCTATTTGTTCTCTCAGTTGAGACTAGACACGTAGCCTTGCTTCTGGTACTGCTTGATTTCCCAATATTTACAGAGAGATGACATACTTGTGTTAGGTAGAACAGCATTGTCTCTTAAGGAGTTATGTGACTTCTGACCTCTCTCCATTGCCGGAATGAAAAAATTAAAGGGTGTGCTTGCGTAGCCTAGTTACCTTTTATTAAGGATAAGCACCTAGAATTGTGTTGAGACACTGCAAATGCTGGAAAAAAATTATTATTTTTTAAGCTATATCTAAGTACAATGTATTTCAGATGTATGCAGCTTCATGGTATCGTGAAAATAATAATAATAAAAATGACATATAATAATATGAAAGAATCAAAATAAAAGTTTGTTAAGAGTTAAATGAGTGGTATTTCTTAATATTGACTCTTAGTTTTCTACTTTATTAAAAGTGTCTCTGTTTGAACCTGGATTGATGTCTGAAGTATTGTGGGTTTTGAAGGGAATATATTTTTCTCACCTGAGTTATTGTTTCACTCAGAAAAATAAGAAGGAGCACTGTTGCCTCAGTTATAGTTTCAGGCTTTCTTCACAGTCATTACAGGTATAAATTTATTTACTTTTTAAAATAAACAAAACCAACCAACCAACCAAAGTCTACAGACTTAGACAACAATTTTTATTCTTATATTGAGATGTTAGCAATCTTCTCCAAAGTTCCATACAATAGGAGCCAGCAATGGAAAACACTGGTCCCATACTACATCATATCTTATACACACTCAATTTGATCACATGAGGGTAAAAAGCACTATTTTAAGGTGTGTAAAAATATGAAATTACCTGTGATTTTATTACTCAGTATTATTGCTTACTATCCGAGCAGACATTTGAAACTACTATGTTCTACTTATTGAAACTCTCTGCCTGGGCTTCCCAAATTAGTAGTCTTCAAGTACTGCCAAAATATTGTATTTTCAAAAAGAAGCTGAAAATTATAATGTCCAGACTCTTTCCTCCTTGTTTGAGGAATAAAATTATTAAATCTGACTGAGCTAGGGTTGAAAAGAAGTTTGTATTGAAATAGAAATAAAACTGATGATGTTATTTTCATGTGGCTCTCACTAACCAAAGCAACAACTTGTACATAAATGATTAGGAAATTATGAATTCTAGACCATCAGGGTAGTTTATAAACTGTGATATGACTCTGATTAAATATATGAAAATATCAGTGTCACTGAACATTATTAGGATGAAGGTCTCAATTAAACCTTTAGCATCCTCAATATTTCTGGTTTCCCATGGGGTGATTGCACTCTTAATATAGGGCAAAATTCATATATTATTAACTAATTAATGAGTTTCTAAGATATGTGAAAACCTTTGGCATGAAACATCTCCCTAGATATTAAAGGTGACTAAAAGCACAGAAAAAGGACAAAGGGGAAGAGTACTCAAAGTGAGAATCAGACTCTCACTTACCTTTGTCATAATTATAGCTCATATCAAGTTCAATTTTCATGAGCAGTATGCAATGAGACATCCTTACAGTACAATGTGGAAAGTACCCTGTGGGCTTCAATTTACTGCTACTTTTTATATGCACTCTTAAAAGAAGCCAAGCATAAAATTTACTCATGTAGGTCCCTCTGCACCCATTATAGGCAGAGGGCAGGAATCACAAAAGGATCTCTTGGCTATACATATGCAAGGTGTGTGACTTACTAGAATTTCATATGTGAGTATGAAATAAAAATGTGTCTCAGCATGTGCTTTTCACTTTCTCTGCCTTCTCTGTTAAGGAGGAATAAAAGCATGCACACAGAATCATTTTTACTGGTTACACAAATAAAGATTAATTTGAAGAGAAATTGGCCCTCTGCACAGACAAAAGCTTGCACCCAAACAAACAAATCTGAAGTTTCAAACGCTGTTAATAGTTGAAGTGGGCTGATAGCTTGTGACAGATATACCATGTAGTACTACTTAGTAGCATATTAAAACTTTTCATCTCATCACAACATTCCAAAAACCTTCCAAATTATTTGACATCCTCATTGAGGACAGTAGCCATGTTTTTACACAACTTCTTCTCTGTAGGAACTTGAATGAAAAAAACCTATATAGCACAGTTCAAAATTTGATGGTGCTCTGTACAAACTCTGCTTGCCCAGAGAGTGCTCACCTGTTGTAAACATGCACAAAGTGCTGGACAGACTGGAACTGCTTCCTCTATGAGAGAAATGGAACTCTCTAGCTGTGCTCAAACAATTAGGTAGAGTTGGTATCCTCATTACAGCCTCTTTGAAGCAGGTGTTCCTTGCCAGGCACTGGGTACATTTGAGTGTTGATTCCT
The DNA here is from genome assembly GCA_013399875.1 of Gymnorhina tibicen. NCBI lineage: Eukaryota > Metazoa > Chordata > Aves > Passeriformes > Artamidae > Gymnorhina > Gymnorhina tibicen. The sequence continues at coordinate 17,980 of VXAZ01007278.1, forward strand.
TCCTGACACAAGAAAAGCAATATGCAGAAGTGGTAACTGAGTCAAACTGCTCTGTGGCTCACACCACTTACTCATGAAACTATGTTAGAAGCAGCAGCTGAAATTGCAGTCTCATATGGAGATTGTTTATACAAAAGCAGTATGTAGAAATTGAAGCTGTATAGGTAAAATTTAAGATAAAGCTGAAGTCTTTGAAAAACTCTCTTAGCACTACTTTACTAATGCATTTTCTTGTTCTGCTAAAATGAAAACAACTCAGCAGTCAGTACAAATGAAAATCTTCATTTAAAACTTCTGGTCGACATTAAATTGTTTTTTAACACAAAGGAGGCCTTAATTTTTCTTTTTTTTTAAATCAGGGGTTTTTTTCCGTATAATATTTCCTTGAGAAAAAAATGACAAAATTACAAAATAACCTTTCTGATACATTAATTAATACTAGAGACAGGTTGTGAAGTGACAGGTTTCAAACACAACCCTAGTAAAGTAAATTATGAAGATGTTAATAAATAAATAGAAAAAACATTCAAGTATAGAATTCACAAAATGAAAAAGTGGTGACATTTTGAATTTTTTAATGAAAGAGACTTTAAATTTGTTCAGGCAGCTTTACTGTTTTTTCTGAAAAGCAGAAAATACATTGGCATTATAAGGAACTGGTTTATGTAACTTTGCTTCCTGATTATTAACTGCAGACCACATTGGGAAAAATACAGCAAAACAGAAAAACCTATCACCTCTCATGTGTTTCAAGAGCCTCCAGGGATTTATTGCCCTTTTCTGAAAATACCATAATCAAGAAAAACTTGATAAATAAACTCCTGTCTGGATAACATTGCCTTTAAAATTATTAAATTTCTTTTGCAGACCTGATAGCCTTTAGGGCTGAAATTTATAGAACTTTTTTTTCCGAAGCAGTTATAAACATTTACAATATTACATCACAAAGTACTTGTCCAAGTAACTGTTGTATTAACTGTATCAAAAACAAGAAGCAGGATATCATAAAACTGACAGAGAAAGAAAAAGCATGTAGATGTTAATTTCTCATTTTATATAAGGTACAAAAAACTTACAAAGAGAATGTTTTGGTTTTCTTAGTACCGGATATGTCTGTGCAGTATGTGTTGTTCTTTTTTCCCATGCAACGAAGGTAATTGGTTTTTACTGCATTTTTACACTTTCCAGCTGAATAAACCTATACATTATCTCTATCTACATACCGTTGAATGTTTAGAGTGTGTTCAAACTGAAGCCCTTAAATGTAAGGCTCTCTCAAACTCTTTAAATCCACATGAAAAGGTAAATGTGGAAGGCATAACTTGTAGTAGATGTCTACCTTTAAATCTCTCTGGGGGTTGGGTGTCTGGGTCCATGTGAGGTTTTTGAAAAAATGTCCCCTTAGGCTCCTGAATGGAAACAATCTGAGTTTTAGAAAGGACAAAATCTTGTCGTTTTCATTGAAAACTATTTTCGTTAAAGCGTCTCTAAAACACCTTTTTGCGTGTTTTTCCTCAGTGATTCTAGCCCTTACTTTGATCTCCATTTAGATCTTATCATCAAGGGTTGCTTTGAGTTTCCAGCCCATTTAAAAAGTGAGGTTAAGTTACAGTTTAAATAGAAATGGTGGCAAGCAAAAAATAAAAATAATCAAGGCCTTCTCAGCTGTGCAAGTAGGGCTGTTGGACACCCAAATATAAGTCAATTAATAATTAATAATCAATCAATACATACATATACATACATAAAATATAAATATACTTGGTATTACAATATTTTCTCAGGTGACCAGACAACCTTATTTAGTCAGAATAAAATTTTTGAAACTTGGTTTTCCTTGGGCCCTTCAGAAATACCAGGAAGAACAGACTCCAGTTGAGCTACTCCTTCTCCTCTGGCTCCTGCAGCAGAATTGAAAAATTATTTTGGGAAAGAAATCTTCAGTTGATAAGAACTGCAGGACATTGCTATCTCCTGAACAAACTAAAAAATATAGAGGCTTTTATGGGGATATAGTATTTATTTTTAAAGGGACTGTATTGTTTACTAATTTTGCATACATTTAAAAATACTGTTGAAATTCTCTTGATTCAAAGAAGGCATTGCCCATAGCTTAACTACTGCAATCCTTGTTCATCTCTCTACAGAAACCAGGCTGCTCACTGGCCAATTTAGAATTAGACATTTTTCGAATTAACAGCACTCATTAAAAGTAATGAGTCTTTTATCCCCTTTTCAGTGGTTACATAGGAAGCAGGAAGATTTTTACCACAGTCTTAAATTAAAGACTAGAAGCAAAAACTTCCCCTACCGCGCTATACCAATAAATAACAGTCAATATGTGGACATGCATTTTGTAGATGTAAGAACAACATTTAATTATGTTATATCTCAATGCTAAATTGTATGTGAAATTGGTTTTTAAATTAAAATAAATACACAAACAGTATATAAGTTTATAGCCTATACTGGCAATATCAAAATCCAAATGAGATAATACATCTTATCCACAGAAGAGGAAATATTTTTTTTCACACACATTGAAACATTATTCTCTTCTATTCACTAGATGGGGAACAAAGAACAAGTAACAATTTCTTTTGTGTTTGGAATTATTCTTTATTTGCCCTGACCTGACACATTGCTTAATCTCAGATCTTCCACACAGTGCATACAATAAAACACAATTAAAATTAACCTTTGTCCATGAACAGTAAGATATATGGAATAATTTCATTTTATCTAAATTTATTGGAAAACTGGCTGCAGAACTGATTCTTTCCATGAAAAAATACCATTGAGCTGGGGGAAAAATCTGATCTTTATTTTTTTATTTTCATGAAATAAAAAATATTTTTCTATTTTCTTGAAACTTTACAGTTTCATTTTGGAAAAACAGGTGAGTATATTTTGGTATATCTAAAGATAATCCCTCCATTAAGGTCATTCTGGGGCCACTGTCTTCCTATGTCTGATAAGTCTGAGTCTTCCCCTGAAGGCTTTCATTCTAAAGACACTTGCATTTCCTAAGTAAAAGGCATTCTGACTCCGGTATGATGAAAAATTTAGCACTGAAGACTAACAGTCAACTTCTAATTCATGCAAATGATAAAACCAACAAAACATAAGGAAAGAAAGGTAACATAACCAACAGATTCCACCATCATTTAGCTTAAAACAGAGAGAATCACCTGCAATATTGTAACATCAGTTTATCTTCCACATGCTCCTGGCACTGTAACTAATGCTACCCATTCTGGTTAGCAATGGTGGCAGAAGGTGGAGAGAAGAGGGGAATACATGCACAAATTTTGGATTATTAGGTATTATTCTACAGACAGATGATTTCATGCATGTACCTCAGTAGTCACAGCAAAGCAACAAAATTTTCTTTTTGCACTGTTCTTTATTTCTAGTAGGTAATAAGTGTTTGATTTAGAAAACACTGGTTGCAATTCTGCAGTGTGTCTCATGTAGGAAGTTCTAAGGAAATATAATTACTCTTCTGGCTTGGTGAGTTATGAATCCATAAAAAAAGGGATTAGATGAAAATTGATGACTGAGAGCTACAAGTTCCTATGTCTTATTAATGATCTTCTAAAGGAACTGTCCCAGTAAATCAGGGGGGTTTTTTCTGTATTTTCCTCTGGTAATTTTAATACGAGAAAATAAACTTCTGAAATGTTAAGGATTCATGAGGGTAAATATAAAAATCAGGCTTTTGCAATCTGAACAATATTCTTTGGAGTCTTCCTGACACAAGGGAGCACACAGACAACTCTGCTCTCGGAGAAGCAGTGTCCTAAAATAACCAAAGTAATTATGTAAGGTAAAGAAATGACTGTTTTTTGATGTGAGTCAAAGAGTCATCCCAGGGCTCCTGTATCATGAATGTTCATAGAAAGCAAGTAAAGGCAGCTTTCCTTTATATCCCGGACTGAACCTGGAGAAAACCTAAAACAAATAAAATGAGTATGTTCCTTCCATCTGCGGTTTGTACTTTCTTGATTCTGAAGCTTGAGAAAAAGGACACAAACAAGCACTCACTTTTTTTTTTTTTAAATTTTAAATGGATAAGTAACAATTCAATAAAAGCTCTAAGTCAAATACTGTTTTCATAGTACACTGTACAGCATTTACTTTTACCTACATCTCTAACCTTTTAAATGTATCATGATACCATTAGTAATTGATGGGCTTGAAATCACTTCTCCTTCATGAGACAAAATTTTGGTTCTGTCTTATCTCTAATTCTAGAATAGAAAAATAATTAATATGTTGCAGAAGTTGTAAAAGGAAGCTGTGAAGATTCTGAAAACATAGAACTCAAGTTTCATTTAAGCTCTAGGGAGGTGCAATAAAAATTACAATATTTCCACATGAATAAGTAACATGACAAGTCCTGTAGAAGAGTGACAAAAAATTCACATGACACATGAAACGGACTGAAATCTGCAAAACTGACAAGCTTCCAAATCTAACTGCAAAATATGAAATTGGCACGAGGAACCATGTTCCAGTGAAATCCTTCAGGAACTGATTTTTGACCTGAGACTGCTTGGCAGTTTTATCAGTTATCAGAAAGGAGGAATATGATTAAGCTTTCAGAGAGATGATAAATGGTATAAAGGATCATTTACTGATACAATGTAGTCTAGTATAGTTGGGCTTAAATGCACAGTACAGCCAAATGCAGCTACGTTTCAGGAATAAAAAATGTAGAAAATACGGGGAATATTCCCCCCATGTGGGGAAGTCAGCCTGGGTACTGGAAGGGAGTTTGACTAGAGTTTGATGTTTATAGTTGATTATCCATGGGATACAGATGTGCAGTACAACATGGAACCAATAGATCTACATGTAAATCTATAGACCTCTCAGCAGAAAAGTATCAGGAAGTAGCTGCAAAGTCATAAATTCTCATAATTTCATAATTTCAATTTAACATAGTCTTCTTGGGAATTTCTGAATATTCTTAATTTTTTTCAAGTTGAAGGACATACACCTAAAGACTCTCTTATACATTTTTTAATAGCACTAATTAATCTGTTATAAAGGTAGAATGACCATATTTTTTAAAACTGAATCAAATTAATTGTAATAATATAGATTTTGGAATTTTTTGCTACTGGTAAAAAAAGAAAGAAAACATGATGACTTCTCAAGAAATTTCAAAAGTGCTCTCTAATACCAGAAAAATGTTTCTCTTGATGTCATTTTTCCTGCAAATGTCATTTCCCATGGAGAGAAAAGTTAGATTTTTTATTTGAGATTCAAAATTCTGCTAATTCACAGTTCTTCGTCATTATAACAGAAAGGAAAAAGATAATGTAATTTACAGGCAAGTAGTCAGTCAGTGAAACTTTACTTCATTCATACAGAATCACCAGACTCTGATTCAATTAAATCAAATAGCTCACAGGTATTCAAAGAATTTTTTAAGTCTTTATTTATCATTCCCCCCACTCCTCCTCTTGAGAATGCAGACATTCTTAATGTCATTATTTCAGTTAAAGGATTTCTTTTGGTAAAGGAATAATTCTAGTATTATAATAAGACAACTAAATTTTTGGTATATTAATTTCTGGGTAGAAAAGAAGGTATGTAGTATTAAGTAACCAAAAAATAGCTTCCAAACTTATTTTATATTATTTTTATTTTTTTCTGTAAAAATTATATAATCTTCAAAAGAAATGGGATATTTTGTGATTAATTCTGTCTGTTTATTGCAGTGGGTAACAAAGTAAACTAAACAAAAGTTTTCAATATTAACACGCTGTTTTTTAGGGAAGAAATTTTAATCTGCCTGTTGTGCATATTTTGTAAAAAAATATCATTTAGAGATACATTTCATTAATCTTTGGGTTTTGCACATTGAATAGAGTCTGAGGATGCCTTAAAAATAGGAAAAATGTAAAAAAATAGCTGTGCTGGTGCACAGGCAGAGGGAAAAATGTCATTATGCTTTGCTTTTTGAATCTGTTTCCTGATTTTTTAAACACATCATTTGCATTTACATTTTCCAACAAGGAAAAAAGACCCCACTTTAGCATATGGGAGCTCATGCAGGGTCTGTTTCCTCAGTCTTTATAATTTAGATGTGGTTTCTGAGTGAAGACTCAGTAGCCAATCAGTCCTCCCAGTCCGCTGTGGCTGCAGGTGGAGGACTGAGGGGATGTTGCTCTGTGTGTGGATATGTACATCCCTGCTCACAAAAGAGCTGCCATTCCTGAGTGATTTGTGGCACAACCATCTGAAGAGAAGCTGAGATTACCCAGAGGGTGACAGTGCTGTAGGCACACACCGCAGTGAATAAGTCAGTCCCCTCTGACTTGTGAATGTGCTAAGGTATGCTGGCTGTTGATGACAACGTGCTTCTTAGAACTTCAACTCTGATATCAGCGAGTTAGAGAAGTCACCTCTGGAGCAGAAATCCTGATAGTGTATTTAAAGTATTGCCCTTAAGAAAGCACTGTGGAGTCAATTGGCTGTTACATTTTCCCAGGTGTTAATGCAGAATATTGGGTATTTTCTCTTCCTTTATGTTGAAAGAAGAAGGTGGGGTAAGTCCAAAATGAATTATTTGAATGCAGAGGAATTGCTGATACTTTATATAATCACTGATTCAAATAGGTAGCGATTAACTATGACCTTCTTCATGCATTTCATTTTGCTTGTAAAAAGGAATTGCCCTACAGGTGTTTCAATATGAAGCAATCATACTCTGGATACTACATGTATGAGTTGAGCAATGTTTTACTTTCTTTTAAAAGCGTTGACATTGATTTTTTAATATATGTAATTGAAACCACTCATTATTACTTACCTTTTATAAGCCTCTGCTCATAAGCTGCAGAAGCAGCATTCCATAAATCCCATTAAGCAACTACTACAATGCCCCACTGATCTAAAAGTTGAATACATTTGCAAAACAGGTATCTCACTTTTCAGGTTTTCAGAAATTTTAGAACAAATCCCTCTCCTGAAAAAGCCAGAGGTAACTGCAGTCTTAAGTTTTAACCTTTGAGAACCTTTCACATATTACTGAGTTATCAGCTGGAAGTGACATTTCGACACACTCAGTAGATAGTTGTGACATATTAAATACCACCAAGTATGAAACATTTCGTTCTCTAGTGCATCCAAGTTTTATTTATATCTAGGGTAAAGTGCAAGCAGAAACTTTGCATGTCCTGCACTGTACACTGTCCTACGTATCAAAAACTGGAGAAGTGTTGTTAACGAGAGATAATGGCAAGATACCCTGGCATCAGTCTGCTCCTACATTCCCTCCTTTTCCTGTACCAGAAAAGTGAACATTTCACCTGGTGTAGAAGACACTCCTGCTGGCTTACATCAATAGAAAGTGTTACCATCTGACCAGATGAAGTGAGAATTAACATTTCCCAGCACACCCCAAAAACTTACCTGGTATACATGAAATTACGGACTAATACTAAGCCACTCACTTGAAGAGAGTTCATTGCAGACCACAGATTATTCTTATTCTGCTTTTGCTAGATAAGTAAGGCATGATCTCAAAGATAGTCTAACTCGTTTAGTTAAGTAGAGACACAACAGAGGATGATTCATCTCACTTGTCTTTAGCATCTTTAGCAATGGGAGGGAGCTGAGATGAAGCCATAGACCTGCTGTCTAATAATAGTTGAGTCAGACGAATCCCAACATGATATTATGGCTAAATTGGTGTTTCATTTCTGTGTCAGCAAAGTAATAAAATCTCATACTTTAATAAAGTCTCCTGGCACGCCCAGAGATAAGGTGAAAGTCAGCCATGATTTCAAGTTGTTATACACTGAACATTTTTACACATGTTCTTCATGCAGCACAAGTGGTTCAATTTCAGCTACCTACAGACATAAATTAGGTTTTATTAGTCAATCTTTTGCTGAAGAAAGTCAGCAGAAAAATATGTATATAAGTAGAGGGTGAGTTACTGCTATTGCATTTCACTTGTATGTTTTTTTGTTTTGGTTTTTTTAAAGAAATTTTTAAGGAAGATAAAACTGTTGAGAGGAAAGGTACATTGGAAGGAATTGCAACTTTACATTTTTCAGAATTTGTGTAAGTCCCAGCTACATACGCCACTAGTGTTAAGATCCTCATTCTTCAGTCTTCAATCACATACCCTGCTAAACCAGAACTGTAAATAGCAAAGCTGTCTAGTGTCCTAATATTGTGGCATCACTGAAAGTTTACAGTGCCACAGGGACCTTTTATGTTGTCATCACACTGATACATGTCCTGTAAACACTGTTGAGATCTTACAAGTAAGCTTTCAGTATTTCTGCCCCAGTTTTAGGAGCTTTGTGAATCACATAAGCCACATTTACAAGCACAAGTTATAAATTCGAGGTTATCTTACTCATGTTTTACACCCTCTGGAGAACTATACAGACACTAATATAGAAAACTAGTCATTTACTATTTGCTGGCATAGTTTTAGGCTGCATAACCACCAATACTGACACAAGGGAGACGGTATGAATATACAGCAGCCTGCTCTTGGCTTGTACTCAAACGGTCATGAAACCACAACTTGCAGTTGCATTTCCAATCAAACTGATGAGGTAATCTAAGTGTTCATCTCCACTGAAAGAGTGGAAGCCCTACCCAGTATCGCACCCAGATGCACGTTTTCACTGTAAACTTTATGTCCCAGCTATTTCCTACACCGGCCATGAACTAATGCAACTAATTAACCTGGCAGGAAATGAACCATAATGAAGACAACCATTTTGTCCTACTTTGAGCTGGTGATCTGCAAGATGGTACACATATCAGGGCACACACGAAACTGTGACCATGCTGCTAGAACAGCAGCAGGGGTAGGCAGAGGAAAAATAAGGAAAAGGAACAAATGCTTTTTTTGGCAAGAGCAGGTGGTTTGGTAAAGTGAGCTACTCAGGAAACCACATTTTGAATATAGGAACTGCTATATTTATATGAAGGAGAAATGTTTATTCATGTTTCCATATGAAATTAATTGTAGAATATAATCTCTCTCTTTTTTTATGGATTCAACCATCCTGTTCCCAAGATGTCAGCTAGAAAAATTCTATGCTGAGGAATGGAAACAGAGAGATATCTACTGGTATTTAGTGTTTCAAATATGTACACACAATGCATGAAGAAAAGCAGAAAGTCATGTTGAACAAAGCATAAATATAAACAAAAAGTGGTGCAAATGGAGCCACAGAAGCCACTCGTGAAAGATATCATTCCTAAAGAGTGTCTTCAGAATCTAGGTCTACAGCAGTTTTTGTTCTTCACGTGCTTGTTGTTACTTCCTTTCTTTTCCTTCTTCATCTTCCAGGTCTAGATTTTCTATCTCCCTCTTGCCTTTGATATGATAAGGGTAAATCCAGAATATTCAAAGTTGCAAGAGAGATTGATCATGCACTCTGATTTAATACAGATGTTTGCTGATTCTGCAGCACTGATAACAGAGGGGCTGCTAACACATTTCATAGTGCTCTGGGTATTCTGGAACTAGGGAGTGATAGGAGATTAATCTCACCTAACCTTAGCTACCAAAAAGTTTGGTCTAAAGTAGTAAGCTATGCTGTTTCTGTAGTTAATGGAAAGAGGTGTATATCTTCAGAGACTAATGCATCTCATTTCTGTTGGATGGGCGTTTTGAAATGGAACAAATTCCTCTTAGGACTTACCTATCTCTTCTTAGCACTATAGACAAAGTCTCAATTATTGGGTTATATCAGACACAGCTGTAATATCAGATAACAGCCAAGATGATTCCAGAGAAATAGGGATCTGTTTGCAAGCACTAATCTTTTGATAGCACAGTAGGAAATGTGATACAAATGAAAACTTTTGTTGTTCACTAACAACACATAGGCGGATAACTTTGAAAAAGATTATGTAATCCGTGGCAAGATTTGTAGATACTTTATTTATCTATATATCTACTTGCTATGAAGAAAAGGGGAAAAGAAGAGAACAAGCTGAAGCTTGACTTTAACATAATTTCCCATCACGTTAATATCAAATACTATATTACCTTGTATAAAAAAGTAGTCCAGAATCACAGCAGGGAACTCTAAAGCATGTTCAACTGTCATATATTATAAAATTTAAGTCTCCTTATTGCTGGGAAATATTATAAATAAGTAGTTTTTTATGTTGTTTTTTGATCACTCTACTATCTGGGTTTGATAGGACTCTGCTTTTGATTTAAAGTCCTAAATTAATTTCTTTAAAGTTTTGCAATGTTTTTCAATAGCTGAGATGAACAGAAATTCTTAATTTATAAATCCTCTACAGAAATAAAAATGCACTGTCAATATAGGATGTGAATAATATAGCAACCCCCCTATTTAAAATAGTTACAAAATTTTGCCTGTTTTCAAGAGCTAGGAAGTGTCATCTCAGAATAGCCTTTAGAAAGCATTTGCTGTATTAATGTCAGCGACATTAGCTCTGTAATACGGATTTAGGTACGATAGACTTTTGTACCTTTAGGTATTTACATCTTCACTCTTAAGTGTGACAGTAGAGGCCATTAAAGGTTGCTGAATTTTGATTAGGCTTTCTAGATGGTTGAAACCAGAACATCATATGAAATATTTTACCTTTTATTGATTTGGGATTGCAAAAAACTTGGGAATGAATACAACCTTTGGAACTGCAACTGTTTGGTACACATTGTTAAACAGAGGTATTTAAAATCTTTATTTTGAAGTACTGGCTTTTACACATTGGAGGAAAGTAATCATGTTATTTCTTCTATCTTACACTTACTCATCTTTCTTGCATACTCACTGGTATCCAGTGAGCCCCTCCTTGCAGCCATTTCTTTCACTGTGCTGAACAATGATTTGGCAATTTCATGTGTATAGATAGATATGCAGAAGTCAACCAAAATCAATGGAGCACAAAGAATCACACAGTTTTAACTGTAAAGCCTTAATTTGTGTTGTTTTTCTAGTTAAGTGCTAATGAGTACAAATCCACCCTGTGAAGGCAACCGCGTGCATTGTCATAGACAAATTTAAATCAATACTGCTCCAGGCAGTCATAGCAGAAGTTGCAGCTTGAACATACAAGCAATCAAATTGTAAGTACTTGAAGTGATGGTCATGTCATTGTGCATCTCTAAGATAGCCACAACCATTTTAGGACTATTATAAAATAAAATAAAATAGAATGAAAGAGAGCTTGTACTCAATGTGTCAATCCTTTCCTGCATATCTTTCCTGGAATGATAAGATTAAAAAGCTCATCACTGGAAAGTTTTTCAAATGTCCACCTAGTCCTCAGCCTTAATACTTTAATTTCTCCTCAGATTTTACATTTTAAAAATTAATTTGGGGGTATTTTCTGGAGGAAATATAACATCAAATATTTGGAATTTTTTTGAATCATTCTGTTTTTAAACTACTCATTCTGTAGTTAGTTTCTTTTTTCCCCTGAAACATTTCCTCCCTATAGAAACAAAGAGTAAAGTTTATCTTTTGTCTTCAAACAAAAAAATTTTGAAAAAATCCAGATGACATTAGACCAAACAGGCATTCCTAAGAAATTATGAAATCCCTAATAAGGTATCACATCAATATAGTGCAATATCACATTCCTTTCAAGTTACTGAATGTCTTATCAGATTAATGAGTTGTACTAAACATGTGTGACAAACAAACTCTTAATATATCATGAAATTAATTTGCAAAATTTAAACAAAAAATTATTTCTTCAGTGAAGCTGTCAAATTTTATTATAAATTTTTGGTTCTAATAATGTGAGATAAAATTTGGCAATTCAATAGCACATACTGAAATATGCCTTTCTCTTTCAGAAACATATTATGATACGACTGGTGAAACTGTCATTAGGATGATACTATTATCATATTAATGACACAGGAATATATTAAAAATGATCGCCAATTCCCACGCACCCACCTCCACCCCCAAAGTCTGGAAGCTAAAATAAACCTCCATCATTCAGTTAAAGTTGCTTTGGTGGTGGTGTTTTTTAGTTGCTTGTTTTTCCCACAGAATATTGATTTTCGGAGATTTTTATTTTGAGGAAGAATTTGCTTTTTCTGTGAAAAGCTTTCTCACCCCTAGACCATAATTGTATCCATACGGTTCTTACTCTCCTCAGGTTTCCTAAAATAGCATGAATTCCTGTGAGGCCCTTCCAGTAGAAATATTCAAAGAAACACCAACAAACTGTCAATGCAACGGTATCAGTGTGATTTCATTTCTGGTAAGGTTAAAACATTTTTCCTCTCTGATGGATCATGGACTCCCTTCAGTTATTCACAATTGCATCATCTCTGAGCTGAGCAACAAAAATGCCACACAGTACCCTGAATCATAGAATCATAGAATCATAGATTGGTTTGGTTTGGTTTGGTTTGGTAGGGACCTTAAAGACCATCTGGTTCCAACCATCCTACCATGGACAGGGACACCTTCCACTAGACCAGGTGGCTCAAAGGCCCATCCAACCTGGCCATGAACACTTCCAGGGATGGGACATCCACAACTCTTTTGGGCCTGATATTCCAGAGCCTGATGACCTCAGCAGCTGCAGAATACTGCAGTGTGCCACCTAAGAAAAAAGTGTCTACCCATTAAATCTGTCACCTGTTCAATATATTGCTCTACTCGTGAAACATAATACTAAATTCAAGGTCTCTGTCATCACCTTCAAGGCCACCCACAGCCAGCTCCAAACTTGTCTAAGGCAGCAAACAAAATGGTAGAGTGTTTGTTGATGGTAACTTCAGCTTTATGAAATAATACTGTTCTTTTGTTTATACAAAATAATTGTTTCCTTGCTTTTTAAAAAGGCGCTATGATTATACAAGTAGGAGAAAAATATTTTTCTGGAGTTTTTAAAAATATGTTGGATTAATTTTCAAGTCAAATTAAGACAAACAGACCACAGCTCAGTAGAAATAAAAAATTCTAGTCAACAAAGAAGATTTTCAAGATTATTTTTGTTTTGATATAGAAGAAAACCAAAGTAATTTGATTTATTTTCTATAAGTTCAGCATTTCACTTGCTCAGAATGACAGGAAGCAGAAAAATGTAAATAGAAAACTGTAAAGATTATTCCTATGTCAGTTTAAAATTATCTATATTCCATACAAACTGAATTAATAATGGAACAACTTTTCAACGTCTATTCGCCTCAGGTGTGGAAATGGAAGGAGGTGGCTGATAGTTGTTAACACTTTTTGAAGGTTGTATGAGTGATGAGAATGATAATAGGATGGCTGACTGGCTGGAATGTGAAAAGTAAGCGTATTGCTATGCAATTATCTGTACAGAATACAGAGACGGAAGACCATGTGGGTGGAAATGTCACGTTACGACAGAATTTGTGTTCTCATAGATTGCTCAGTGTCTTTTTCTTTCCAGACAGCATTTCATGCACAATAGAAATGAACTTCTATAGGACAGGAAACTCGTCTATTTGCAATTTATAAATACCTTTTAATGGAGTGCTATGTTTCTCTAGTTTTCAGTGTCACACGGAATGGATTAAAATACCAACAGGCAGATTCACATCAGGTTGAAATTACCAACTTAAACAGCAGCTATCAACAGTATTCTGTCAAGAAACAAAGAAGATGCTTGATGTGGGTGGCCCTGCAGAGATCTGTCTTATGTCCTGCGTTTTTAATAGTTTCATTAACAACCTAGGTGACTTATTAGCCTTGGCATTCAACAGTAAACTGTTGAGTGCTGCAAACCCTTCAGAGGACAATTTGTGAATTTAAATTCATCCTGATAAATTGATGAAATGGTCAGAAGTCTTAAAGAAGAAACTCAACACAGTAAAGTAGAAAAACTGCACACATAAAGAAAAATAAATCAAAATATATAGTGACAATAGCAACAGGAAAGATGGGCTGGGAAAGATGCAAATCTGAGCTATGGAGGACTGGAAATGTGTCCAAGTAAACAACTACTGCTGCACAAGTAGTGTTTTCTAACATGCTAGGAAATGAGTTGCAAGCCAAAAATGAGGTGAGCTGTAATTATTCCTCTACAAATAATGTAACCGCAAAACTACTTTCAGGTTCATAAGTCATTAGGAAACTGGAAAAAACTAGAATCAGGCAGAGGTGAATAAAATTTCAGTAGAGCATGTGGGACAAGTGAAGAAAGAATGGAAAACCTGGAGGACCGCTTTTATGTTATTTTAAAAACAGGAGTTTGCATCCCAGGAGAGAAAGGAGAAATAAGTCCCAGAGATTTTATCACAGTCTCCCAGGGTGAAAGTATTTCTTTAAGAGAGGTAGTGATTTTCAATCATAGAATCATAGAGTCATGGAATACCAGGTTGGAAAGGGATCACCTGGCCCAACATTTCATGGCAAAAGTATGGCCTAGACAAGACGATCCAACACCCTGCCCCACTGAATCTTAAAATTGTCCATTGTTGGGGAATCTAACTGAATGTCCCAGTGTAGTCTCTGGGAAGATAATTCCAATGGCTGATTGTCCCCATTGTAAAGAATTTTCCTCTTGTGTCTAATCAGGATCTCCCCAGGACTAATTTGTGTGTATTACCCCTCATCTTTTCCACACGACTCCTTGGTAAGAGAGAGCCTCCATCTATACAGTCACCCTTTAAGTGCTGAATCATAGTGAGAAAGTCTTCCCCAAGCCTTCTTTTCTCAATCCATTGAACAAATGGAACAAATCCATTTCCCTCAGGCTTTCCTTGACAGGCTTCCCAGTCCTTTGATCATCTTTGTTGCTCTTCTTTGGACCCTCACCAGCCTGTCCAGAACTTTTTTTGTATAGCAGGGACTAAAACTGAACACAGTATTGCACGTGTGGCCTGGCAAGCACTAAATTGAGTGGGATAACGATTTCTTCATCTCTGCCAGTGATGCCCTTGTTGATGCAAGCTAGAATCCCACTTGCTTCTTTGCTGCAGCAGCACACTGCTCAGTCACGTTGAGCTTATTGTCTGCCAGGACTTGCAAATGCCTTTCCACAAAGCTCCTATGCAAATGGGTAGATCCCAGTGCTATATTCCTGGATTATATGTTGCCATGGGCAAAACTTTTACTTGTTGCTCCTCCAGCCTATCGAGGCCTTCCTGCAGAGTTCTGAAGTGTTTATTACCCCACTCAGTTTGTAATCTTTGGCAAACTTTATCAGGGCACACTTGAGCCCAACTTCCGTATGAAGATATCACACAGCGGTGAGCCCGATACCCATCCTGGGGAGACCCCATCTGTGAGAAGTTGCCAGTTTCCAAAGGAGCTGATTACCACCACTCTCTGGGTGTGGCCAGGCAGCCAGGTCCCCACCCACTGCACAGACACCTTGTCTAGACTGTCACACAGTAAGTTCTCTAGGAGGGGGCTGTGAGAAACCCTACCAAAAACCTTGGAGAAATGCAAGCAGAAAATTTCCACCACCCAATCCCTGCACAGTTTCTGTGTCCTTAGTTTTCTGATCACCAGGATAAGTTTTATCTTCAGGAACCATGGTTTATTTGAAGCATTAGGAAAATTTTAATCTTATCAGAGGTCTGTAAAGGGAAGAAGGCAGTAAAGAATTGATATAGATGATATCTCTTTATTCCTGTGTTTCTAGTGGTGTTTCAGATTTGTATATTTTGCAGTATGTCTATTTATTATTAAAACACATTCTAATATAGTAAAAATATAGTAATCTCTTATTTACATAAAAGGTCAGACGAGTTAACTACGTATAGTTAACTATGCACAGAGTCTCAAGATTTCTTAAGCAAGTTTCTAAAATAGATAGAATTTCAAAACTTTTATAATGGTTCTTATAAAATCCACAACAGAATGGAGTCTTTTGACACTTTTCATGATGTTATACTCCTTGCATTTAAGAAGAAAAGAGAAAATTAATACGTTTAAAAATGTTAAGTATATTGGGAATATCTCCTTTTATATATATTGTTTCAGGTTTTAGAACTTTCTAATAGTTGCTTTCATCTTGACGATTCATGAAAAGACAGTAAAAATATCTCAAAATACGGATCGTTTAAAAAAGTTCTTCTCTGTAAAAATTTTGTGCCTAAAAGGAAGGGTTGTAGTAATCACAAAGCAGAAGAGATCCTCAAAATTTAGATTAGAACCATTACAGATTAAGCAACTTAAACACCAAGCAATCTCAAATTGGCATCAATACTAAAAAGAAAAAAAACCAAAACTCATTTAAAAAAAAAAAAAAAAAAAAAAAAACAAANAAAGAGATCAGAAGACATAAGACATCTGTTTCTGCTTAAGATTATGCACTTAAATTAAAAAACAACACCCAAACAAAAATGGTGCAAATGGCAGGCAGGAGTACTGAAAAGAAGCGGTTGCATGGACTATTCCTATTTTATGTTGCACCTTGGATCTGTGATTTAAGATCAGGGACACAGCTTAAAGGAAACAATTCCTGTGCCCAAACCTCTTTCCAGGGGTCTTGGGGTGGCAAGGCTCATCCACTAAAATTGGATGAGAACAGACACATGACGTCTCAAAGGACAAATGTATGTTTCCTAATTCATCTGTGCTAAAGGGGTAAGACATCTGCATCTGTGCATTTCTGGTGTAGATTTCTGCATATTTCATCTCCAGAATCCCTTTCCCTTAGGGTGTGGTATCTGAGGGTGCAGTGTCTGACCTTGCTGGTCCCTGGCACGTGTGCTCTAATCAAGGATAATTCTGGAGTTCATGCCCGGGTTGGTCAGGTCTGTTTCTCTGTCTTTCTGGGAAACCTGCTACAGTGTTTTACAACTCTCACTATAATTTATGTACATATACATGCACACATGAATTTACCTTGCTACAACATATTGACTCTCCTTCTTTTGTTGTGTCACCACGGGAACTTTCCTAAGGAACTTGCCTCCAAGATCTTGCAGTTATTCTTGATCAGTTTGTGCCCTAGGACCACAAGCAGAAGCCCCTACTCAAGAAGTACCCTTACTTACCTCCCTTATCAACCTCTGCTTTAACAGGGAAGCATAGCTGTACCCAGGAGCTGGCTAGGCCTATGGTGAGTCAGAACTTCAGAGTGATGTAACGATATTGCAGTTTTGGATTTGTGTAGGATCTGATGCCATTTTTTTCCTCAGCTAAATCACAGTAAGTAGTGTTTTCCCTGAGGGAAGAATGGGTTTTGGAAGCTGAAATGGGAGCAAGAGGATGAATGATGGGTGAATGGAAAAATTTAGTCTTCCCTCAGGCTTATATGCTAGGTAAATTTACTTGAATGTGCTTGCCAAAACCCAGTTTACTTTAGATATCCTGGTTCTTGGGTCTTTACAAGCTAATTTCCACTATGAATTTCTCTTTTTCTCTGCCAAGTATATTTATAAAACAACATCTTGTTCTCAGTCTCGGCAGTACTCACATACCACTTCACAAGTTGTCAAAAGCTTAGTCAAGCACTAAGAAAACCCAAACTCACATAATTAAGTTAAACTCAGAACAAATGTTGTCAGCCTGTATTTCGACTGAAGTTTACTACCTCTTTCAGAAAGCAAGAGCCTCAAAACTCACTCTTTTATCAATTATACTAGCTGGTCTAAAAACAAATTGTGCATATTCTTCCCTGTAAACCTTGAATCAACTAAACAAAGTCAAAGTAGAGCTTGAAATTTACCAAAGTGATAAAAAGCTGATAATTGTCAGCAATGCCTTTTTGATATTCAAAACTAACAAAAATCAAATCTGCATAAAAGATTAGAAGGCTGCTCTCCTGTTCATTTCTCCATTCTTCTAGGCAAGGCTTTGTTTGAGTAGTGCTTGTTGATCAAGCTAATAATTTACAATGATTTTGTTATGTGTGTGGATTTCTCTGTTTGAATGCGGAAGACTCAATTAAAATGTGTCAGACCTTAGGCCAGGCCAGAATGACAAAACCAAACAAAACAACCAATCCTTCTTTTAAACTTTTTCCTGAAAACCCTTCAGTATCAATAGAACTGAGTTTCTCACCCACATTCATCTGCTATTCACTACATTGTTATGAGGGGAGCCAAATTTCCAGCCTCTGACACAGAAGGTGTCTGCTTCTTTTGAACACAGGGTGTCAGCTCTACTACTTGTGTTTCTTTGGTGGCTGGAGCCCAAAGGCAACCAGAAAATAAAGAAGAATATGTTATGCTTTTTCAAGATAAGCATGGACAAGTTCCTTGCAAAGGACCTGCCGTGACACCTGGAATAAATTGGCCTTACTTAGATCACTGTTGGAAGTTGGTTTTCTTTCAAAAGTGCAGAAGTGCCTGCTCTGACCCTGGATTCTTGGGTTTTTCACTAGCCTTGTTGTTTCACAAGCTTGCTTACCCACAGTGGAAATGATAGGGTGAATGTTTCCCCTGAAAAATAGCATCTTCGGTTTTGGGTTGTTTTTTCAGCCAGGTGTAATTCACCCTGCAAGTGCAGAACCATTTGTGCTGTACAATGGAAGAGAAGGCAAGACATGGAGAGATCCTGGGGAGCATCATCTGCAAGAGAAGGCTGTGGAAGGGTGCTTAAACTAGCTGACTATCTATTTGATGCTTGAAATTAAAGCAACTCTTCTAGCAGTTTTGGGGTTTTTTTTCCTGCTGATATAGTGTCAAACTTTCAAGAAGTCTTATCTTTCTTTCTTTTCTTTCTTCTTTTAGAAATTAATGATAAATGTGAATGAAAATATCAGATTACTGCATAAAAATGTCTTAATTATTGATTCATAATTGAAACTAGATTTATGACTATAATTCTCAGTTACTCTTACTGGAAAGACTATAACTTTTTTAAATTTAGAAACATTTTCCCTTGTGAGAGAAGATCAGAAACTACCTCGATCATTGCAGTTTCACTGCAGGTTCACTGGATTGCCTGAATATTGTACCAAAAACTATGTTCAAACACTTAAAAATGTTTAAATGAACATGCAAGCTGTGTTCACCGGAACCTTCTGGCCTGCTTCATGAGGCCCTGAACAGCTCTCAGAAAGCCTTCTCTAAATTCACCAAAACCTGTTGCCTACAAAGACAGTAAAATGTAACTTTACAGTAACAGCAAACTGCACATGAAGACATCTCAGGTTTTAAAGGGACTCCCAGCAGCAGCTATGTCTTCCAGCATTTCTGTTTCATGATGACAGCTCTAGTCACAGAGATAAACAATATTATTATTCAGTTAACCACAGTAGTGTCCCATTATTATGTAGATATTTAACTGGTATAGCAGTGATTATTATGAATTTATCTACAACCCATGCTTTTCAGCATTTTCCCACTAAAATTTATTATTTCTTTATATCTGTTTAAATTACAATATTGCCATTATTTGTTATAAATTTCTCCTCTGACTCATCTCACTGCTTTACAGAGGAATTTGTATCTTTGGGTCTGCAGTACTCCCATTTTATACCCAGCCCATTAAAAAGAAAATCCATAAAACCCTGCAACTTCAGGGAATAGAAATTAAAACAAAAACTAAATACAAGAGAATAAAAACCACTAACAGTCTCCAGGCTTTTGTTTGTTCGATTGTTTGTTTAATCTATGTGCTTCTATTAGTTTGTAAGAAAACAGTAGTTTTATGGCTAAATGGAATAAGACTACCTTTTTTTTCCATTTGTCATCATTTATGACTCATTACCACAGCACCAGTTGTGACAGCATTAACATTTTTGAACACTTGAGCCTCAGCTTACAGTGGGACACTTCCCATTGCAGCATGAATACATACTAGGGCAAATAGTCATTTCATTCAACTATAAAATGAATGCATTAGCAAATCATTGGTGACATATCAACCTCCCTTCTGGCTTGGCAACTAAATTACAGAGGGTGTATTTAATTAAACAAACCTCCAAATTAAAATCTAAACCCCACAACTGAATGCAAATTAATGGTTTTTTCATGATCTATGGAATTATTTGTAGCAGATACTAGAAGAAATACCCATAAACTGTTCCTAAAAAAATACATGCCTTCTATAATGTTGCTTTACTGGCACTCTGACTAGGTATAGCATTTCACTGTAAAGCTCCTGGGAATGCTAAGAAATTTCACTTTATTAGTATGGGGCATATAAGGCTTTCACTATATGGAATTTCTTGACTCTCCAGGAGTGACAAGGATCAAGGTAATCCCCATCTGTAAACCAGAGGTATTAATAAGTTATTAAATTTTATGGTATGTTATATTAAGACCAGCATTATTTACATATTTTAATGATGGCTCATGAAATCTGCGCTGCTGATATTCTGTCACATGTTATAAATCCACCAGAACCCTACACAGAAAGAATGCAACGTATATGTATGAGGTTTAAGGGACAGAAGCAGCCATTTCTTTACAGCTTGGAATGACGGAGCTGCTTCCACATTCAGAGATTTGTTGATGTTGCCTTTACTAATATAACACCTTGAATCAAAGAAAAGTTATGCAGAAGCTTTTTTCATTTTTTGAAGGGGATTTTGTACTCTTATCTGTCGAAAAAGTGATCATCTGCTTAGACTGTAAAATGTTCAGTCCAAGACCTTCGTTTTGTGAAACTTAATTTTTATTTTTGCTTCTCCTGCCAGTGAGCTCCATATCAGTCCATTATCCATACCGACAGCTGTGAATTAGCCTAATCAAAACACAGTTCCTCATCTGAACCTCTAAGTTTACAACTTGTCAGAAGCAGAACTTAGCAATTACATCTGGGTTTCAAGATGTCCCTCCGTGCTAGAGCAGGCTAACCAAGCTGGACTCAATGAATATGTGTCTTTGATGGTCTCTTGAGGAGGTTTCCTACAGGAAGTACTGGCCATTCCTTGTACACTCTGGAGCAACAGATTATTAACAGGTGCTGCCCCTGGCCCACAAGAACAAGTAATCCTCAAGCCATCTGTTCCAGGCCATAATCATCACAAATGTGCCTCGATGGGTGAGAAAAGTGACAATCCGAGATCCCAAAGTAACTGTTATCAACAGAACTACCTCACTGGAAGGTGAATATGGAAGTAGAATTTCCTCAAGTCTATGTGCCATTGGAAATAATGTAGCTACACATTTTTGTATATAATGTAAAGTAAAATATGGGCAGGGCTAATTACAAAGTTTTCACCAATATCTTGGAAAGAAAGTGGTGTGTTCCATCATATCTGATCAACCTAGCATATTTTGAAAGAATTTTTACCCATGAAAAATTGTGCCTACCACTAGGTTGCATTGCAAGTATCAGTAAAGGTAGATTTCACTTCAGTCTGATTTACGGCACATTAAATCATGAGCAACTTCTCTGAAACTTCTAAAACAGCTTCTCAGAGTGAAGACTTTAACCCATGTCAAACCTAATAAGCAAGACCAGGAGTGAATGCCACGAAGTTCTTCCAGTGTTTGATTGTTATACATAACGTGTATCCCAAATTAGCATTTTTATTCCATGCCTTAAAAGAAGGACAGGTAGTGAAATTGCTGTTTCATTTCATTCTACATAAAGCCATAATTCAAAATACTTTTTACATCTCCTTTTCTACATATGTTTGTTATTTCTGTTTCACATTTTGGTTAAAGTTTTCAGTGCCTTGCATATATTGCGCCAGCACATATGTGACAAAATTATTGCTGACATTTGACTTGAATTATATCCTGTATTCCTATATCCTTGAACAGTAATGGTGTTCTGGAGTAATTGATATTAAAGCTTTACAGTTTTGTTTATTTGTTTGGGTTTTTTTAAAAGCAACTGCATTACTCATCAGACAGCATTTCAATGTCAAAAAACTGAAGATACTGGCTTGAACATATTCCAAGGACCTCAGTTTAGCAAAAAACCTTCCTTAAAATGTCAGAAACATAATGAAATGACACATCTACAGTATTTCACAAGTGAAAATATCCAGATCCCAGTGGAAAGACGTCATAATTTTATGACTGATTTTTAAATTACTTTGACTATTGTCAAATTTTTGGATTTAATACTTTGTTTGAGAAGATGTCCTGAAAATGAAAACATGCTTTGAATATATCTTGCTTTTTAAGTTACTAAATAAACATATTTAATCCAAAAAATATAAACTCTAAATAAAATATTTACATTGATTTCATTAAATAAGATGGATTCTCAGACTTCCTTATTTCTCTCATCTATTTATTACTCATAGAGTGATATAAAGAAAACTCCAACAAATAAAATATTCTCCTTTTTAAATCCTTCTTGCCTGCTCTGATTTAAAGCATTCCATGACTTCATCGGCTACAACTGTTATATGTGGTACGTGACTGCCTGAATGAAGTAATTAAGAGGGGTAGTCTACTTTAAAATTAAAAGGAACAAGAACCTTTTTGCCACACATTCCCCAAAGCATTTATTAAAGTAGAAAACTATTTCATTTGCACTGGTACAAATTGTGTGGGCATCTTGTATGGCTGTATCTATTGCATTTTGTAGATCATAAAATCCTCTCCTCCTCCCGATTTTTATAAGACTCTTTTCTTAGCTTCATAAATTCCTGCAAGTTGCACCACACACTTTGTAAATACCTATTACTTTTAATTATAATTTTTATTTCTGCAGTCCTTCTCAGACTTGCTCAGGAACCAGAGCTAATGTAGTGTCTATAAACAAAACACTACTGAAAACACAGACGTAGTCTTAAAGGTCTTGAAATCAATGGCATCAATCTCACAAAGACTTATGCAAGCTTTTAGCTTTATGTGTCATGAATAAAGCCAGGTCTATGCTATAATCTTATGTGAACACAGCTATGTCAGCTAGGAATGGAAGGGAAAAATCTCACTCCCAGCTAACACTCACACCAGAAAAACTAACTGTAGACTCAAGTCTCTTGACAGAGCTCAATATATATTATAGGAGGACATGTCACACACAGATAGAAAAACTCTTCTGACACTTGCTGCTGAATTTCTATTTGAACATTTTTAGCAACAGACAAGATTTCATTTCACATTTGCTTTCAATTAAGAAAAATGTAAACAACTTAATAAAGTTATTGCATTGCAAAGTGAAAATTTTCTTTAAAGTTCAATTTTAATTCTGATTTTTTCTTTGCTCTAAGAATACTCTATATCCATTATATGAAAATTTATCCACTTAAAAATAGCATGACATTTATGAAAAGTGTATCATTTTAACAATGAATAGCAATTTTCAGAATTTTAAACGCAATTTTCACATGCTGATCAACATCAGTACGACAGCAATCACTACACACTGCACTTTCACATATTTCTATGTAATATAAACACGATATTTAATTTTTTGATGGAAACCCATCAAGGCTAGAGTGTTTGTTTGCAGGTAGTCTATTTAAAGTATTGCAAATAACTATCACTATTTAAAAATTAACAGCAATGTCAGAATAAAAATTCTGTCCTCAAAAGTTGCTTAGAAATAATCTTGATTAACAAAAATGTACTGAAATTAAGACCAAAATCAAACCCAGATGTCTATATTAACTACTGTATTCCTAGTGTTACCCAGCAAGAGCAATTTTTTTTTCAAAGAGCTCCTTAAAACCTCCATGTGTCCTAAGCTCTTCAATAAGTAACACTTTCCTAACTCATCAGCTTTATTTTCCTGGATAGCTGATTAGTTACCAGTCTGTCTGTGAGCATTTTATTTTATCCCATTTTGCTCAGTGTAGCTTCCTATTATCCTATAGTCACAGACCTTAAAGATTTCCCCATGAAACAGAAGCAGGCAGCCATTTATGTGCTTTGAATTTACATTTATATAAACACCTATATATATTCACAAACAATACAAGACTGGGAGGAGCTATGGACTCCCTCAAGGGCAGGGAGGCCCTGAAGAGAGACCTCAACAAATTAGAGGGCTGGACATATGAAGTTCTACACGGGAAGGTGCTGGATTGTGCACCTGGGATGATGCAACCCTGTATGTATGGACAGAGTGGGGAATGAGATGCTGGAGAGCAGTGCTGTGGATGGGTTCAGCCTGAAGAAGAGGAGACTGAGGGGAGATCTCATCATGGTCTACATCTTCCTTGTAAGAGGAAGAGGAGGGACAGGTACTGATCTCTTTTCTGTGGTGAACAGTCACAGGGCATGAGGGAATGGCCTGAAGTTGTGTCAGAGAGGTTTAGGTCAGTTATAACAAAAAGATTCTTCACCCAGTTGGTGTTTGGGCGTTGGAACAGGCTCCCCAGGGAAATGGTCACAGCACCAAGGCTGACAGAGTTCAAGCAGCATTTGGACAATACTTTTGGACACATGGGTGATCCTTGGAGATGGTGCTGTGCAGGGCCAGGAGTTGAACTCGATCCTTGTGGGTTTCTTCCAACTCAGCGTATTCTGAGATTGGGATATATGTGCACATATTTGCAGAAGCAGAAACAAAAATTGCTCATGCAAAGGGACTCATTCTGATAGATGTGTTTGCCTGCATATCATTGAGCATGTCAACGTTTTTTTCACAACATTTCTTTGCTTTATCACAAGGAAAATATTTGCATTGTAAATATCTATGTATCTGCATATCAATCTATTGTTTCACCCATTCCCTATATATTGTTAAACTTGCAGCAAACCAAAATCCAATAAAAAAGACAACTCAGTATTTCCCTAGTATAGGCTACACACGTATTTAAGCATTCAGGCTTCTTACAAATCCTCAACAAGAATAAATCAAACAGCTTTTCTGAGATGGTATTTCAACCTCTGTTTGGCCCTTCCTGTTGCCACTATATACACTGAAGAACTCTGTAACTCTGGACAGTATGAATTGCACCATAATAGCCTGTTCCCTGCTGTGTTGGTTTTTGAGGTTTTTTGGTTTAGGGCTTTTTTTTTGAGTAATTTTTCCTGATAGTTTCTGTTTTAAGCAGCTTTACTACAACGATAGGGTGCCCTGATGGTACCCAGGAGATTTTCTTTGTCGATAACTGAAAGATATAATAGCAGCCTGCTAAGCATCTGCTTGCTCAGTGATTTGAGCTGTACAGTAGCTGTCCTGAAATTGTCCTGGCTGGTTGCAGTCCAATAGCACTGTTTGCAATTACTGTTGTTACTACTGCCATTACTACTATAGGGTGAAGTTCACCCTGATGCAGAGGACAGCACAAGGTCAATTTGTATTATGAAATCCTAGATCAGGCTTTTCTGACACTCTTAAGGGAAACTGAAATTGTGCACAGCTCTTGTGCTTTCTCCTTACATAGAACTGAATGTAGTATGTGTTAGGAATTTTCTGCAAAAATCCATTATGAGGTTTCTTTTCAGAAGAAAAGTAATGAACAAGATCTAGCATTCTGTACAATTCTATGCAAAAAACAGCAAAAGGAATAAGAGCCTGCTCTATACATCTTCCTGAGGAAGTAGAGAGGGAGGTGCTGACCTCTTCTCCCTGCTACCCAGTGATGGGATACATGGGAATGGTTCAAACCAGCACCACAGGAAGTGTAGACTGGACATCAGGAAATATTTCTTTACTGAGAGGGTGGTCAAACACTGCAACAGGCTTCCTAGAGATGTTTTTGAGGCTCTGTCAGTGTTTAAGAGGCATTTGGACAATGTTCTCAACAACATGCTTTAACTTTTTGTCAGCCTTGAATTGGCCAGGCAGTTAGACTAGACGATCTCGCCTCGCCTCGCCTCGCCTCGCCTCCCCTCCCCTCGCCTCCCCTCGCCTCCCCTCC
>VXAZ01007278.1:43700-98640 GCA_013399875.1 Gymnorhina tibicen
TCTTTTCTCTACATTAAATCTGGTCAGGACATTAAATCTGGCCCTGATCACACATGAAAAACACAGCCAACATAAATAAAGCATAGATGCAGGGAAACTAAGAAAGTAAGAAACAATTAGCAATTTTAAAACAAATTCAGCCTCAAATATATCAAAACAATACAATGAAAAATTACACCAATGTCCGTAGACAACACATAATAGACAAAGCCAACTCTACACACATTGGTTTGGCTATTAAAGTTACCTGAGAGACTATCTTACCAAATCACAGGCTGCAAGAAGAATAAAGAGAACAAACCTAAAGGAAATCCTAACCAAAGGAAATCCTAATCCAAACCAAGTGAAATAATCTAACAAAAAACAAACCAAACAAAATTTCTTTAAAAAGGAGAGTAAAAAAAAATCAATGAAGAAGGAAATTTAGATAAATGACTAATTTATAATATTATATAAGTTCTGGCTTAAATACAGAACTTACAGACAGCAGGTAGAAAAGTCATGTTCTCCTAAACCATACCACTGGCAAATACTAATCAATATTCTCTCTTCCTTTGTAGAATCTTCCCATTCTATGAGGTATGATGTTAAAAACAGTGTTCCTGATTTTAAAGAGTGCATCATTCTGTGATTTCTGATTTTCTGAGTAATGGATTAGCTGCTAAGTATATGTATCTGAGATTGCAAACTTATCTTTCACATTTCTGCTCTTTTGAATACTTTATGTTCTCCATTCTGCTATTATCACTGGAAAATAGTAAATTATATATTCATGAGATTGAGTTATGTTAAATATGCATGGTAGAGAAGAAAAGAAACATTTTTTTTTAATGTCAGAACATACTTTCCATGTTCAATATGCAGGTTTTATAACAAAGGGTATCTATTCCTACCTGTCTCACCTGTATGACATGCTTTTGAGTAGTGATCACATTCTGACCCTCTTGCTTTGAAGTTGTAAGTGAATTTGCCCAGTCATACACACTGTGATGACTTAGAGAGTTTCTTTTCATGAATACTGAAAAAAAAAATCTCACAAACAAGTATTTTATATTGAAACAGCAGAATGACTACGCAAAAAAAATGGCAAATCTAGCTATATACTGTGAGATGTTGGTACATTTTGCAAGATAACTGTACTTATTTCTGTTTTGATCCCTTAGGGTTATTTGAGGGAAAAAGGCTGTTGCTTCTCACTAGTTAATAACTGGTTTCTCTCTCTTCAGATGGAGGAAAAGTAGACTGCCTTAAATACAAGTCTTATGGGGAGCAGCTGAGGGAGATGGAGTTGTTTAGCCTGAAGAAATGGAGGCTCAGGGGAGATCTTATCACTCCCTACAACAACCTGAAAGGAGATTGTAATGAGGTCTCTTCTCCCAAATAACAAGTGATGGAACAAGTGGAAATGGCCTCAAAGTTGCACCAGGGAAGTTAGACTGAAAGTTAGGGGAAAAAGATTTGTCCAGCCTTGGAACAGGATGTCCAGGGAAGTGGTGGAGTTACCATCCTTTGAGGTATTTGGGGACATGGTTTAGTGGTGGACTTAACTATGTTAATGAATGGACTCAACAATGTTAGAGGCATTTTCCAACCTAAGTGATTTCATGATTCTATATGCTTTTATTTACAGATACAGTGTGGAGGTGAGGGTCAGGTCACTGAAATATTCAATGCGGGGAATTCACACAGAAGAAAATTCCTTTGTAAGAAAGAGCACTCATTTACAAATTTTTAAAGTATACAAATCTGTCATTTTTGTGGAGTTTCTCCCCTGTATGCTTAGACATGCCCTATTTGGGATAGTTTATGATCTCATCTGCGGGGTATGAGGTAAGATTTAGTTAAGGAATGACTCACCATGCAGCTTCTGGCACTGAAGGGTTTTAAGAACGGGATAGGCAATCATTTGCAAGATTTCCATTGTGTCTGTGCATCAGTATTTCTTGTTTCAGCCTACACCTCTAAGGAACAAAAAGTTCTCCAGACTGGGAGATTGTTTTGTTTGAGATTGGTTTGTGATTGTGCTTGCAAATAGTCTGGTTTAACAGGTTTTAGCTCATTTTCCATGTGTTTTTTTGACAGTTCCAGATTTCAGGCACTTGAAAGACAAACTAAGAATCACATTTTGATGACATCTTCATCAGTCAGAGCAATCTGCTTTTCATTCTTCAAAAGGAGACAAAAGAGGAGGATGTCTGTGACACATTTTGGCATTGGCAGGTGTCGTGGTTTAACACTGGCCAAATGCCAGGCATCACAAAACTTCCTCACTCACCCTCCCCTGCCACAGCTGGGCAGAGGAGAGAAAAATTTAATCATGGCTTCATGAGTTGAGATAAGGACCAGGAGAAAATACTCCAAGGGCAAAACAGGCTCAACTTAGAGGTACAAAGTGAATTTATTACTAAGAAAGTCAGAGGAGGATAATGAGAAGTAAAATAAGCCCTTAAAAACACCTTTTCCAACCAACCCCTCCCTCCTTCCCTCTGACAACACAGGGGACAGGGTGTGGGGGTTTTTTTTGGTCAGTTCGTCACCCAAGATCTTTTTCTGTTTACTCAGGGAGAGGAGTCTTTCCTCTGCTATGCTGTGGAGTCTATCCCACGGGAGACAGTTCTCTCTGAACTTCTCCAGTGTGGTTCCAATCTTACGAGCTGCAGTCATCCCAAAACTGCTGCAATATGAGTCCCTCCCACGGGCAAACAGTCCTCCCAAAACTGCTGCAGCATGGGTCACTCTTCCACATGGTGCAGTCCTCCAAGGACAGGCTGCTCCAGCCTGGAAGCAGGGCCCTCTCTCTCCATTGGATCTCCCACTGGATCACAGCCTCTTCCAGGCATCCACCCGCTCCGGCACAGGCACCTCCCCCTCAGGCTGTGGGTGGATCTCTGCATTCCCCGTGGATCCCCATGAGCTGCAGGGGGACAACCTGCCTCACCATGGTCTTCACCATGGCCTGTAGAGGAATCTTGGCTCCGGCACCTGGAGCACCTCCTCCCCCTCCTTCTCCACTGACCTTGGTACCTGCATGTTGTTTTCCTCACATGTTCTCACCCGCTCCTGTTCTCTGGGTAGAAAAAACTGTGCCCCATTTTGTTTTGACTTTCATCTTAAATATGTTATCACAGAGGTGTGACCACCATCTCTAACTGGCCCAGCCTTGGGCAGCGGCATGTCCGTCCTCAGAGCCATCAGGGATTGGCTCTGCTGGACATAGTGGAAGCTTCCAGCAGCTTCTCACAGAAGCCACCTCTGTGGCCCCCACTACCAAAAACCAGGCCGTGCAAAACAAACACAAAGTACAATACGTGTTTGTAGTGTTCTGCCTTTGCAATGAACAACCTTATTACATATTCATCATAGAAATATTAGGACCTAGCACATTGACTACCTGCCTGGGATATCAAGAGGTCACAACATGGGTTTCAAATTAACATTGAAAATGCAGATACTTTTAATCCTATCCATCTTTTTTTTTTTACAGGTAACAGTTTTGTGTGTAAGTAGCTCCTGTAGCACACATTTTTAGATTAGCAAGGAAAAAACTTGATAAAGATCTCATTTTCCACAGCTTCTTCATACACATTGTGTTGAGAGAGATTGATATCTCAACAGTAAGACTAGTTATCTTCAGTTGATCTCCTCAGCTGGTAGACGAGGATGGGGAGTACAATGAACCACATATAATCCAGGAGGAAGTAGTTAGTGACCTACTGAGCCACTTAGATGCTCACAAGTCTATGGAACTGAATGGGATTCATCTTGGGGTGATGAGGGAACTAGCAGAACTTGCTAAGCTGCTTTCCATCATTTATCATTCCTCCCCTGGCTAACTGGGGAGGTCCCAAATGACTGGAGATTGGCCAGTGTGACACTCATCTACAAGAAAGGTTGGAAGGAGGATTCAGGGAATGACATGCCTATCAGCCTGACTTGCTGCCCAGTAAGGTTATGGAGCAGATTATCCTGAATGCGATCACACTGCACGTATAGGACAGCCAAGGGATCAGACCCAGCCAACATGGGTTTAGGAAAAGCAGATCCCTCCTGAATAAACTGATCTCCTTTTATGACCAGGTCATCCATCTAGTGGATGAGGGAAAGGCTGTGGACACAGCCTGAAGTATACCTGGACTTCAGCAAAGCCTTCAACACCATCTCCCATGATATATTCCTGGAAAAGCTGGCAGCCCATATGTCCCAATCTGCATGTGCAGAGAGGTGAAAAGTTTGAAAATGCCTGGAGTGAGATTAAGACACAAACGAGGTCAAGTGTTGGTGACAAAAAGGATAATTCACTTTTATTTACTATCAAGGAAGAGAGCAAGGAGGAAAGACAGGAAAGTAGTAAAAAGAGAAAAATTACATAAAGCAAGTGATAGTCACCACCACAGATTCAGCAGTGCTCCATTGATCTTTCTTCTTTCATCTGACGGTGGGGAGAGCTCTGCCAGGATTGCTGCACGTTCGCTTCTATACCAGCTGAGAGGCCCTTTACAGTGGTGATTGGGAATTTTGTTCCAGCTTGGGACTATGGCAAAGGCACATTCACCACACGGGCATTGGTATCCACGTGAAGTTCACGCAATATACCCAGTTCTTTGCGCATGCAGGTCGTTCACTTGTAGTGGCAGGAGCATGTTCGCCACCATCACTATGGACTAGCATGGCCCATTATCCATGGATGATCATGGCCCATTATCACACCAGGTCTTTAACTGCAGATCTTTCAGAGGCACTGGGCAATGGTGATGAAACAA
This sequence comes from Gymnorhina tibicen, assembly GCA_013399875.1. Classification (NCBI taxonomy): domain Eukaryota; kingdom Metazoa; phylum Chordata; class Aves; order Passeriformes; family Artamidae; genus Gymnorhina; species Gymnorhina tibicen. The sequence goes on from VXAZ01007278.1 coordinate 48,461, forward strand.
GTTGGTCATTAACAGTTCTTTACACCGTGGTTTGGACAGGTGCACTCTTTGCTGGGTTAAGAACTGGCTGGATGGTCAGGCCCAGAGAGTGGTGGTAAATGGCTGCATCCAGTTTGATCTCTAGTGGTGTCCCTTATGGATTAGCCCAGTCTTGTTCAATATCTTTATTGACAATCCAGATGAGGGCACTGAGTCTAGCCTTAGCAAATTCACAGAAAACAACAAGTTGAGTCAGAGTGTCAGTCTGCAGGAGGGCAGGAACATTCTGCAGAAGGACCTGGCTAGATTGATGGACTGAGACCAACAGCTTCTACAAGACCAAGTGCCAGGTCCTACACTTTAGTTACAATAACCTCATGCTGAGCTACAGACTAGGGAAAGAGTGGCTGGAAAGTGGCCCAGCAGGAAAGGCCCTGGAGGTGCTGGTTGACAGCCAGTTCAGCATGAGCCAGCCATGTGCCCAGGTGGCCAGGAGGACCAGTGGCATCCTGGCCTGTATCAGGAATAGTGTTCCCAGTAGGACTAGGGAAGGCATTCTTCCCCTGTACTCGGCTTTTGTGAGACTGCACTTTGAGTGCTGTGTCGAGTGCTGTGCCCCTCAATTCAGGAAGAACATTGAGGAGCTGGAGCAGCTCCAGAGAACAGCAACAAAGCTGGTGAATGGTCTGTAGGACAAGTCATATGAGGANTCAGGAATAGTGTTCCCAGCAGGACTAGGGAAGGCATTCTTCCCCTGTACTCGGCTTTTGTGAGACTGCACTTTGAGTGCTGTGTCGAGTGCTGTGCCCCTCAATTCAGGAAGAACATTGAGGAGCTGGAGCAGCTCCAGAGAACAGCAACAAAGCTGGTGAATGGTCTGTAGGACAAGTCATATGAGGAGCAGCTGAGGGAGCTGGGATCATTTAGCACAGAGAAAAGGAGGCTCAAGGGTAACCTTATCACTCTCTACAACTTCCTGAAAGGAGGTTGTAGCCAGGTGGGGGTTGGAGTCTTCTCCCAAGCAACCAGTGACTGGACAAGAGGATACTGTCTTAAGCTGCACCAGGGGAGGTTTAGGCTGGAGACTGGGAAGAACTTCTTTACAGAATGGATTATATAGATATTGTAATGGGCTGCCCAGGGAGGTGGAGTCACTGTTCTTGAGGGTGTTCAAGGAAAGACTGGGCATGGTACTCAGTGTCAAGATCTAGTTGACAGGGTGGTGCTCAATCATAGACTGGACTCAATGATCTCAGAGATTTTTTCCAGCCTAATTGATTCTGTGATTCTGTGATTTTGTGATACAAGACATGAGTCTCCAGAGGGAGAGAACATTCAAGTACTTTTCTGATGGCTAATAAGTCTCCAGAGCAAAACCAAGAAAAAGAAAAATGAATCCACTTCTTCTTCGTGTCCCTTAGTCTGCTGAAGTTTGCAGGTTAAGAAACTCCATGTTTGTCAGTGAGTTGAAAACTGTGGCCCAAGGCAAATCACTGTCTCTATCTGATCATCACCATATCCCTGATTTAAGCTTCAAATGCTGCAACTGCAGGGCATGAATAGCACCATTGGCCTTGATGTATATCTATAAAGTTTTAACTGTGCATTTAAACTGCTAAATTATGAGCTGCAAAACTTTAAGTAGTGTCATCTTAGCTCCCAATGCCAGCTTCTATGAGATTGTAAGAGACAGTGTGTTTTCCAAGCAATTAAGTTTATTTATAATTGGAAAACAATTCTGAATCATTTCCTCAATGATGTGCAATGTTTGAGATTATGAACAGGCAATTATCATATTACATCTGATGAATTATAGATTTTAACTGTCAGAGAAATAGATTTCTAATTGGCCATTCGGTATTCCAACAAATAACTACAAGGAGAGACAAGTATAGAAAAAAAGTAAGTTTTATTCATACAACATTATATATTTGGGTAGCATTTTACTGCTAAGTAACTATGTAGACAGGAATTAGAAACGTGTGTATTCAAATGAATTTCTACCAGTTTGTTTAAATAAATAAATAAATAGGTAAAATATTGTGAATGTAATCCAAAGCACAGAAAAATCAATCAGCTCTGAGGCTTTTATGAATCCTGATATGCACAATCTTGATTCAGATTAAACCATTTACTTTTTAAATATATCTTTTCTTTCTGGTGGGAAGGCTAGTGAAAACAAGGTACACACATGTGTGTGTGACAGAGGGAGACACTTCATGGTATTTTTGAACAAGGTAAAAAGTAATATATAATTTTTACACTGTAATGGTGCTAAATAACTCAGTTATATACAACAGCTAAATGCAAGAATAATTCCCAGTAGATTTCATTGAAAATCTCATGCCAGTCTCATGCCACTGACCCAGTCAGAGGAATATATCATTTGGCCCATAGCCATTTGACAATACAGATTAGCATGAAAGAATCTTGTTAATATTAAAAAAAAGTTGCTATTATGTTGTATACATTGAATCAGTAATAACTCTAGCCTGATAATATACACAAATATTCCCAGAACCTAACACTAAGCTTCTAAGTGCTCAAATTTGACAGCCAGTGTAACTATGGTTTGGATATCAGAGTCACAGGAGCAAGCAAATCAGGAATGAAAGATGATGATATGAAGAAATGCTTTACTCTGAGGGTGATGAGGTGCTGGAAAAGGTTGCCCAGAGGATGCTGCATCCCTGGAAGCATTCACCTGATCTAATGATATATGGGTTGGAAATCGATGATCTTTAAGGTCTGCTTCAACCGAAAGTATTTTATGATTCCATGTTTGATTCAGAAAGTCCCATAGAAAGGTGTAATAAATTGACATGATTAGACACTAGAGCAATAGATTTTTAGGTATTTTTGGGTACATATGGAGTACCTCCTGTGAAATTTTCCTTGACTATGCAGTTAAGGAATCTAATTTGGTACACAAAGTATGTTTATATTAGATGGAAGTCTCGCTACTTATGTCCTGGCCAGTCCCACTTTAGGGAGCTTTGCAGCAGTCATATTAAATAGATAATACAGTGAATCATTAGGCAAAACATGGCATTCAGCTACTGAGGAATTTTCATTGGGACTTGCAGGGCACTTCTTTAGATTGCATTTATATGTGAATGCCTGGAATATATTACAGAATCACAGAATATTCTGAGTGGAATGGGAGTCACAAGGATCATTGAGTTCATCTCTTGGGTGAATGGCTCCCAAGGAGACTGAACCCACAACCTTGGCATTACTAGCACCATGCTCTAACCAACTTATTGTCACATGCAAAAGCTATTTTGGTGGAAAAATGTCCTTTATATTTATTGACGTACAATCAAGTCTTCCAAGACAATATGAAAACCATTTTTTTTCTTAATTAATGCATAAAATAACTACAACTGAAATGAAAAAGAACTTTCTCTTATTTATTCACTTAAAAAAAAAAAAGACAAGGTTTTCTTTATGTTTGACTCCAGTGAACAATTTATTCCTTTAGGACCAGATTATAAAGGTCTCCATATGGGGCTGCAGCTCTAGGTAGTTAGGAAGAGAGGCTAGTGCAGCATACAGAAAATTTTTATAAGCAAGATCTCACAATCTATATGCATTGCGTTTATGCTATGCTGTCTAGCTGCTACATCTTAACATGGGTATTTGTTTAAATCTTTACATCTTCTGTAAGCCACTTGTCTAAGAACTAGACTCCTCCCTTTGTGGCGTCATTACAGTGGCCATAAAGAGAGGAGGATGAAGTGGAGTTTCAAACTGAGTTTAAATGTGAAGGATTAATAGGAAGCAGTTTCTGTGTGGCAGCCTTCTACATTCTGGCCTGCTACAAGAAGGATCGGTAGATCATTCAGATATTTTTCTGGGTTGTTTCAGTAAATTTGAGTTGAAACAAACTTTGTATTATAATACTGTAGAATTTTGCCATTGTTGCTTCATTGATAAATTTAATATCTATATAATCATGGTCCTATAAGTATTTTGTCCTGACTTATTCTATTTACGTAAGTAGTAAAACATGAGATTGCAATTTTTTTTTTTTCATGTGGTTCCTTTCATGTGAAAGGAACCACATACAAGTTCTGGTAAGAAATAGGTCTTTTGAAAATGCTAAAATGTATTTTCTGGAAATAACATGCCTATGTAAGAAATCCTCCTGTTTACTTCAATATCAAGTGCATTCTCATCTCTCAACAGAAGATAGTGATCTTTTTCAGGGAAAAAGTGCTTCAAATATTTAAAAATAGATACCAAAAAAAAAAAAAGATCTTGTCAGCCCAATGCTATGTTATACTTCAAAGCAAAAAGCTCTCCCACAATCACCTCCTTCATTTGGCAGGGAAGACCTATTCAGAGGTCAATAAATACCTTCATAATGAAACCAATGTCCTTTTTAATGGAAAGAAGATTGATTCAAACAATGAAGTTCCTTAAGCTTGTTCATTGACTGAAGAATATATTGTATAGATTGAGTATCTCACCTGACCTTAGTGAAGCAGAGTACAGAGAAGATGGTTTTCAGCATCTAGGCCAGAAAACCTAAAAGAAATTTTGCATTCACAGTGTGTGGATCATCTGAATTACATGCTGGGATGACTTTTAAAGTGATCTCATCTGCTTCTCCTCATTTGCCTACGTCCTAGTTTCCATGAAAAAGAAATCAAGAAGAATATCCCTAACAAAAGCCAGTATATGTTCTAGAGCTACCCATTCTGGGCAACATGGGGATCAGGTCAGCATGAGTGCCCTGGCATGGCATAGATAAATGTGAGTGTATTGCTGCATAGAGGATAGTGTCTGCCTGTAGTTGGAAAACACCACTTTACATTCAGATATACTAGAGTAAAGTAATGAAGTCCCATGTGGTAAATGTCAATCAATACCTATTCCAAGGTTAAAGTACAACCAGCAATTCTGTGATAGGAATTCAAAGCACAGAATCAATTAACTTTTATTTTGTTTCGTGGTTTGTTTGTTTTCTTTTTTAGTGTCTTCTAAAGGATGTTTATGAGTCTCAGTGAAACGGTATAAACTTCTTGTGTGTCATAAAAACATATTCAGTATGTATCTGTGTGTGTACATATATGTTCATGCAGAAATAGCAATAACGTGGATTATGTAGATTTGTAAATTTTTAGTTTATCATTTGATGATTTAGTGCACAAAATGATTGGAATATTAGTCTTAATTACAAAGCAAGCAACACTTCATACTCTATGCTTAATCTGCAATGTTTCTCATAATTTATCTGTAGTATAATTGCATGTGGAGATAGCTAATGAGAAAATCAGATTAAGTCATTTAAGGCAGTTGCTACTTTAAAGGACAAGCAGCCTGGATCTATCACTCCAGCAACATTCATAAAACACATGAATATTTGCATGCACACATATATAAAAATGCAGCTTTTTCTCATTCATTTCAGTGTAAGGCAAGTTCATAGTACACACTGAATGAGAAATGGACCACTGATGGGGTTTTGATTATTTTAATATTAATTATGAAAACTTCTTTCATAACACTAAAATTAGTAAGTGTCAGAATCTCAAATAAAATGTGTTTATGTTCATGTCAGGTAAAATTTTGTCAAATTACTGTACAAATCATGGAGCGAATTTCAGTTCTGGTGACAGAAAAATGCAGCTCTGCTTCACTGGTGAGTGAATACATCTGTAACTGCCTTTGCTCAGCAGAATCCAACTCTTTCAGACAGGATAAATGGGGTCAATTCTAACCACACCTCACTAACAGTTTAACCAGTTTGGAATATACCAGAAGTCAGTGCTAAGTAGGCAGTTTCCTTTGATGTTATATGAGTGTTTATTACAAGGCCAGATATACCACCCTAATGCCCCAGGGCACTTTATAGAGCATAGGGTGCAGAGAGATGTGATTAGAATCACACTGGGGTTGCCACAGTCAATCCCAAGAAACTATCTATCTGGATAACAATCAACAGCAAAATTAAACTATCACATTATACACATATATCTCCATTTATTTGTTTTGCCAAGTGAAGCCACAGCTAAGGAATGGACCTATTCTTAGTGTATTTTCAAGGTCACACCACGTACTTGTTTCCCCTGAAAAGGCTATAAATTTGCTGAATGAACCCATATGAGCAAACACTAGATAACAAATGGACTCTCTGAGGTAATCTAAGATTGTGCACTCAGTTTCTAATTCTGTATCTTGACTTTTAAAATTACTTTGCTTTCTGTGGTGATGATGAGACTGTGAGAAAACATCCAGATAGGCCACAAATATAGCACACGCACAAAAACGCACGCATAGAGCAAAAATCACTCAATCCACTCTGTTCTGAGGGAGAAGCACATATATACAGATCCTACAGATTAAAAATCCAATTAGAAGAATGCTTACTTTCTTCACAATGAGGAAAGTTACAGCTTAGTAGTAATCTAAGAAATTTAGGGTCTACTGGGAACAAGAAAAGCCATTATGTCTGATGAAGTCATAGAGATCATTAAAAAAAGTAAATATAAAACCAAAGAAACCCCACCCAACACCACCACTTGCTTTTCTTTCCAGGAAGTTGAAAGTGTTACATGACTGTAACACCAAGGTAAGGGAGAGTGGAGAATCACACTTTCATTTAAGCACTACTTTTCATCTGAGACAGTCCAAGGGCTTCTGTTTCAGTTCTCACACCCTGCTTTGAGGCCAGTGGGGGTTATTCTCCCACTTCTAAACTAGTGAAAATTGAGACATGGAAAGTGTAATTGACTCAAGTCTATGAATCCAGTTAGAGGCAAAAGAGTGAACAATCTGCAAGAGATTTCCGTTTATGTTGTCTGGATCTCAAGCATAAAATATTTTAATGTGCATTTAGTTGCCAACACTCTTGAGATTTTGTGCATGAATTATACTTTGTTAGTGTAGTTGGCTTGTGAGTTTGGAAATTTTTCCTTTTTTTTTTGAGCGTCTTTTCATTTGAATAACAATGAAGGGAATGCTACAATGATCCAAATGGTTTCTGTCTCCATTTCTAAAAAGATGAGCTCTGCACGAATGATTACGAAAATAGTGTTAAAATTTGCTTTTCTTACACTCAGAAAAGTTTTCCATACACCTATCTGTTTTCAGAGTCAAAACTCTAAGGCTTATTAGATTGGGTGTGAGGAAAAATTTCTTCCCTGAATGAAATATTGGAATGAGCTGCTCAGGGTAGTAGTAGTGGTTGTCACCATCTCTGGAGGTATTTAAAAGACAGGTAGATATGACACTTAGGGATGTGTTTTAGTGGTGAATTTGGCACCTGTTAAGTTAATGGTTGGACTCAGCGACCTTAGAGGTCCTTTCCAACCTAAATAATTGTATGATTCTATGAATATAAAAGGGAAAGTGGTTTAGAATTCATTTGGTCTTATAATGAATTGTCAGGTGTTTCAACCATTGTTCAGAGAAAGTCTCCAGAAGGCTGCAGACCTATGCATCTCCAAATAGCTGGATTATTTTGTGTACTTTGAAGTTTGCAACAGCTGCCACTTCTGGGGAATGAATTATACCGGAAAATTTATACTGTGCAATATGCTGAATAATAACTCTATTTTAATTTATACATTGTTTATTGGCAGCAATCTGTGACAGTATCAACTTCTAATATAATTACTGACTATCTCAGACTGAGAATGACTGATACTTTGCAGCAGGCTGATAGGCAATGATTATAGAGTTCACCAGAACACGTTCTGTGCTCAGTGAATCTAACAGTGCAATCTTTTTGGAGCTTTTGGAGGTAGGGGGGATGTGTATGCAAACCTGCCTTTTAGTTAGATCTATACTAGAATGCACTTTACATCTCATCTCTCATCTTCAAAATGTAGAATAGTGGCTACAAGCTTGTCACTATTTCTCTGGTAGGCTTGATGTTTCTCAGCACATACATGTAGAAAAGCCAGAGACGACGCGTCTCTGAAAGCACCACTCAGATAGCTGTGACCTCCACTAGATTTGCCCAGTTCTGACTGATTGTCCTGCTCAGATCTGGAAAACAAAGAAAGGATAGAGGAACTTTGTTGTGTGACTCTCGCTGCACTTACTTCACCCGTCAGCTGCAAAAAATTATTCTTTGATGTAACACAGATGAACTGTAGAAGCAGAGGTTGGTGCAAGCCACCAACTGGCCTCATATATGGTGATTGTCTTCAGCTTCATTATAAACAAGGTCATTAGTAGTTTATGATGACAATCTATACAGAAAATAATGCACAGCTGGACTATAGCCCCCCAGAGGAGAAGAGGAACATCCAGAGATATGTGGTAGTGTAGTGGAGGTTGTGTTGTTAGATGAGGGAGCCAGGTCACCATCTTCTTGAAGGGTGGGGGCAAGTGTCCCCTTTCCTAGAGGTACCCTGGGTGCTACTAGTCAACATTTGGGCAGGGGGCTTGCTTGGTATGACTGTGTTCTGTGTCCTGTTCTTTAAATTTTAAGCTGTGTGTCACTGAGTTTTATGGTTTGGTCCTTCTGGCTACATGAGTTAAATTTCCCTGTAACAAGAAATCAAAGAGGAAAGGCTTACTTTAAGAAGTGAACAGATGTGCAGCCAAAACTAAAAAACAAACACTTAAAGAATTAATCTAAGAGCAGCAAAATAAGTAATACTGCTATACCAGAAGATAATTTCCAGGAGGTGATTAGATTCTCTACAGCATGTCATCTCCTTTCAACACAAACGTCACAAAAATTGAGTTAAATATCAAATAAAATGAAATAAAATGTCAAGTACATATACAAAATATATAATTCTTAAGCAAATGAAGCACTTAAAACTAAATAATAAAATTAAATCAAATAACTTGTGACATCCCATATTACATATATTTGCCAGGCAGCTGAAAAACACTTGTCAGTGTTGCATGCGTTTACTTTTAATGCATTTACTTGCACCAAGTTTTTGTGCTTTAAAGTTCTTGGATTTTTAGCTTAAGACACATTTTTCTGAGTGGCATTTACCTAGTTAAAATTCATTATGAGACATGAATGGTGTGTAGGTGTTTCAGTACTTTTAATGTTTCTCATCTGTGGGGCTCATTGTTTTTTGTAATTCTATGTAACATATGTATCCATCATCATAGGTTTTCTGTGCTGTATCCAGTCTTCATTGTCTCTGCCTGAGCTTGGTCTGTGGAGATCTGAATATTAAATATGCTGGAAAACAAATTAGCAATGTTTAATCAGATCTTAAGTGCTTACTGCATTTCATTTTACTTATATCTTCAAGCTGTTGCAGAGAAAAGCACTTCTACAAAATCCTAGCAATTTTGATATAATAGAAAAAAGGTGGAGAAGATTGAAACAGGACATTATATCTAGTGGCACTGAAGACAAATTGTATAATCAGAAATCCCTATGTGCCCTTGCCATATTCATTTATCATTAAGAGACACATTTCAAAACAGAAAGGGGAGTAAACTCTTTCTCCGCTTGTACGAAAAAGGAGTTGAAACCCCCCCCAAAAAATTATTCTTTGTTAAAAATCACAGATCTGTTGGTCCTTTGTTTTGAAAATACATTGAATTTTACTGTTACAGAGCTTGCATAGTTTATCCATTCAGACCTGGATTGTTGTAATATGCAAATATCAGAAAATTGTACTAGTTTTTCTAAATTCCTTGTTTAGAGGAAGTGATTTCTCTCCCTAGAATAAACAATCCACAGGGTGAGGAAATAAAAACACTGGCAATGGAAAACTGGAAAAGTTTCTTATACCTGGTTATATTGCTTCTGAAATAAAGAGTTACATTCTTACACAAGTAGCAAACATTGCTGGAAAACACCTGAGGGTCAGCACTGAGAGACAGCTCTTAAATTTTGTGTCACTCATAATATAAATGAAATTCTTGTGGGAGTGATATGCTAACACTGAAATTTTTTTGTAGTGATTTATGCTATAGTATCTGATTGTCAGGTAGAATTTCAGTTGACAGGGTGATTTCATGGAGAAGCAGTTCAGAAAGTATATTGAAGGTAGTTGTATTTATCTAGGTGGCAACTCAAGTTCAATGCTGTTAGTTTCACACAAAACATCTTGGCTATAGAATGAACTCTCGCAGTATGGTAAAGTCAATTTATGACTGTTACCTATTTATTATTTATGATGTAATAAAGACCTAGAAATCCCATTCAGGATCAATCCATAATTTGGCCTGTGTTAAATAGACAGACAAGAATAAGGAAATTCTGGACTCCATAAGCTGTGCTAGTAATTATTTGCAAGCTCTGATCCCTTGACAAAAAAAGTCTGTTAGTTTCTCAGGAAGCAGTATGAGCAGAGAGATTACCTTGCTGAAATCCTGAACATAAACTAATTGATGTAGCAGGTATGTTAACATTATAGTTTAAGTATTACAAATGATGCACAGACATAAGCTTTTCTGGATGCATAATACCCAACACTGTAACTAAGAAGGGACAGCAGCTAGAAATTTGCAGATAAATATCAGAACTGTGGAAATGTACTTGTGTGTGCAACTGCAAGACACCACTTAAATGATCCCTTACACACGTGATATGAAAACTTAAATTGGAGATTTTAATTGTAGAATCCTAGAACCATTCTGTTGGGAAAAGACCTTTAAAATCATTGAGTCCAAGCATTAACACAGCCAAGTCCAACACTAAACCATGTCTTTAAGTGACACATCAAAACATATTTGAAATACCTCCAGGGATGGTGATTCCATCACTGACATGGACAGCCTGTTCCAATGCTTGACAACCCTTTTGATGAAGAAATTTTTCCTTCTATCCAATTGAAACCTCCTCTGGCACAAGTTGGAGGCTTAAGTATAAATTATGCACAACATGATTATGCCCTTGCTCATGTGGTGTGTTCCACTATTCAGGTCTGGAAGAATATTGATTTCTATTTTTCTGATGAAGACGGGATTAACTAACCACTTTATGAGGGAAGGAATAGATTGTGGGTATGAATTGGACAAAACAGTTCATTCTCCTTAATTGGCTCTTATTTGCATATAAGCACATGACTTGAAGGCAGTTCTGGAAGTTCCTCTTAATACTGTCCTTGAAATCTCATTTCCAGTGTTTAGACAGAATATCAAATATCTCAGTCTACAGGACCACAATTATCAACTGCAAAACACACTTTGTATCTTTACTCTCCCATTGATCTTTTTAGTTAGTAAAAGTAGTCCATATCTTGTGAATAACTGAGCATATTTTTATCACATATGAACCTTTCCTTACCTGTGAGATACAACTGTAGTTCTACAACCAGCTTCTTAATTATTTACTTATTGACAAAACAAAATGTATAATTCCTCTATTCTCTTTAAACACTAAGCTTTTACTAGAATCTTCCAAATGTTTTTTCCATGTATATTTTCTGTCACTGAGAAAAAGCGATGTAGTGGCATATTACTGTAGTCCACGCTATGTATGTTTGTAGAAATTTACTGATCCTTAAAATAATAATAAAAAAGCCATTTCCACTAAGTCAGCACAGAAACTCCAAATATAATTCAAAATATCTGTTTCTTGGTGTACACACTTCTGTCCAAGGGATTGTCGTGGTAAACGCATGAATCTTCAGACCTTTTTACACTTGTGCATGTGAACACTTTTACACATCAAAGCATGCATTACTGAGTCATTTGTCATATTCCTAAGTATTTGCAAGAACCAGTTCTAAGTAAAATGACAGCTATATTTATTGCTTGTGCAAAGAAATATTTCCAGACACATCTAATACTTTCTATCACTTCCATGCTCCTAGGGGTAGTATTTTTAAAACATATTTGCCACCAACACAGTTGTTTGGAAATACCATTGTTATAACACTGCTTTTAGCACTCTAAACTAAGAAACTTCAAGTTATTTCCACTTACTTGCTTGTTTATTTAGTTGGTTGGTTGGGGGGTGGGTTTTGCTGTGGTTGGGCTTAATTTTGGCTTAACAGAAGGTAACTATTATTTTTATTTACAACTTTCTATTTTTAAGAGTCAAAGTTTCTAAATACTGACATTCTTGAGAGTAACTATTTAACTTTTTGGTACTCAAGATTTTATATATTATTAATTTTTAAATTAATTCTAGAATAGGATCACCTATATTCTTTATTGAATGGGTTTTTCAAAGATCCAATTAGGATTTATAAAGAAGAAAGTATGGCTAGATTTTTGAAAATGACGTGTTGCTCATAATATATTTTGCATTTAAAAGCGTCTCCTAAGGGCAAAAGCCATTAGTTACTAATCTTTTAATGAGAACAGACACTCTTTTAACTGTGTATTTTGCTGAAGAATAGTTTGCACTTTGCCCTCAACACCTAGGTAATTAGTTTCTTTTAATATTCATTGTATGGGAAATGTGAGATAGTTCTGGTTGCACTTGTGGCATTTTCTGGTGTTTCTCCATGCACTTTTAGTGTTGTTTCTGTATGTTTCATACTTTCATAGCACTTCCTTGCATGGAAGTGATGACGGGTGCGAATGTGAAAGGGACAGTTCATGATAGAATGTGATTTATATTGCTGCAATTCATATTTTGTGTGCTGTTAATGTGTTCACATGTAATTAGACTGCTAATGGGGAATTATGGAAATGTAACTCACACGTTCCAAAGGGATTAGAAATGGTTTGCATAACAGTATTCCAAATTTAAAAAAAAAAGGGAAGATGTTTCTTGAGAAAAAATTATTCTAAGTAACTAAAATGATTATTCTTTTTTTGCCCCCTCATTGGAAAAGATCCCAACAGTATCTGATGACACACCACTGAAATCAATTAATAGTTTACTCTCACTATCAATGGATATAATATTGAGCACCTTTCATCACTATGTTTTTTTTACAAAAAAGATTGTAAGATGTAGTCTTAATTCAATAAAATTAATATGAAAATAGAATGACTATATTTAAAACCTCCTAAAAGTCTGTTTCCTAACACAAACTACTTTAATGACTTATTCAAGACCTACTGCAGCCTTTAGCAGAAATGTCAGCATTGAATACATAATGTCTCTCCCCTACCTCCTGCCTAGCAGCAGAGTTCAACAGTGCTTCAGAGGCATCTTATCTTCTGAAGTTTTAATACTCCTAATTTATTTTCTGAAGAGAAGGTAAAACCTCAGAGCAGACCAACTGCCTCTGACAAATTTGCTGCCAGCAGAGAGCTAAATGGAAGAGGAATCCACAGCATTCATCTTTCACACAAGTTGTATATGAACCAGGGATGACTGTGGGTAGATGCATTTCAAAGGTGGACAATCCTGTCTCATCTCGATGTTTCAGGCTGTGGCAGCTTAAAACCAGCAGGGATGCTTTTAAGTCAGGTTTTTTTATAAGGAAAGCTAAATTTGGATAACAAACTTGAGGCTCAAATTGACTTTTTATGCACAAATGCTACTTGAAAGTTGTCTTGTATTCTTTACATGAAAACACAAACAAATCTTTTAGTTTTGAGGACCTTCATTTTTGCCTTCAACCATTAGTTTGAAAACAGTTCGCCATATCAGAATTTTCTGGTATCATATAAAATTCTGTAACCAAGAAAACTATCAAGCATGTTATATGAACTTGTGCTGAAGTTCAAAAATCAAGGTATTTCACATACATTTAAAGACAAGAAAAGAATTCAAGATCTTATAAAAGTAGGCCTTTTTAAAGCTTAGTTTCAACCAAATGTTAAATTTATTTAACTATTTAGTTGGAGCATCCATTTCACAGATAAAACTCAGCTTAACCTCTTGCTCTTACACTGAGGGCTGCAGTTCTTTACGTTGCTCTTGACAACTTTTTTTAACTTGCACTTCTTGTTAGAAACATAAGTTGTTCTCAAGATGACCCTATGGCAAAATAGACATAAAATGCCATGGCATTGAAAGCCTGGGAAGGGACACATAGATGTTTGTCTACATTTCTACATTTTCTTAGGAGTTGTAAGGTGTTCTACATACACAAAACAATTGCACAGCAATACACAAGTTTTTGGGTTTTTTTTAACTGAGAATTAAAACAGAATTCTCAGACTTTCAAATCTGTTTTAAACTGGAGTATGTATTACTTAAAGTGTATTTTACCAGAAGACTGGGAAGTGATTATCTGAGTCTACTCCATCTGGAGTCTTTCAATTGATTGCAATGGGACTTCACTTAAGCCCTTAATACGCAACATTTTCTTTCATAGAAGAGCATCTCCAATTGGGTCATTTAATCTATTCTCACACTAATTTAAGGTTATTTCCCCATAGTAAATGCATTGACTTGTTTAGTTTAAAATAACAAGAAAAATTTTCACCAGTTCTGAAATTTTCCTCAGGACTGTTTTAAACTCATTGTATCAGAGCAATTTTTAAATTTTATGGAGTGATTAAAAAACAAAAATCAAAGTTCCCCCCTTCAAAGTTCCCTCACTCTTATTTTTTATAAAACTACTCTTCTTGCTATCTTGACATTTTCAAGATAGTTATATTTCTTTTTATATGTGTTCCATTACTTAATGGAATGGTAACTGGTTTTAACAGATCCTATCTGTCTTTCTTCTTTACAGAACAATATCAGATTGGCTTCTCATAGGTGTTCCTCTTTCATAATTTTCAAAAAATAGTTACCACTGCTGTTTAATTAGTCACTGCACTGTGATTTCTCAAATATATCTGCAGGCAAAATTGGCTTGCCTCTTTCCTATTGTGAAACAATTTGCTCCTAACTGACAGGTAGGATTGTACTTTTCTCCTGAAAAAGCAGTTGTTAGAAAAAAATGAAAAGAAGGATTTATCACAAATGGAATAAAATAAAGCACTACAATTGTGTTTTTCTGATCTTTTAAATCTCCATAGAAATTGCCCCTTAATTTTAAAACTAAGGTAATCATATTCAGTAAAATGCTTAGATGAAACAGCAAAGTTCAGCTGAACACAGATTTTTTTCAGATTCTAAGGTCTTGGTTGTAATAACAATTAGGATAACATGTAGAAAAGAAACTTCCCGAGTGATCAAATCATCTGTAATTGTAGGCTATCAAATTTATCAAGCTGTATCTTAAACATACATGTCAACTTTTTTGAGTGCTTTTTCTAATCCCCTCCCAAACAAACAAACAAACAAGCTCAAGTTCAAAAGTAGTTTAGAATTTGTATCCTCAGGGTACAAATTCAGGGTCTCTTTAGCAATTTTGTCATTAAATAAAAGTATATACTCCACACTGTTTGCTTTCCTGCTTCTCCTTCCCAACAGGTCCACTACTACACTTTCAAACTCTATCCTGTATTGCTGAAAGCAACAGGTATTGCAGCACTTGTTTCAAAGGCACAGAATACTCTCAGTATCCTCAAATATAATTGATCCTCAATAGATGGGACATAATTTTAAAACAGTAAAATCGTGCTTAGCCTTCCATTGGTCAGGCAGTTGGATTAGATGATAATTATGCGTCCCTTCCAACTGATACAGTACTATTCTATTGTATTCTATTCTATTCTAAAATTCTAGAACAAGTAGTTAGTCTTTGAAGAGTATGTGATTGCCAGTGACACATGGATTAGTTCTGGAAAGAAATGCCAGCTATGAACTCCAGCCAGAGATGAGGACTTCTTGGCATTGCTTGGTGTGCTCCATGTGCAATGCCAAACAGGTGTCTGTGAAAATTTATGTAAGAAAAGGGATTTAAAAGTTATTAATAAGGCAGAGCAAAATTATTTGGACTCTAATTAGCCACATCAAACAGAAAATTTCAGTAGCTTGAAATACCATACCTGAAGTTTTTAAAATTAGGACTAAATATGATCAATAATCTAGACAGGATATTGAAGGTGATTGAAAAATAGTAAAAAAGCCCAAAACTTAGTCATTATAATAAGTATAATCATATTGAGAGATTTTGATTGTTCACGGACTGGATGAACATTGTGCTATCCCATGTTACATTTTTTAAAACTCAAATGCTTTTTGGAGAAATTTGCCTCTAGCAAATTATAGAAATGAAATCTCTTGATTTCTTATTGAGAGATGCAGGATACTTGATCCAAAAATTGTTTTAATAGTGACTGTGTTGATTACCTACTTTAGAAAAGTAAAAATAAAACTCGTAATTCAACTGAATAATTATTTAGCTTACTTTCAAAAGAGAAATGCCATAAAATTAAGCAAAACAGATACAAGATTATCTAAAAAGTGGACAAAAGAATAAAGTGTTTGCAGTAGGCATGAGGAATATCTTAAAAAAAATGTTAAGACTAGGACAAAAAAACTAATGAAGAGACTGAAACACTATTGTTTGCTGTGTATGGCTAACCATAAGAGAAAAGGAAGTGGGAAGAGGTGGAAGGAAGGGAACACTTCCTAAAGTGGAAATGCTCGATTGTATAAAAGGGAAAAGAACATTAACTCTTAATAACCAAATGTAGAATTATTATAAATCAGACTGAAAAAAAATTTTAAGAAGTAACATATAAAAACCATTGAAATAAAATTCTTTCTATGTGCTCTGGAAGTCAGAAGACTGTTAGAGATGGTGGTACCCAAAACTGTCAAAGTGTACAAGAAGCATCCAACAATATTTAAGCTGTAACAGACATTGGTAGTAAGGTAAGTCTGAAAAACTCCTTCTAACTGAAGTTGATGAAAATGAACAAAACCAATTTTCTAGGAATAGACAGTATTGACCCAAGAGTTGTAAAGGAATTTGAATCTGACACTGTTAAATTACTAATTTCAATTTATACTCTAACCTTCCAAACAGCTGTTATGAGGGAGGTCCCTCACTCATAACACCTTGTGCTCTGCAGTATTTTTGCAAGCAGTCTTATAAAAAGATGATGGACCCTGAGGTCACAGAAGTTTCTGATTAAACAATTATTTAATTGTTTTGAATAGAGTAAGATAAATGTGCATAGAATAAATAGTTGAAAGACCTTATGATACTTAGGATGGAATCAATGTAATCTAAGTTTAGCTGTCTAGAAGTCTGATATGCAGACTAAACTTGGCATTTAAGCTTCCAATACAGAGTTTGGAAAGATATATATACATTAGGAAACTGGTCCGTCCATTTCAGCTTACAGTAAGATGAATCACATACTTTACTGTTTACAGGGAAATATTAGATAATGATCTTGGGCCTGACAATTCACTTTTTCACAGCTGTGAGAGGAAACCCAACAAGTAATCTGGGTAATGAAATGTGAGACAAAATTCAATGCAAATAAATGCTAAGTAATGCATATGAGCAATTTAAGATTCTATATATAGAAATGAGTGTATATATACAGACTGATTTATGCATGCTAATTTATTCAGTAAATAGATTTTTAATCCACTGATAGTTCTTTAAAATTGGTACTTAAGTGACCAAAAGAAGTTAAAAATGCAATGAAAAGTTGGTGTTATCTGAAGAAAAATACATATTAAATGCTAGGAAAAATATCAGCACTATGTAAATCAAAATCATACTTATCTCCAGCACATAAGCCAAATAAACTTGGGGAAAAAATTTCAGGAAAGATTGGCTGAGATCCTCAGACACATAGATGACTAACAGCCAACCTCAATGGAGTTGCAATGTTTGAAGAGCCAGCTCTGAATGTTTTCCCAACACCCTGTAAATTTGCTATTTGCTAATCTGACAGCTCTTACACATGCAAGTCCATTTTACAGACATTCTTTAGTGAGAGCGTAAAGTCACATTGCTGAGGACACTGTTAATGCATGGCACACTATGATCATAATTTCTGTGAATTGAAATGCAGTGATATCTCTTTGGGCTCTGGATTTTTACTATTATTACTAGGCACATTTCTCTTCACAGGCTGTCTGGCTGGCAAAAGAAATTACCTCATTAGTCTTTTTTTCTTGTCAGGATAATCTTGGCAAAAAACCTACTAGATTGCTGGGTTTATCTCACTAATATTGTTGATTTATTCTGTGCTTTTAATCTGTGTTTGTTACCTCTTTTGGTGAGTTTTTAGACCAATTCTTAAATCTGTATCCCTTCAAAATGAAAATTTATACTAACTTTTTAATGGTTTAAAATTTGAAAGGGTTATATTTGAAACGGTTATGTCTCATGCATAATTGGGGTTTTCTTTTTCTCCCTTATGAGTATTTTGGATCAAAATAAATGCCTAATATGAAGCATACTGAAATCAATCCCTAAGTCTTCTAGCAGACATAACATAATTGATGAAAAATTTTTTGTAGGAAACACAGGAAGTGCAGAGGAATGCTAAAAGTTTCCGACAGATGAAGAGCCTTCTTTGAATCAGTTTGATTTTAAAGAACCGGTGCTCTGCTTTTACACTTATATTTTGCACTTTTTATACTTTACATTTTTTCTCCTTGTAGTTGCACATCATCTTTTGCAGTAACTTTGGCATGGTTAGAGAGTGAACATATGGCACATTCCTTAGAAAAAAAAACATCCATGCTAAGTGACAGTAGAAATTATTCGTTAGCCATTACAGAAAACTTCTGATTAAAAAAGTGTGTGTTTTGGCTGCTATTTGTAAAAGTAAGCACCCTCAAGGGATTTGATTGAAGATGTCAATTGAGGTATGACAGATAGCTTGTAAAAACATTAGCAGTGTTTCATGTTCTACCACTGTTCATTATGTTTGAACTAAAACTCTACATAGATACTGCATGACAATACACATATTATTTAAAGGTCATTCCCAAAATGTTAGAGATGAAATAATGCTTCTTTTGAGGAAATATGCTTTGAGATTTGTCATATGATTGATATGGAAAAAGGATAGAACAGGTAATGAAAACAAGCCTGCTTTTCACAAATGTATTTTTTCAGCCAATACAGAATTAGTTTCTGTGGCCCAAACATAAGATTTGTTATTGCCTACTTGCATGTGAAAAGTATAAAGATGTTACTGAGGTTTTAGGAAGAAGACAACAGTTATGTTTATATTTTAGAAGATTAAAAAAATTCCTAAGCATAAACTCTTCTAAAAAAACCCCTTTGGAAGTCTTATAAGGAAGACTAGTATGATTTTTTGTATCCATATGATGCCAAAAGAGTAGAAAACTCTATTAGCACCACCAATAAAAAAGAGTAATATTAATAAAGTCCACAGCCTACTCCTTTGAATAATTTTCCTTTGGAAAACTTTGTCATATACAATATAAACTAAACTTACAGTTGCAACACTGCCAGAACTATTTTGAAAGTACTGTCCAATTTTACACAATTGTGAATGAAACAAATACCAAGTTAAAGAAAAAGTTGCATGTAATAAGTAAAAGCATGAGAAAATGTTGACAGTAAGGCCTACTATACTTATGGAATAGAACTCAAGACACTGACTAATTCCTATTAGTGGTCAGTTTACTCATTGTATGTGGTCAAGACAAAACACGTCCCTTATAGTCCATATGTTCTTATTCAAATGTGACTTAATATTTTCATAGAACAATGTTACTAGGCATCTTTCCTACTTGTGTCTAGCTGTTCATAAACTTTGTCATCTCCATCATCACGCACCAATCACTCTTCTGCCAGGAAAAGATAGTGCTGAGAGGTTAAATTGCTTCAGATAGGCATTATGAGGGATAAATAACAGATAGCAGTAGAAGGTCTTAGGATACTTTCTTTCTTCCTGGTGGGTAAATGGCTGTTACCATGCTGCTTGCCAGATTGAGAGAGAGAGAGAAAAGAAGCAAGATAGCTTTCCTTCCAAGGATATATTCTCAAAGGTGACAAAACTTCATAATGAGAGTTTTATTAATGTATTTCACCATTCATTTACCTTTCTGTTTTGAGTTCTTGAAAATATTGTTGAACGGGGCTCCATTTGAAGTGAAACCAAGTAAAATACTGGAATCAGATAAAAGGCTAGCCTGAAGCAGGCAGTCAAAAGCTAAGTGACATTGCCACCTCCTAACACTGAAGGAAAAGAGGGAGAAGGAAGGAAGGAAGGAAGGAAGGAAGGAAGGAAGGAAGGAAGGAAGGAAGGAAGGAAGGAAGGAAGGAAGAAGTTCCTTGCTTTATACAAGTTATCATTTAAACCAACAGACTTATTGATAGACTAAGACTCAAACATGTTTAACATCATTTTAGCTACTCAAGTGAAGCAGTCTAGAATTCAGAAAAATCGGATTGATAAATTCTGGCTGTTCATGCCTGTAGTCATTACAGCAGACATGTAAAACAATTGGGATCTTAATTATACCTGAAAATTATGTTCTTTGCATAGTAGAGTACTGGTTTTTACTCTAATGACTGTATTTCTGATTTCCCTATGTTCTGAGTTGTTTAGTGTCCAGGAATTTGAGCTGGTGGGGACCAGCATGAATCTGGCATGAGTTCTGAAAGACTTAAAAGAAGTGCATTCACAAGGTAGGGACTCTTTGCATATGTATTTAAAGCATATTGAAATTGTTGCACACATGCAAATCAGCTTCACCATCTGACTACAATATCTTTACCAAATTTTAGACAGATTTTTCCTCATGTGTGTGAAAAAGATATGGTTTGCACACTTAAGGAGTCTGTTAAATTAAATGAATATCAGGCCAAATTGCTATGCAGGAAAGTATATCTGACCCTTAAGAAAAGAAGTTAATTAATAGTTCAAGAAAAGGGATAGTTAAAAGTATCAAACCACAACAAGTTTGATTTAATAATTTTTTGGTCATGTAGAATCCAGTAAAATGCATTCACAAATATTTGAATAGGTAGCAAGACTTGGAATAATTCCAATATCAATTTCACTCAGATTCTGTTCAATTTGCAGTCTTGTTTACTAGTCTAAAGAGCTCTGTATTGTCAAATTTCTGTTCCCCGTGACTCTTCAATATCTTCTTTCAATTTTGAATCTCAGAATGTACACAATATCCATTTAATCATTTCTTCACTGCTGAAAATAAGATAATATAAACTCCTTCTTCTTACATAGTCTACCTTTCTTACCTTAAGGGAGTCTATCTAAGGGTAACATTAGTTTGTTAGTCACAATGAGGTAGTGAGGTAATTTCCAATTGATTATCCCGCACGGCTAAGTGATATTATATGAAATCATACAATTTTTATATTAATACACATTAAAAAACTGGAATCTGACCAGTCCTGAGCAAGGATAGCAGAATTTTACCTCCAAATAAAATTTAAGAAGTCAAAAAATTTGACTCAATATACTGGCCCACAGAGTGAAATCTGACATCCTAAGGTCAGTCTCTGGTAATCAGAAAATGAAGAAATAGAGGCAATTTAATATTCACGTTTTACATTAAGCTTAGAAAACACATTTCTTTTTACTGCCAGATAAATCTTAGAGAATGTGTTTTAGCTGAAAAAAATCGAAGTCCTTAAGGAAAGGTTGACAAGAAACAAAACCACCCAAAAACAAATGAATAAAGCTAACAAGATTAAAATAATTTATTTATGAATAACAAAGCAAAACAGCTCCAAATGGTGGCAAACACAGTTCTTTTGTATGTAAAAGGGCACCGCATAATGCAAGTGTATAATATTTACAACAGCTGTGTTAAATGGCTCACAAACAATTCTGTCCTCACCTCTTTTGTTTCAGTTCCTTTTCCACCTCTAGTTGAGCAAAGATCACAGAGGTCTGCTGTATGCCAAATCTGATGGGGGAAAACAAACAAGCATACAAATCTGACACAAAAATTGAAAAGAGGGTGTGCAATGAAAGAAAGCTGTAGTTTGTATGCAATATATTTTTCTTCTGTCATTTAAATAGCTGTAATTTTATACCGTAAATCTGGGAAATGCCTTAAGTAAGTAAAATAGCAGTCAAGAAGGTTGGTTTTTTTCTGAGATGGATAATGTACTTGTAAGCAAGCACTGTGTTTTGAATCATCTCTTAGTCACTACTCTGAAGTATAAATAATAATATGTATCTTCAGAAATTCTTCTCCACGCTCCCCCCAAAGATATTGAATAAACCCAAAAAGTATTATTAAATGTCTGCATGCTGAAAACCATTTGAATTTTTATGGAAAATAACATGTCTCTGAATAATACAACATACTCTTTCTTGACTACCATCTCTCTAACTTCATATGTTACCTAGTTTAATCAACATAAGCACTTCTATATAGTTTACCCATTAAATGATTTTAGTTTTTGAATTCCCAGATTTTTTTAAATTAATGACTAATCATAGAGACTACCTGACAGCTATAAATAAAAAAATTATGGAGACCTGCTTTATTAATGCAAATTTTCACATATTTATCTCTTTATTAATACTTTAAAAAAATTAGGAGAGGTGTGAACACTCTTCACACAATTTTTAGCTAGTTTGAGCCTGGTGTTAGCTCAGAAGAAAATTTTTACACATTCTGCAAATCAAATATTCTAGCTATGTGCTTTGAAAAGATTATATCTATCCCATTGATCCAGATTAGTGGAGTGAGAAATATTACATAAATTTCCTACTTTTTAAATGGCTGCTCTGTCAAGATATACATACTTTTTTACATCTGCTTAGATTTCCCTTCTTTCAAAATCCTTTCGTTTCTTTCTAATTACACACATAGGAATGACACTGGGGCCCCAAATGCAACATTACAGGGTTCCTGGACTGTATGTATTGGGATAAAAAATTATACAGAAGACATATATCAGTTCTCTATGCTATGAACACTCTTCACACACAATGCTTGTGAGTCACAACATCTACTGTTCAACTGAAATTGCTGGTCATATGTCTTCTTCTTCACCTATATTCACAGCACAAGATCTATTTACTGTGCTTTATACAAGGGAGGAGGTGAATTTCAACCTATTGCAATACCTATTCAAGTGCTATTTGATGTGATACTAGAGTAATTGTGTGTGCAAGAATATAAAGAGAAGCACAATTCAGTGACCGTTATCACTGAAGTAATAGTCTTCAATTCCCATAAAACTTGGTCCAATATAAAATAGACTATTATGATTGTGATTTTTATACTAACTTGGCTCAAATCACAAAGCGATGCCTCTGCACAATGTTTTCACTCTTGGATTGCAATAGTATACTCAATGCTTTTGCCTGAGGCAGTAAAATATTCAAAAATACTATTGTGCTCTTACTTTCCTTGTTGGTCAACCATTTGTGACAAAAATATTGGCAAATTTTGTATGTTTAGAAGCCAGATCCATTGGCTTATTGCCCTAAAACAAGAGGCAAAGAAATTTACAAATCTAACTCTGGAATGTGCTGATATTTACATTTGCAGTAGGTAGTTGCATTTTAAACTCACGACTTAATGCTCTTTTCACTCATGAGAATGCAGATGTCAAGAAAAAGTAAACAGAAATTGCCATGATCAGTTTTGTTGTTGCTGACATTATTTTACAGTATTGTTTAGTTATGAGAGAACCTGCCAGCCTCAGGCCTTTTCCAAAAAGAACCCCTCCTTGGGGATTCTGGAGGATGGTGGAATTTTTATGACAAGCTGTATGGGAGAAGTACACTCACCATGGGCTTAAAACAGAAAGAAGGCCCATTTGGGTGCCTGTTGTGATCGGTGATATGAACGTCTACAAAAACCCACCTTTGTTACATGAACACAAACCAAGCATATGCAGGTATATTTCTTTGTGTCATTCTTAAGTTCTTAGACTTGATATATTGTGGTTGGCCTTATTGTCTCTTCCACATAAATACATGCTATCCAGACACAGCATCCTTTAGTGCCACGGTGCTGTCTACCGTCTAGCGATGACCACAAGCACCGGGCACTCACCTGCACTGGAGAGGATGACGGAGGTTGCACGCAGAGCAGGAGGGCAGGCGCTGCTCCAGCAAGGGTTCGCCTTGCCCATCATTGTCAAGGGTGCGAGGAGGAGGTAGGAATGAGGTGGAGGGGCTTCTTTGTAGGAAAAGGAAGGGTTTATTGAGGACGAGGGTCTAACAGAAGTCCAGGGAGGGGCACAAAGAAGCAAGAAAATTACTCTGAAGTGGGCTTTTATACCCCTACAGAATGGGAGGGGAAATCATACAACAACCGATAGCACAGAAGCAAGGGGGCGTTACAGAGGCGGGGAAAAGGGTACAGAACCAATGAGGGCAGAGGTAGGAGGGGGAAATTAACATGGGCCAATGAGGGACTGAACAACGAAGAACTTTCTGGAAGGGAAACCAAATACAGGGGGAAAGGGGAGGAGGTGGCAGTGGCCATTTATGGGGGCTAGATTTACATGCCCTGCACAGCCCTCTGGGTACTCACCCTAACCTTAGGACTCGGGCTGTGTGGGCATCAAACCACTGGACACACTGGTCCACTTGTTCTTGCTGGCCATGGCACCAGCTGTGGCACACCACAACACTTTAGCTGCTGCATGAGGTTCTTTTGTAAATATACAAAGCTAAAGATGTTCTGCCTGATCCCTATTTTACACACCAGGACTAGACAGTTTGGAAAAATTATCTTTGGTCTTCCTACCTTTGCATGAAGAAAGTCTCCAGATATCTTATCAATCTGCATTATGTCAATTTCCTTCCTTTAATTTGCACAGCAACTCAGTCTTACTTTAACATCACCGCATCCTTGCTTGAAAGACTTGTAATATCATAAACATTTTAAACCATTTTTTAATTACTTTTTTATTAATTTGAGATAGGTTTTCATTTATTTACTTTGTTAAAATGGCTTCTTAAATCCTTCTCTCATTTTAATTTTTTTCAGAATAGGTGAGAAGAGGGAACTCAGGATTTTGTAATACCCATGAAGATTTTTGTGTATTGCAGTGGTTAGCATTACATTTTCCAATATCTATCTGTTCCAGCTACCTATATCATTTGTGTTGTCTTTGGACAACATTGCAGTCCAGGTTGCCCCTAACATATATGAGAAAATTCAAACTCTTAAAAATGTGTCTCAAAAATCATAGAACTTTTAGATTCTCTCACTGTGTTCTTCCCCTACCCCTCTCACTCCACAAGAAGAATAGTATGTGAATAAAAAATAACTTAAAAATTCTTGTGGATACTTGTACTTATTTTCAAAATGTTCTAACGGAGAAGTCTGCTTACATACAAGTGTTGGCAGTACTGAAGCCTTCAACTGACACTGACCTAAGCTTGAGAAGAAAGTTGGTAATGAAAACGGTGGAGTGATATGCACTGACTGCAGTGCATCTTGCCCTTTAAATACAGAGTTGAAAAATGCATAATGGATTCAAGAACTTGCTATAAATTTGTGAATAACTGTGAACTGGAATTCTGTAGTACACTTCTTATCCTAGTGTAAATTCTTGGAAAATCCTTGATGGGTACATATGTACCAGTTCATCTTTTGTCAGACACATATGATGAAAAATATTTAAATTCTATTAAATCTACAGTTTCTATGAGACAGCCAATCATACTGCATGCAAAAGCAATTGACAAGTTAATTATGCATGGTTTGAATTTTTGAATCACATTTTCTTATGTCAAGTTTAAACTATTTTCTCTCTAGGTAATTATGTTGGCACCTGACAGGTTTAGGAAAAAAAAACAAAGAAAATATCAAAGAAACATTTCCTAGAGAAACAAATAATTTAAAGAGTCATACTTTGTCTTGTATGTAAAGTATGCCATTTGAGACTAATGTATCCTGAACTTTTAATCTGATAATGTGATTAACAGAAAATATTAACAGCGGCTTCATTCAAATAGAAATGGAACAAGAGGAAATATACAAAAGAGGTGTGGGAATAACCTCACAGTTAGATGCGCACAGGAAATTGTATGATATTTTCCCTGTGAAATACTGCTTGAGTTATATAGCTGCCTGTCTCCTGAAATACATACAACAAACAGTACCGAGATGACCATGACCTCATTCCAGTGAGGTGAGGAAGTATCATTTCTATTTTATTGCTAGAAAAACTGAGACAAGTGTAATTGGAATATGTTTTGCCCAAGGTTATGGCAGAAGTGCATGTGAAAGGTAGATACGGAAAGCAGATCGCTTCACAGTCCTGTTTATTATCCAGAAATCTCACTATTCTTTTTTAGAAGTATTCCTGTAATCTTCTACTGACATATATACAAAGTACTATTATCTGAGCAAAGAAAATACACATATGCATTTGCTCTACAATGAATTGTTATTTCCTTCTGGTCTTGGAAACATCACCTTAGTGATATTAGGAATGTGCCCTTAGTTGTCCTGTTATCTTTTCAAATATTTTCCAGTAATTTTTATAGATTCAGTCAATATCATAATTATTGGCACATAAAGGGGTCCTTTTGTCTGTATCCTCAAGAGGTAATAAAGGAAAACATATATCTACAAGGGGCAAGGCCTGTAGTTCTGCACATTACCTGCAAAAGTTTCACTAGTCATCCTTTTTTCCAAAAAAAAATGTTGTGAAATAGAACTTCAGTATAGTTTGGGTAGGAAACCTAATTAGATTGACACAGACAATGAATGTTTTATGAGGCCATTTTCATGGCGACAGAAAGCTGTATGAGATGAAAATACAGCATGGTGTTAATTATGGCTGTAAGATATGGATCAAACACTGCTGTCAGCACAGGTCTTTTCTGTTCATATGTTCCAGATTCTGAAGCCTTATTGACAATCTGGATGTTAGTTTTTCTATCAGTGTAATCAGAATTATCTTTTCTTTGGGATTTCAATTTTTTCCTTGATTTTTCCAAGAAGAAAATTTAAAGTTGGTAATTGCATAAACTTTATAGGTTGCATGACTGACTAGTATATAAACATATGTGTACTGCACTTATAATATTTTATAGAGTGGAGGGTAATAAAAACAATAATGTATTGGAGAATTTGTGAGTAAGAGATGTGGACATTTGTTATGAATTGGTCTTTATACATGTGTAGTTTGTAAAATATAACTTAGTTACAATTTTTTAATGTGATATTTAGGCAACTTTTTTCACAAGTCCTTAGACTGATAGCAGAAGAACTGGGTTCTCTGGGAATATATGAAGTTTTGTAATAGGTTTTAACGCTCTCAAATTTGGATGCGTTTATTACATAGTATATATACACCACAGGTCTTTCTCTGAGTGGCTTGTTTCTACAATAAAGTCTTTTCATATGCCAGCAAATAACTTACATTCTCTGCATTCATTTATACACCTTTCTAGAACTTTTATGAATTTCCTCTTTTTTCCTGAAAGAGCAAACACTTTGCAAATGCTACATATCTTTCATTAGCTACTAGACGATGTCAGAATGGTAACAGCTGCAATTGAGATGGAAAACCAGTTTCCATTATAACTCCCTACGTTAAATAGCCATTTTCTAACAAAATATTCTCTTAAATTTACTCTGCCATTTTTGGTACTTATGGCAGGTTTTATTTCCCTTGAAGATAAGAAAAAGAGCTCCAAAAAACCTGACTGAGCTATTTTTTGACGTGGTTAAAGCTGCCAATCAGTTAGGCCATTCTTCTCAGATGTAATATGAGAGCTTTATTGCTGATATCTACATTAGGAAAATATGAAGCATAAGCATCAGGTGTAGTCCACAGCAGACACATTTCTAGTCCAAGTTAAAATCTGCTGAAATGTGTCTGGACTGTGAAGCACTGTGATGACAACTAAAAAAGAAAGTGCCGGCAATAAGGAGGTTTCCTTCAATGATACATCCCTCACCCAAACCAAACTCTAAATATAGGCACACTGTTCCTTTCCCCATAAAAATTAAAAGCACCTTCTAATCTGGTATATTTGGAAAATCTATAAAGCTTCATAAAAGAAGCAGTATAGCATAATAGTTTTATTTGAATATTAGTTGGCTAAAACATTATTTTTTGGGAAACAAAAATCTGGTTGTGTTTCAACTAGTCAGCTCTCTTTTGTGTTGTTTTTTTCTGTATGACAGTGATGGGGTGTAGGTTTACTAGGTGTGGTACTAATATGGCTTTTTGCCTTCACTGATTTCCTTTTTATTTTGTTTTCCTGTACTGGATTTTGATTATGTTATTATCTCTGTTCTTGCCACTTCACCATGTCCTTTTTTCTACTTCTGCAGAGAAGTATCAGTGAGGTGTTGGGAATATTAACAGAGCTGCTGTAACAGACTGTGAGTGGGAAACAAAGATAAGGACAGGACTGATGCTTATTCTCATGTGAAGATATTGACCTGGTTTCTCCTCAAACGAAATGAGCATTTACAGGAGAATTAGCTAATCTCTTCCTGTCCCTGCTCTCCTATGAGCAGCACACATTTCAAAAGCACAAGTCCCCATGAAGAAGTTTAATGCCTCCCGAAGAAGTTTAAATAACATCCTGGAAAAGCCTTAAAAATTACACTGCTGTTTGTATAATGATCTTTAAGAAATGAAAGAAACATTAGTAGTGACTCCTATATGGTGTGAAATAATATCCTGGCCTTTTTTGGGAGAGTAGGGCTGGAAAGAGAAATAAGAGTATTTAGTCACGTTGCATATAGCAGTCCTGCAGTGATAAATAAAAAAGCAGGCAAAAAAGGACTGGTTTGCTTCTAGTCCAGACAGTGAAAGCAAGAGCAACTTCTATTTTTTATATTGGTAATCTCCATTTAGCAGTATTTTTTGATGAGTGCACACTGACCGTCTATGGTCTTGCACAGGCAGACAGTGGGATAGATGGCTGAAAGCATGAAAACCAGATCTATTGGGCCAATGGGAATAATCTGCCACTGAACACCTTTGTGAGATGTTTCACTTGATACTAGAACTGCTCAGGTGTCACTTAACAACCACCACCTTTATATATGTTTGTAGGACATATAAACAGGGCTTGCATTGTTTCGGTGCTGGGAAAGCCTGCCATGTGAAATCAACCTGCAGTTCACACCTTTGATCTCAACAGTATATTGCATAATTCTTCAATTACCATCTGCCACATATAGCTCTGAAGAACCTTCTTAATACAATTAAGTGCTATAGGGTCCAGTACTTGTATCAGTTACTCCTGCATAATCTGTGATTGATTCACCTCCTCCAACTCTGAGTCTCTAATATAACTTTTTTCTGGTGGGTTTGGATATTCAGTTAGATCACAATACTCTTTTCAAAACATAATAATAATAATAATATGATAATAGCGTGGAGGCTCTGTGTACCGTATATTCTTCATAGCATACCAGATACAACTTAAAAGCTGCAATGCAAACTAGAGGTTCTCTACATTACCATTCAAGCACAGTCATGACCCATTGCCAATACACAGTTTCACACTGTGTAGATAAGCCTAAATTAAGGAAATGTTTTAGTGTTTTGGAGAACATGAGGGGAGAAATCCTGGAACTGCAGATTTTTTGGATCTGTGTTTCAGCTTGTGCTATTTGTGATGTTCAGCCAGGTGTGCCACTGTTTTTTCCATTTACATTGAGTGCCAGGATATGCCTGATATCAGGTTGTTATGACCCACCCCTGAAGGCGAGGGCAACTGAGGTTCTTGTTAATAGATCCCTTGGGGTGGATTAGAGTGGAATGACACTGAATGACTGATGCTTATGTACATACATGGCAGGTTTATTTTAGAACAATTTCATTGCAGTTGAAAGGAGGTTTGTAGCTGTTTTTGTCTCTTATCTGTAGAAATGCAACAATTTACATTGTGGAAAGATATTGTTTAAGAAAATATATAAGGAAAAGAAAGAAAGATAAAGAAAGGACAAGAGGTAGATACAGGAGAGGAAAGCTCCAGTGGCTTCAGTAATGAGACTCGGTTGTTGCCATTTAGATGTCTTGATCTGTCGGGGTGGGGAAGCCCACAGAACACAAAGTTCAAGGGGTTAATAAATGCTCAGGTTCAGGTGGGAATGCCTGGGTACCTCCCCTGGGGGGAAGGTTTTACAGTGTCTGTTGCAACACTGGATCATTTGCAGCCATCTGGTGGAAGGCCCCAGAAATGTGTCTGAGGCCACTTTGGATGACTTTGATGGTTTATGACACCTTCTAAGACATAGCAGCTGCTTCTCATATAGTTGAGTCAGTTATGCCCCATCAAAAGGGATGAAAACCTTCAGGTCTGTGTGTGACTGTCCTGATACCTCCCCCCGAGGGGAGTTTCACACCTGAGCCCCTTGTGTAAGAGAGGACATTTTTTACGATAAGAAGCGTTATCCACCTCTGCAGGATGTGTTTCTTATCAGCCTTTTCCCCCATCTGGCTCAAAACATAGCTTGTTGCTAAACAGAGGTCAGTTTGTCATGGTCATTCTCAGGTGGTGGGAGGGCACCCTCTCTGTCCTATGTGGATCAGAGGTTTTGTCACCACAGGAAAAGAGCTCTGTCCTCCCATTAGATTTGGGGGTGCAAACCTGGTCTCAGCAAAGCACCTTGCTGCTTTTGCAGTGGCCAATTGATTGTAATTAACCATTAACATCACAGTCTCTTAAACAGGTGAATAAATAAATGAGTCCTAATTTCATCATGCAGCAAACCTGATGAGATCTGTAAGTAGTCTGAGCCTCACCTGCCCTTAATTTGTAAGGAGAAATATTGGACACTGAAGATTGCACGGTGGAATAGTGAAGGTAAACATTGTGCCTACATTGGCAGTGCAACAGGAACAAGTGTTGAACAAAGCAGTTAATGCTGGAGAGTTGATAGATATACTGTACACATTTAGGTGGATTTAATTTCATTTTACTCTAGTCCATTTCCAGGCACTGATGTCTATTAGCAGACAGAGAGCATTTAGGTGCACTCATGAAGCACCTCTTCTGGTTTAATTTCATCAGAAAGGAACCTGGGTTGTGATCTCTGAGCTCATGCTAATTTATATGTGCAATAACAAGCGGTAAGTAGGATTATCAGGAGGGCCGAGTGAAAACTGCAGTTCTGATTAAAATTAAAATGCTAATATAGGCAACAATATAACACTGAGCGAGAGTATATACTGCTTTTACAATTAACTGCATTACATAGAGCACAGATTTAGCCTGAAGGTCTCGGCAACTGGTGTTAATTACTCTTACTAGTGTTAGGCAGGCTGTGCATATCCATGTCTCACTATCCCTCCCTGGAAGCCAGTGTGAGTACTCTATAATCAGATGAGATTAAGAAAGTCACAACACACATTTTGGGCATATTTTCACTTTTTCATTCCTAATTCTGAAATGATAGCTGATACAACATTTTTGCCTTTTATTTTTCTCTGTCATTTCTTTTAGTCCAGTGGCTGTTCCCTCATAAATGTTTGTTTTAAGATGCAAATTTCTTTCAGTGTTCTGGATTTTACTTTTTTCAATAAATTAATTTGCTACTTTCTCCTCTGACAACCTGAATGCAGGAAAATGATTCATTACAAAATTTGAGTGTCCATAACATTGTCTTCTGCTGAGATGACTGTATGCACATTTGCCAAAGAGTAGCACACTGAACTATCAGCCTCCCTTATGAAAGGAGGGCTTTGTGAATTCTTTTGTTCCTAACTGCAGGTGCTTCTAGCTCTGAAAAGATCCTGTGATCTGATGGCTGTTTTTCACTTTCTGTGATCATGGACACCTTACATAATACAACAAAGGTGGAAGAGTGTTGCCTTCCCCAGGGTTGCTTAAAGTTACAGTCCTGATCTCTTGACCTTTAATTTCAGCAAGTTTGATTGCCCAAGGAACCCTGGTGTGCATACTTGGAGCTAATATAGCACTTTGCTGTTCACTGTGTTGTAAGTGCTTTAACACTGACATAGTTTTAGAAGAGCAATAGTTTCTGGGGATCTCCTGCACATCATGGAGTTAAGGAATAAAGAGCAACTGACAGAACAAAATAACCCCTAGACTCACAGTATGCCATGGGCAACAAAATATTCTGTTATGGATATTACAAATGTTGATGTGTCACAGAACAATGGTGCAAATGTCAGAGGCTGCTCGTGTTATATTCCCCAGTAGGGCACAGCGGATAGATAAGACCCAAGCAAAGAGCAGGAGAGCTCAGAGACGAGAGCTCAGAATAGAGGTAAGGAATACATTATAAAAAAATAAATTACTTTTTCTATGTTTTAGCTTAGCAGATGAATAAGAGAACAGTAATAGCAACAAAAAACAAAATAAAGTTCGTTCACAAAGAGTTACTTGTTTTCTACTTTCTTTTTTCCCACGTAAAATAAGTCAAAAAACCTTCCAGTTGAAGGTTCAACAATGTATGATGTTCAGTATAAAATATTTCCTTCTGACTTGTGAAGAAGTAGCAACAAGGGGTTGAAAGCAATCCAGTTTAGATCACCTCATAATAAGGTTGTTAGTGCTTTCTCCTGTAGGTAGAGTTCAGTACCACAGGGAAAACAAGGACATGAATGCAAATGTGCAAGGAATGACTTTTGAATGATTGCAATGATATTGGACTCCTGAGTAAGAGAAGAAATGTTTTGCTCCTACTTCTGAATCTCTGAACTGAGGTCCTCACTTTGCTGAGAAAACAGAATGGAAGATGTTCTGAAAATGCCAAACCACATTTTAAAATATTTTTTTAAAACATGTTTATTTAAAAAATATTTATTTATTTAAAAATATTGTTTTAAAACTACTATTTTTAATCTATTATTACTGCAGTTATTAACTAGGGAAAGATTAAACAAATGAAACTATTTTCAGTCCGGAATCGTTAGGCTACATTTCACTGTCTGCCCACTGGAAGAACTGGTGATCCATCAAAAGATCAGCACAAACTGCCAGTGGCTTACCGCAACAGAAGGACAAACTAGTCTTGGTGAACAGCAGCACTGAACTCAGAGAAAATGTTTTTTATATATTAGACTACTGGCATCAATTAAATAAAAATCTAAGTTTAATCTGTAGCAAAGATGGTGAAACATCCTTATACTATGGTATATGCAAGATGCAGTAGAGCTACAAAGGGAAATACAATGGGACATAAAAAATAGTATAAATAAGTAAAAAAGGCTACAATTATTTAAATTTTTTAAAGCAATTTGAACCAAAGAATGGTAACTGAACACAACTGTGGGATTCACTTCAGACCTGTCTTAATTCAGGATTTAAAGGACTTGTGCTGATACACTCACAAAGACACTGAGATTAATGTTGTTCAGCTGCCCTATTAGGCATCCCTGTATTATGTGGTCCTCCACGTACAAACCTTGAGAATCACTCAAGTCTGCAAGACAAGTCTACAAGACAATACCTGTTTGTCTATAGCATCCCAGCTTGCTTGTGAAGTGCTAATTAGCCTAGAGGCAGATTATGCTTCTGCAAAACAACTTTTCTTATACTGTATAGTAGTTTGGCCTCTTTATTCATTACAACTGTGATTTAAAGCTCTCACCTATTCAGATGGTAACCAATGTTAAGAGCAATTATTTTATCAACAATTGACTAAGATCAAACAGTGGAAATCTTGGTGAGACTACACTACCTGTCTACCTGTCTGCATCCTTCCTCTGCTCCTGGTGGATTTAGAGTCATGAAGTGTCTCATGCATTCTAATGAAGTAAGAAGCTGCAGTTTGTGTTTTATGTCTTTCACAGGTTTTGTGTAGGTAATCTTTTTTTCTGCTCTTTTTTATTTTCTTTTTTTTACCCCGTTGTTTTTATTTTTGTTTTTTAATATATATTTTGGAATCAATAAATTAGATGTTAATCCAAGCTTCTATGTAAAAGTTAAGGGTTTAGTCCTCATGGTTATGAGGCAAAGCTTGAAAACATGACCTGAGTGCAATTGCAACAGCTCAAAGCCAGGTGCAAAGGAAAAAGCACAGCTTTTACTACTATGTGTGAAAAAAAATCTAATTGGGTTATCTGTCTTATTTATATCTCAATGAGGCAACGTGTCAAGTAACTATCTACAAATATACACATAACACAGTGATTCATTTTTGCAGGTGTTCACTGAGTCCCTTGTGTTTCTCAAGCAGATCCACATTCGTAAAGTAAAGCTCAACAAGTTTCTCAATGTTAATTTAATCAGATTATTCACAGTTTTTCTTTCATGTCACACAAAATGAAAAATGGTTTGTGTTTGTTCTGAAGAAATACTGTTTCTAAGAAGCAAAAAAACCCAGAATGAAAAATTCCAATAGTTGAGTTTGTGCTTTCATCAGTTTATTTTCTATTTATAGAAAATATACTTATATATAATATTTAATTTGTATTTCCAGTGGTCAGCAGAAATAGAATTATTTGTCCTGCAATGGTAAATCAGTGTGCATCTACTACTGCTCTCATTGTATTATTCTTTTAATGTAGAACTAACACTTTAAATTTTATCCACAATTGAGTTGGCAGGGCACTGGGATGCAAGCTGCACAAAGTGGAAGAAAAATCAAGCTTTCTTGTGCAATTGGGAGATCCCACCTGAATCCATCTATCGTATATATGAGCTGGGACTCTTGCTCAGACTTCAAAATCTTGCAGTGCTATTAGTTTTCTCAGTGTGAGTTAGTTACATCTGGCTGCCAAACAATGTTAGCAATCCTTATTTTGTTTTCAGCAGAAATCTAATTACCCAGTGTTCTTAATTCTGAATTTCTAGCATGCCCTCGAAATTCCATTAAAGTCCTGATGTTAGAGGAAATTTTTAGTTTTCTCGCAGTGGAAAAGAGCCAAAATGCCAGCAGTATCTACACCCACAAATCTTATTTATTGTAATCCGTGATGAAAGGATTTAATCTTCTGCTGCATTATTCTCTTGTTATTTTCCAATTAATAAAAAAAAATGTCAAAAAATTACAACAGTGTTACTATTATTTTCCAGTGGCTCTGTATAATTCTGCCTAGTTCTGTCAGTGAAGACAAACTGACCTGGAGGGTCTGGCTGTCTCTGAAACAACCAGTTAAGTCACTCTGTGTTGTTTAATAAGATAATTTCAATTTCAGAACAGCTTTTGAGAACAAATGGTGGAACACAGTGTTTGCTTTACCAATAGACTTTCAAGTACTGAAGAAGAGTGGTCTGTGGTAAAAAAAGTTTTTATCAAGAAATTTATATTCCTATTGTGGCACCTGAACATATCCAAATGTCCTTGTCAGTGTACAAGCATAGATATTTGGCAATTCTTATCCCAAGGCACTTTAATTCTTTGTCAGGTACAAAATTTGTCATTTGATCATTGGTCACTTTCTGTACCATTAAATCTTCTGAAGAATGACCATAACAATTTAAGAAAAGTAAATCTGTATTATGGAACTGAAGACAAGTAAGTGGGAGGCTTCTATGTTTAATATATTTGGTGAAGTTCAAAAGTATTGTGCATAATGAGTTTTAAGAAAAATCGATAAATACTTCTCTTTATTACCTCAAAAGAATGTTACAAAATGATTAAAAAAAGAAAAAAAAAAAAGGAAGAAAATTATATTATCCAAAACCAAAGAGGTTTGATTGTTCTTAAAAATAAGGAAGAGGTTAAAATCATAAACTATAATGTAATTTCAAAATCTTACTTTCAAAATTGTTCCTAATTAAAAAAAAAGCAAACCATATTTGTATACGTGACCTCTTTGTCTAGAAATTATTTCATTTAATCAGTTGCTTTCCAGAGCTCTACTTAACACTGATTTCAGTCACAAGAACCTGTCCCATTTGAGAGATAATATTAAATTTCACTCAAAAACCAGCACTTTGCAGTGTGAATAAGCATGGCATGAATCTGATGACTGCTTAGTAAGAAATCCTCTGAAAATATAAGTGCTTCTGATTGATCCAATTGATCCATGACCCTTAACTTTCATAAGAATTTTACATCCTTTTTCAGCTTCTCCATACAACTGTAAATCACTAAATAGGAAATTTATTTGTTTTATCATTACACATTATTTACCTTTACTATTAATCACTCATACGAGTGATGCCTTCCCATCCAGGTGAATGACCTGGGGATTATATACCTGTCTGGCAAAAAATAGTGCCTTGGGTTCAGTCATCCAGTAGTGAGATATTCTCAGATCTTCTCAATAAAATTTTCATCTCAACCACTCTCATTTCCTCACATTTTTTTTTCTGGGCAGGAGGATGGGAAACAAAATTAGTTCATGTGTGTCCCAGGGGAAAGTGTAGGA
The DNA here is from genome assembly GCA_013399875.1 of Gymnorhina tibicen. Lineage (NCBI taxonomy): Eukaryota > Metazoa > Chordata > Aves > Passeriformes > Artamidae > Gymnorhina > Gymnorhina tibicen. The sequence goes on from VXAZ01007278.1 coordinate 84,346, forward strand.
TTCATTATTTTGCTTACACTTGTACAATTTTAGTGATGTCTAATTAAATTGTAGAGCAGTGGGAGTTGTTTCGACCCCAGATGTTACAAGTGGAAAAAAACTTGTTAGTTCTTTTTCATTTGTCCTCCTGTCAGAATTACTTGAGTCCGCTATAAAAATAAATATATCAAACAATGGGAATTTTCCATATGCCTGGAGAAAATTAATACAATAGTATAAGGATCTTATTGTTTAGAAGATTTTAATTTCAATATGTAAATCTCACAATTCTTAACTAAGGATGTTTACCTTTTACTCAGCCATCCACCCTTTAGCTGATATTTGAGCAGACCAAATAATGGAGACTGCAAGCATATCTTTTGCTCTCCTGATGATTTTTCAGTAAACTCTATAACCAACTACTTTGTCTCCCTTCAACCACTTCAGTTTTTCTTTTCTTGTTTCATTACCAGCTTACCAGTGTCAAGATATTTTAAATATATCTATATTCTATAGATCTGTTAGATATATTTAATCTATATTGAGATGCTCTATAGCTGATGCCTTTCAGATATATCTTTATCATATCAATTGATGACAGTAAAATGTTTCTTCTAAAAATATCCTCACTGAAACAGTGAAAGTACTGAAAACAAAACTTTTGTCTTTCAGTATTGGCATCCCAGTATGGCTTCCATTTCTTCTAGTTTCTCTTCCACTATTATCTAATATTATTTCGAGTTTTAGCTGAAGATCCTTACAGATTTGAGTTTTCAAACCCTGAGCTAAGCTGTGCATTGTGTGATTGTAGTCCTCTGTTAATTTTACAGCAGGGTGAAGATGCCCATGATGTGCCTTGTTGTAAATGAGTAGTACCAGGGTCTTTGAGAGGGAACAAAATACCTACGCACTTAATATGTTTGCCCCCTCAAGACCCTCTCTAGGTGGTCAGCCGTTCCAGATTTCCTTCGTTGTCTGATTTTTCTTGCTGGTACTACAGTCTAAGGTACAGTGTTTCAAGACATGCTCAGTCTTCGAGAATGTCTAATAAAAACCCCACAGGGTTATTAAATATAGATCTTCATGTCATAAGGGATCACTTTGGTCATTTAGTCTGGCCTGACACATCTACAGATTGTGTCCTAGAAAGCTCATTAAATGCTCTTGACAAAAGCACAACGTAATGTTGAAAAAAGTATGCAGCAAATTGCAATAACTTCTGGTAATGTGAACTGTTGGAGGGGGTTTTTTGTTTGTTTTTTTTTTCTTTCATATTGTCCACCTTGCCTGGTTATTTGGCATTCTGTTCCCACCTTTGCTTCATGAAATCTTTAGCCAAGGCCATGGTTCTATTTAAATAAAAATCCCTTTCCATTTACTTTGACATTTTTGAAATTAGAATCCAGACTCTGAAATGAAGGTCCTGTCTCATGTCCTTTTTCTTGATTCTTAGCTTGTCCTTTATTTAGCTGCAGGCTAGAACATGCTTGGAATTGCTTCACAGAGAAATTAGGGTTAGTGGAGTTCTGGCAAAACCTGACCACAGCTAGATTTCCATTTAACAGCTCTGCCTTTCAGGTACAACTTCATACATCACTGGTGTGATTTGTACATAGTGTACATAAGTGATATATAGACTCAATAAACAGCTTTGATACTCCAACATAAACCTTACTTGTACTTGACTAACAGGGCTAAAGTAGAGGATTTCTTTACCTTCACATTTCTTTCTGGACCCACACTTCTACAGAAAGACATGGATAAGTTTTAGTTCCGGGGACATTGTACACCACTTGTTCATACACTTTCAAACAATGATTTTAAAATTATTTTTTATCATTTAAAATCTGTGAGCTCAACCTAGGAAAAGGTAAAATAACCATGATGTATCAGAAATATCAAGGAGCATGAAAAAAAGAAATTTCTATATTCTTTTGATAGCTTACTCCATGAATAATACATAGTAGATGTGAATTAATTTTACCCATTCTGTTGATTTGTGCAGCCTGTTAGAAGGGCATGTAAATTAATTTAGAAATCTAAAGCAATCAGAACCATCTGCTGTTTGCACTTTGCAATTTTTTATAAAGTATTCCCTTTTAATTTCCAATTTACTATTTTTTTTTCTATTAACTCTGAATTTCTCCTTTTTCAACAAAGAATATTCTTATAGATGTTTTAGTTGCCTTAAAGGACAAATATTGTTCAGTTACCAGCTTAGGAGTTGAGGAATACTAAATCCTACATGCTACCCTTCTTGGAAGCATACTCTCCATTTCCATCCTGATGATTGATTGCCAGTGATTGGCTATTTCCACCATATTAATCCCAAAATTTTTCACACACACAGAAGTCATAACTATTAATCTATATTATGTTTTCTAAATCTTCTTTTTTTTGGTTCTTAGTTCCCTCTTCACTTCTTTTGTGAAATATAACCCCCTGTGAAATATAATTTATAGTGGATTATGTAATGGTTCAGGGCCATCAATAAGTAAAAGGAAACCACAGAAACCCCATGTAGAAGTTCTGACCTCATTATACTCTTTTACTTCATTAACTAATGTGGAGATGATTTCTTCCTTAGTTTAGAGACTGCTTAGGCTGTTTAGTTCTGAAGAGGGGATAATAAAAAGAGACATTTTTGGATGAAAAGTTTCACAGGAAAGAAAAATGCTTTAAATAAAGAGGTATCATCAGAAGAAAGCAAAAAAGCAGCAACCAAAAAAACCAAATCAAAACAGAAACCCCAAACATAACGCAAAAGAAGGTGAACCATGGAAATGTAACACAACAAATGTAATACTTTTGAGCATGCATTGATGAAACCTGTCCATTGTAAGGTATCTGTGAGATACCATAACTCTTCCAGTTGTTAAGATAGCAATGCTTTCTTATTAAGCCTTCTGCTGAAGATGTCCTACTTTCTGAAGCTCCAAGAGCATATGATAGGCCGCAGAGATTTCCAGAAGGTTTCACAGGTAAGTGATGGGCAAGAAACAGAATGGCAAGACAAAAATAGTTTTACTAATTTTTTAAATTTCATTGTGGTGGGTTTTGGATGTTTGTATATTTTTGGTGTTGTAATTAATTTCTTCGCTTTAATATCCTTTGATCATCATAATACATACATAAATCACCTGGGATTCCTTCTGCTTATTTCACTGGGGCTTGGATCAATCTCTTACTTCTAGGTTAGGTGAAATAACTACTTCACTCCTGACACTAAGAAGATTTTAAATTCCTCATATGTGTAAGAAATCCAAGTGAAGAATTCCTTCAAATGTCTTCAAGTTTGTCTTTTTGTTATCTAAATTATAATGTAGGCAAAACAACATAACAGAAACTTTTTCTACAGGTCTGTTCATGGAAATGTTGCAGGCTAGGCTTTTCAGAAGAAATTTAGGGGAATTAAGGACCCAAATCCAAAAGAAATTGAAGTCCAGATACAATTGATCTATTGTCTCTTTTAGGCTTCTTTTCAAAGTGTTTCACTTAAGATTCCTTGCCTACCTGTTTTATTCAGATTGAATTCTGCAGTCCTTTCTCAGTGAAAACCTCCATTAGCTCTAAACTGTCAAAGCATCATGAAGAACAGCTCAGTGATTCAGTAACAGAGAAATCTGGGCATCTCATACTGTTCTCTCATTACTAAGGTACATTATATTATATCAAAATCAAGGTGATAATAAAGAGAAAGGAATGTTAACCATTTGTCTGACATAAAGAAGACATATTTCTCAATATTTGAATTATAATTATATGATTTATGCTAGTGTTTGAGAATGTGGGATCAAGTCAACATGTATGGTGGGATTTCTGCACCTGGCTTCTTGATGCTATGACAAAATGTGACAGGGCAAATAAGCTCAAAAGTGAAACCCATAAAGCAGAGGACCCAACAAATTTGAAAATACTCAGACTTCAACTTGAAAATCTCTCCTGTTTTGGTGAAAAAGTGAGGCATTTTCCTCAGTACATTTGATCTTCAAAGACTGCTTAAGGGAATCACAAGTTTTGCTTTGTCATATTTGGTTTGAGTGTTACCTCTTACACACATTCTTTACAGGATCACTCTTAACTCTTTCAAGACAGCCTGTTTCTCTTCAGGCAGATTTTTTTTCTCTTGCTGCCACTTTTATCTAAGATCATGCAATGTTTATCTTTTATTTAGCACCTGTATTTTTTCCCCTGCAGAAACAATCATATCATATCTATGACTTGTGCTTTTTAAAGAGTAATGTAACTTGGAGTAAAAGAATTTAAAAGAAAAGTAGATCTGAAAAGTAAACAGTCAATGTTCAGGCCTGCCTTTCCTTAAGGTTTTCTGTCCTTTAGGACAAGGTAATGTCCAATATGATCTAAATCTACCCAGAAAGTCTTTCTTTATTAAGTTTGGCGTCTTTATGTTTTGTTGTTTCCCTTCTTCATACTCCCATAATTACTTCCCCTTAACCTGAGAAAATACCTTCAAAAATAAAATCTTGCAACCATAAACTTTTCCCTATCTGAAAGCATAGGAAATTCAGTGAACATTGAAGATACTTTGAAGGTAAGAATGTGGTTAATTCATGATGTACAGAAGAGACTGGCTAAACAAAAGAGTTTGTGCTAAGTTTTTGTATCTACATTAGCTGCATTTCAAGGCTGGGGTTTGCTGGGCCTTTTCTAACCAAATACCCATCAATGGCATTAGAGACACATACCTTACCTAAAAGTAAAACAGTTATTGCTCTTTGAGATCTCTCAAGAATGCAAGCCAGAAACATTCAGTGTGTGTGATAGAGAGATCCCCTTCAAACTCACTTTCCTGTGATTATGAGATGATCCAGGGAGATAGTAGCAAATCTGACAGCAGAACCCTGTCATGAATGCAAGGCGAAATGACCTGCATGCTAGATTCTGCTGCAGAGAGGTAAAGAAGCTCAGAAAGTTAGAGAAGCTCTGAAAGCATTGAAAAATGAGATCCAATACAATGTAGATGCCAGAATTTATACTTTATTGCTATTATTTTCCAGTACAAGGACACTAAGGAGATTTTTTTTTATAGTGTACTCCTCATCCCAGTTCACTATCACTACTCTCAGAATTTACCTCAAATGGCTAAAAGTCTCTCACCTTGCAAATCCATCTGAAATGCTAAACTAAAATCTAAAATGCTAAATGGAAGATATCCACTCTTGAAGAGAAAAAAATGAAGTTATGAACCAGGGGAGTGGGGCTGTGGTGTGAGTGCATGTCTCTGTGCATATACAGTGAATTTAACACGCTTTAAAATGAGAAATAGGTGAATGCTCTTAAATTATAATAAGAGATACATGTTTTATGTATATACAGCAGTATAATCAGATAAATACCATGACAGACTGTGAGAAAGTAAAAAAAATCAAGTCAAAAAAATTTAGGGGCAGAAAAGGATTATAGAAGAACTTGAGAAAGTATACTCTACGCATACTCTCACTATTTCTTGATGAGTAAAATGCAAAATGTGCAATCGAAAAAAAGCTTAAATCAGTAGATTGAATGCTGGAAGTAGATCAGCTTTCATGAGGTGAGAAGCCCTGTTTTAAATATGAGGCTTCTGTTGTAGATAAACATATCAAAGGTTAATATCAGTATTGCTCTGTAAATTATCTATGTCCGTTAGTCCCTTTTGAGTCCTCTTTTGCTATACTGAGATGAATACCCTTGTGTTCTTGTTAAAACAAAACATTAACAATTATTGAGGCATTAAGAAGGGAAACATTTAATGCTGGCAGAAAAGCTAGATACTGGAAACTCTGGTGTAATCTCACACTGTAGGAAATGTATACACATATAAGCCAATAAACATTCATATAAGCCAATTCAAAAAAAAATAAAAACAAAAACGTCCATAAAACAGACCAAAAAGAGTAAATAAGATTGACTGAGACTCTGAGACATAGAAGGAAATTAAAATGAGAGGGAAATAGCAAAGCTATACAATAGCAAAGCTATACTACCCTCTGCATAGCTGCCAGAAGTACTTGAGCCAGCTGTACAGCAGACATAAAAGACCCATATGGACAAAAGAACTAACACCTAAATTACATAAAATTTAAAAAGATGGAAATAGAAGACCTTATTCTGGGGAAATAGTTTAATTCTGTCAAGTACTCAGAAGTACTTTTTTCTGCATAATCTTTTGAAAAAGATGACTCAGTAGGCTACTCATTCTTCACTGTTTCTTCACTGTGATTTTTGAGGTTACTGATTGAAAATAGTCATTATATAAGTGCTTAGGAATGTATGACTGAGGAAGATTAGACCTCATTGTCTAATAACTCATTGGTGACTACTAATCTTTTTCCTCAATTATTTTTTAAGACCATTCATAATGCACAGCCTAGTGAAACACAACATTTAATTGATCCCAGAGATGGATAGCTATTCATACAAACATACATTCTTATTTATGCACTGATATTGCAGTCAAAACCTCTTCATACAGAAATGAAAACTACATTGTCTACACAACACTGTTTGCTAGCAAAATTTCAGCTACACTATCACAATAAAAAGTACTGCTAAAATTTATATTGTATGAAAGCTCAGTATCTGAAAAACATTCATGATCAAGGCTTGTATAGAATGCTGAGAAGCTCAGTTCATCCAAATGCAGTCCAGGCACCACCCTAGTTGTTCCAAGGACACAGACATGAAGTGTAACTAGATAAATGGACTTAGCTGGAAGGGTACTTTAATATCATTGGCATGCTAGTGAGCAAGAAAACATTCTATTGCTCCTCAGAATTTTTATGTTCTCTATTTTCTTTGCAGGTAGGAAAGTTGTCAGTGCTATTCCAGTAAAAATATCAGTAGTTCATGCAAATTGAAACTACGTAAAGTTATATTTTCTGAATGAAATTATAGAAAAAACTCAACCCAAACCAAAGACCCCACAAGTCTGCAGACTCCCCTAAAGAATAGTGATATAAAGTATATATACATTGAAATACCTTCTCTAAACTGGCTAGAGAAGTCCAGCTGCCCTGTGTTCCAGTTGAGTTATTCAAACCAAAGGGACATACTGTTTAAGTAGGTGACTAACAGCCAAGTCTGTTTCCACTCTATCTGCCAGAAACTTTCATTGGAGAACCAATCGATAATCTGTTTCTTAATTTTTCTCAGAAAATTGTCTAAAATTGAGTGGAGCAGTCTGAGATTATTATGAGCAAGCTCAGTGGCAAAAATATAGCACCTACAAAATTTTGCTAGTAGATATCAGGTGTCTAAAAGGGTGCTCACTTACAAAAACAATGAGAAAATAAGGAAGGAATTTTATTTTATTAAATATTGAATGAATTTAAATATTAGTGAAATTGTATCTCTGGCTATTTTATGAGTAAAGTCTTAAATGTGTAATTTAATATGTAAACATACACACAAAACCCTGTCGTGATTTTTAAGAAATGTTTTTAACTTTCTTAGGAGTTGACCACAAATAATGATTTTTTATGAAGCAATACCTCCCTCTGCAAATCAGAGTTTGAATCTATATAATAGACATCACTCTGTTACTTTTTTTTGTATTTAATTCATGTTCATAGGGTGAAAAAGTTGTGCCATATACCAGGCTGGGCTAAGCCCATTAGATTACTTTGTTCTGCTTGTGAGGATTGCTTCAGACTAACAACACACGGAGAGAATAAGACAGTAATGCAGGAATGTGAAGTTACATGGTACTAATACTATATGAATTAGTTCTGACCAAAATTAATTTACATTTTTATCTAGTGTGGTATTCATTGTTGTACATGGTTATATATTTTTTTCATCTTTTAGAACTGCCCGGGTTTTAAGGGGCAATCCAGCTAAACTGAGAAGAAATCAGTCATGGGAAGAAGCAGAGCTAAGGAGATAAGGATGAAGAAACTTATACAATATTCAACAGGAAGGAACTACAAGAGATCAATTTTTCCATCTCATTGCAAAAAGAATTGCTAACAAATGTTTCAGTACCCTCTTTCTTAAAAAAAATCATCCAGGAACAGAAATTCTGCAGCATTACTTGGCAATCATTTTCAAGGATTAAATATCTTCATAGCAAGAAGAAATATTTCTAGTATCAGGCCAAATTGTTCCTTATCAATGAATGGTGCTGTCTAACACACTTTTCAGTACCATTTCCAGTACCATTTTTCATACATGCAGCAAGCCATTGATTCTTTTTGACTCCCTTCTCCCGGATTGCGAAACCATAAATTTTACATTTCCCTACTGCTCAATTTTTTTAACCTGTTGGACCAGCACACATGTATTTTGGAGTGAGTCTCAACCTGAACGTTTGATGATGCTTTTGGGAGCTCTAAGCTGAGTGAAATTTTCCTTCCTATATCTTACATGGGATACTTAATTTATGCTTTACATAAACAGTCAAGGAAACAATTCCTCACAATTCCACTCCTAATTCTATGTACAAAATGGACAGCCTTTTTTGATTCCTTTTATCAAATACTTTTAAGTTATGCCCATTTCTAAAGCCAAATCACTTTAACCAAGATCTCTAATAATTACCATCAAATTATTACCATCTCTATTAAATAATAGATCAAATAATTACCATCTCTATTACTTACTAAAATTATGCCAGTTTTCATAAATTTGGAGAAACAAAGAAGATATTTTAGTTACAGATTTGGTTGAATATTTTTCCTTATTTTTATTTATAATATACCTTTATTATATACAAATTAAAAAATTATTTTAAAATACATTGCAAATATTAAAAAAAGTATATATATTTTTATATATATCTTTCCACATAAAATGTATATTTCAGTGAAATATGCTTCTTAGTTTTTCAATTTCCCACTAGGAAAATATAAGCATTTTTAGAACAACTGATGCATGTATTATTGTCTGTTGCACTAAACTGAAACATTCTGTGTTGTATTACTTGAAGGAATCTGTTTATGATGTATATGACAAATGTAGCAAAAGTTAGCAGCATTAAGTGAAATTATTTCTTATGTTTTTTAAGATTTCTGAGGAAGGTCTTACAGGTAAGCCAGCAGCTGGAAAGTCAAAGCAATACCATAATTAAAAGTAAGATAGATGTAGCACAGAAAAGTGGTCGAAGCTGAATGTCATTCCATTATTAGGTTTTCACCTGGTAGAATGTGATTCCCTTAAATGTCCCAATGTAAGCCTGAGAGGCTGCAGTCTCTTAGGCCATAGACTTCGTCTGCCCCAGCTGTCCCTATGTCAGGTAAAGATGAGGATATTGTCCTCCCCATCAACTCTAGATATTTTTACTACATTCTTTGTTTCTATGGCGTCTGAGAACTCACAAAGAGCTACCACTCAAGATAATTTGGGATTTCTATTGATACAATATGGCATAATGTTTATATTACTCTTTTCTCAGGATAGACTACCAGGACTCTCTTTTTCTTTTGCAGAGAAGTAGCATATTTGGCCTTCTGTCTCTTCTGATTGTGAATCTTGGAGGGAAAGCTGCAGCATGAAAAGAATATATTTTCCATATCTCCTGGCCAAAATTGTCATAAGAGGGAACAACACAGAATAAAACTTTATCTTCTTTACAGGTATATTGAGGAAAAAACAATTAAAACTAGGTCCTGGTGTGACTTTCATAGCTGGCAAGTAAAATATTGCAGTGACCTTTTCCATGAACTAAAATCTAGTAATTATTTCTTCCATGAACTTAGTATGTGGCTTCACTTAGAAATTTCATTTTTCAAATATAAATGGCAGTCACTGTTGATATGCTACAACTTGAGCAGTGCAAAAGGCTGTGTCCTTTAACACTAGCCATAATGCCTTACCATATTAGGGACATTTCCATTAGACTGTGCCAATGCACAGCTTCAGAAGAGACAATATCAGACGACCGGACAGATAAAATATCAAAGCCAACTACATTGACTGGTTACCTGCTGCCAGTGTATGTTGGAGCTCTCTAGTCTGCAGCTGCAGACCTGCTAGAGCCAGAGAGAAGGCAGCTGGAAGACTCTTGGCACTTCTCTCTCCACTAATTTCAATATGTTCCCCAGATACTGCAGGAAGCAAGCTACTACAGTAATGTAGAGAGTATTTATTTAATGAAAGGGATATTTTTTTAATCTATATCCACACCACAGAGTAGACTTTTGCTTATTTTTAAATCATTGTTTATTAAGTTAGTGTTTCTTAAAAGGAGACAAATGTCAGTCACAGAAATTAAAGGCCTCTAACTCTTTGGCAGGCATATCACAATAACAGTGTAAGCTACCTACCTTTAATCCACAATTTATTCCACCATGATCTATAAAATATTTCTAGAAATGCAGGGAATTTACAGTTTCCTGATGATTGGTTTCAATGCTCTATGTGCAAAGTCTTGGCAGCTCTGCAGTTATACTCTCTGAACATGTTTTGGTCTCACTTTTGTTGAAATACTGGAACAGAAGGGTACATTTTAGGTCTTTAAGTTCATGGTCTTGCTGTCACAGCCACCATGTCCTACAACTGTCTCCTTGAATTTGTAAATCTTTAAGGGCTGGTTTGTTTATTTGTCTGTACTGGACTTATTGAATATGTACCCCAAATCTATACTTTACTAAAGCTCAAGAATATTCTCATTCTCAGGCCATTGTTGCCTGGTGTATATCCATTCATTCCTATGCCACCCTGTCTTACCTGTTTTTTATCTGTTGTGTGCTTTACATGAGGAAGTCACACCCCTTTACATCCTTTGCTATACTAACAAGATCAAGATTTTCAGTTCTTTCTTGTAAAACAATTTTCTGATTATCTTATACTTTATTCTGTTCAAGGCTTGAATAATCTTTCATGTAACTTCTGGGAAATTGCTAACAATGGGAAATCTTGTCAGGTACTTTTGTAAATGTTATGGCAATATCAATCCAAATACCTATGGAAAGGAAAAACCAGAACCTTGTCTAATTTTAAGAACATGAAAAAGTCCATGACTCCAAAGAGAATCTGCCAGGCTTGAAGACGTTGGAAAATGCTGTACACATTTCTGTTGGAAGAACAGTGAATTTGGATCAAGATTCCTGAATAGTTCAGTTGGATTACTTGTTGTCTGTGTTTGAAGAAGTCTGTGTTCGTACTTCTTTCTTAATGACTAGGAATAGCTCTTCTCTAACAACAACTAAAGTTTAATGGATTTCATAAATACTGTGGAGAAAAACAACCAAATAGCATAAAAGGTAACAAAAAAAAAAAAAGTCGAACTTTTCTGCCTTTAGCTTTAAAAAAATAAGACTACTCTGAGCATTTTTACGTTACCTTTTCCCAAAGAGTCACTTGATGAAAAGAAAATGTTTTACAGCAAGGATTGTCTACTAAACAACCTAATCAAAATATTATTAAACAATTACACTGCAGTAGGCTGTTTAATGAAGTGTTTTCAGTGCAGTTTGAACATTAATAGCAACAGTGTTAAGCTGCTTTGTGCTCTGTGTATCAAACAGCCTGGAGTAATGTGAGCTGACTAACAGTCAAATAAAATCTTGAAGCACCTTTGACAGACAATATACTTGTGCCAGTCTAAATCTTGTCACGCATTATTATTGAGCATGGAAATGACAAAAAGGAATGTCAAGAGTTTCTCTGTAGCGTATATCATATTTAGCTCCATGATAACAAGGAGCCTTCTGCATTCTTCTTCATAGCTGTCCCATGCTCTAACAGGGATTTGAATCTGAGAAGGAGTTCGAAACTGCATATTTTGTGGCTGTGAGGAAAGAAAGTTTAGATTCCTATTCACACTCAGAAACTCCTGGGCCGTAAGTAAGGGTGCTGCAGCAGCACATAATTTACAGGTAGTCACTGGATCCCACAGGATCAATTTGCTTTAAAAGACGAGAGGAATACTCAAGCAAATCAGGAAAAGGTCTGTTTGAATCTGCTGACTAAAACTTCTCTAAAGCTCAGTATCTCTGAGATTTGTGCTTGTTTTAGCAAGAGGCCAACAATAGGGTATCCCGCTCTTGAATGGAGAAATAAGCAGAGTATTTAATGATTTAGTCCCCAAAGCAATAATCTAAATTTCAGTAAGAAGATCCAGTGTTACTGAATATCAAAAAAGAAGGAAATTCATAGAGTAAGAAAACAGAGCCCAATCTGGATTTCAATCTGGACTTCCTTGAGATAGGTTGCATTACAACTAACATAAGTGGGGAAAAAAGGGTGGATAATGTGAAAAGCTGCAACATTCCAATAATCTTTCATAGTTATCCCAGCTACGCAGCTGAGAACAGTAGCTAATGAGGTGTGGTGAATCATCTTTAAAGGTGATTTAAAGTTACTGTCAGCTCCACCTCTCTGCCACCCTGAAGCATCTAAGCGGAGGTCATACTTTCTCTTCAAGTAATTCTGCTGCATGTGGTGGGGAAAGAAACAAAGCTTTTCACTGGTTGACAGAGTAAGCACCTAGGGACTACAACTACCACTGTAAAGTGGCTGGGACATTGCCTTAAAATTGAGCCTGTGTCTATATGGATGTAGTCTGCACCCTGGGCGTTTTACCGTGGCATTGCACAGAAGCTTTGACAAAGCAGGGACCAACTCTTGCCATCTGCTTCTCCTCACGTTTAAGGGGAGGCTGAGCTCCAATAATAATGTCTTTTAGTCCCAACCTGTTCTGTCCCTGCATCAGTGTTTCTGTACATGTGCTTTGCCAGAAATGTGTGTGGGCTTTCATAATTTTATCCCCCTGCCACAGCAAGACTGTAACTGTTGGTGTTAAGATGAGGGTAACAAGCACTGTTACTGTGGTAAAATATAATGTCATCTTACAGCAGTAAATCTTGCATACCACAGAACCCACTCTACTGTGGAGAGAGGGGCAAGTTGCATCACAGTTGTGGCAGGGTGAGAGTGTAGGAAAAGTTGCTGAGCTCTAAATCACTTACACAGCTTATTTTATGAACACCCTACAGCAGCTTGCTCAGTTTCTTATGACACCTAATCATTTTTAGTCTTCTACAAGAAAATTTAGTGTGAATTTTGCTGAAATATGGGGAGGTTGGTGCTGAAGCATATTTTCTTAACATCTACAGAAGCCAACAAAGTTGGAACAACATTTTGTCTCTCTTTTCCAAGTTAACAACACAATGCACAGATTACAGAAATTCTCTCTTCTAAACAACTTCTTCCTCCATTTCCAAAAATATCTTTTTCCGCACACCATCAAAGTGTTTCCTAATAGCAGACAGAGAGCCCTAGAGGGGTGGTTGCCATGAGATAATTGGATAACATACTCCTGAGATCCTGAGGTGTCGGAGGCACGGCTTAGCTGTGCTTTGCCTCACAACACCCCAGGGATGTGATATAGGCAATTGAAGTTTCTGTTTCCACTTATCCCTCACTGCCTCAAGCATGCCAGACCACTCTCATGCAAACCTTGATGGTACCTCTGTGTCTAACATAGTCTATGCTTATGGGTTCTGCAACACAACAATTTCGACAGCAGTAGCTATAGCATGACACAACAATATTAGACCTAGCCAAAGGAAAAAAAAAGGGAGAAAAGCATCTCCAAATCCACAGACTTTCATTAGCAGATGGGGAGTTTTGAAAAACAAAGCATTTTATGGGAACATAGTGTCCCTGAAGGAAATTACCGAACTATTTATTTGCTCTTCTAATCATGCCTGTTGGAGGTCTACTGTCATATAAATACTTAAATTTCCGTGGGGCAACATGGAAATGACTACATGGTCATTGAACTTGGGAACACCAGGTTAAAATTCTTGCTTCCTTTCTCTTCAAGTGCCTCTTCCTCTGTGACTTGGAGACTGTGAAAGAAGTCACCACACCTGAAACCACTGCTAAGTCAGAATAAAACTTTAGGCATAGTTTTGGACTCATGAACTAAAGGGAAAATCAACATTGTTGTGGATATTTGCCAGCTCTATAAACATCTTTTGTCAAGAAAAATTCAGAGCCTCAGCACAAATCACAAGATTTTCTTGTGACAACGTTTTCTCATCAAAAATCATGCTGCTGTAAAAGATTAGAAGTGTAATGAAGGCAGCACCTAAGTCACATTTGCCAACAACAATGAAGACAACAATAGGTGAATATAAAATTTTGCATGAGGGACCAAAAATCCCCCATAAAATCTGGATCCACAGAGCCTTAAAATTTGATAAGCAAATATTGAAGAAGAAGAAATAGGAAATCCAGATTTTCCTTTTTTTCTTTTTCTGTAAGACATATAGTCAAGTCAAAAAATAAGAAGAAAAACAAGTTTCTATCGCTTCAGGTTTTCCAACTTGTAGGGCATGGTTGAACTAGCTTTTTCAGAAAAAGAAAAAG